>OY728158.1:1459419264-1460044264 GCA_963277665.1 Viscum album | reverse complement strand
ATAATCAACTCTAATTAAATTGAACATGCTCCAATTGATATTAAAACCTATTTTTTTATTTATTATTATTATTTTGAATAAGATATTAATTAAATTATATTCCAAATAAAAATGTATCTAATGAATATTATGGTACATTGAATATGTTGTATCTTTATTCCTTAATGTTGACATTAGAAACATCTTGCATTCACAAATTTACCTTTTTTTTCAAGAATTCCATCATGACATTCAATATATTTGAGTCCAGCATCATCATTGATTGAATTACAATTGAAGTTATTTTACCATTCATTTAATTATAAAAACATTTTTATTTCCTTTTAATCATAAATACTATAGACAAGATTATGATCAGACTGGATATGATTAGAATCATATCATTTACTCCCTCTTTATTTAATCAAGCTTGTATCACAATATTTACCTATAAATAATTATTTATGAGAACTAAAAGATTTGAAAATAATCATCACATTTTTTTCATAGTCATGATGTCTCTAATTGTCACCTATTATAATCTATTCTTCTAATCAGATCCCAATACAAGTATGATTTTCACCAAAAAAACAATGTGGGGGCATTTATATTCTTCTTAATCATCCATATTCTATCAAGAATCATTTGAAAAAAAGACCACACAAAATATGATCATATTTATAAGTATGTTCTTAACTTCAGTTTATTTTGGCTTATAGATTTTTCTTATTAACTATCCATAATGATATGAAATATATTTAATCTCTTATTGAGTATGAAATGTGTTTTCCAACCAAACATGGCTACATTTCTCCATGTAATGGGTGGATATTCTCCTATCGTAGGTATTCCATTTATCACTAACATTTCTGATAGCATATCCATGGTTACTGCACATGTAACATTCATTTCAGATAACACAATATTATAATTATTTCTTAGAATAAATTCTTATTTCTATAAAATTTTCCCATAATTGAGACTTCTTTCATTTTTAAAAACATTCCTTATGTACCAAACATTCGAATTGAAGTATATCTGAACCCTCTAAATTAATAGTGATTAATTTTAATCACCTTATCTATAATGTATTCACTTGGAATACATATATTTTTTATTCTTACCAATAGTGGGGTTCACCATAAACCTCTTTTCAATATTGATCATTTTTTCATATCATGAATCTCATCTTCATGATATTTAATCATCATATAATTTTCTATATATTTTTCTCTAAATAAATCATAATGAGAATTATTTTAACCAACAATAGATTCCATTCTCTACCGAATATTTTTTATTATTAAAGATAATTATTCCATAAAACCCTAATATTTTAGGAAGGAAAAAAACAATAGATTCTTTCTTTGACACACAATACGTAGCTAAATAAAAATAAGAAATATATTTCAAGTATGGTCATGAAATTAAATTTGTATGTATGAATAATATTAACTATGTTACGAAACATAAATAAATATATATATACTAATCAATATATATCATGAAACATTATTTTTAAATAATCAATGAAATGTTAATAATGTTAGTTTATTCTTTAATAATATGATGTATTCTAAAAAAATAATTGATATTTTGAGAGAAAATATTAAAAATAATTTTTTTCCAAATTAAGAAAATTTATTTGAAAAAAATTAATTCACTTATGAAATGATATTTTTAGATCTATATTGGAGAGATATATTTGGATTTTTTTTAAAAAATAATTATTTTCAATGAATTGTGAAAAATATATATATTTGTTAAAATGTAATTTATTTTCCATAAATTAATCAAATTTAAAATTAACATTACATTTTGAAAATGATTTATCATTAAATAATTAGTATGTAGTCTTATTTTACCCATTAAATTAAATTTTAATCATCTTTATATTGGATTATAGTATAAGTAAATTTTAGTGTTTGAAAACTTAATTTTCTGAAAATTATTTTTAAGTGCATGATGTTTCCCTATTTTTATTAATTAAAACTCCGATAAATGGGAAAAATTATAAAAATATATAAAATCATATATCAATAAATATTAACTAAGATTCATGTAATAATTATTACTAATCATATAGTTAATATAAAAAAATCATTTTCTTGAAAAATAATATTCATGAATACTATAGTTTTCAACATGTATCTGGGATTAATTTTAAATTATGTATTTGAACTTTTTTTAATTAATTGTGGTAAAATTTATTCCATACTATTAATTAGTATAATTAATATTATATTTTAAGTGAAAGTTAATTTTTTACTATAATGAATAATGAAATTAATAAAAATTAAATTGTAGGTTTAAGGAGATACCATTTTCACTGATTGTACAATTAAAAATATGATTGAGAAAAGGACATAAATACTTGTATAAAATATTATGAATGAAAATATTTATAACATACCATGTGTAAGGGTCATATATGGTCCATTATTATTGTAACAACCCATGCTTTTAGAAGAAGAAAATTATTTTTGATAGTAATAAGGATATGAAACAGATAGTTTATCTGACATTAAATAAAAAATTATGTTCATTTTGAATTTAATTTAACACTCATTTTATCTTGAGTTTCATGAAAACTTCATATTTTTTTCCTCTATAGAATATTAAATAAAAAAATTGAGCATAAACATCCCAAGATATATATTACTTTTATAACATAGTCGTTAATTTTGAGGTTATGATTAGTATTAAGAATATTATGATATATATATATATATATCATTATAAATATAAATTATTGATAATTTTTTATAAATAATCATTCAATATTTAGTTATCAGTTTTTATTCTTCATAAATACTTTTTATTTAAAATGATTTATTTTGATGAATGAAATGTTATAATAAATATTTAGGAAAAAAACACTTTTTAAAAACATGTTGTCTCGCCACTTTTGTAAGATTAATATTAAATTGAATTTTTTTGCTTAGGTGAATTTAATTTCTAAAAATTAGATCAATATTTTTAATAAAAATTATTTATAATTTCTAATAAGGCCAAATAAAATTTTCACCATAATGATTATTGATAATAGGTAAAAAAACAAGTTTACCAGGGGTTTAAACATTAAAATTAAAGGGAAATCACAAATAAACATGTCCAAATCCCATTATTTGTATATATTTGGCCCTTAGAACAAAATATATGAATAATAGACCATTATTTGCGCCTAGTGACATAATAAAAACATGGTGGAATTCACTATAACAAAATATTACAAGGGTCCCACTCACTTCACTTACAAAAGGTCACCACCTCTCCTCCCCTCTTAACAATTTCCCACCACATTAGACAAGAAACATCCTTCTGAAATCACGTGTACACATATATAATTTACTCCCTGAATATATACAATGGTATTATAACCAACCATGTATTTATTATTTATTCAAACCAAATGGAGTTACATAAAGAGGAGGTAACCTAAATCAACAAGAATTTTTCTAATTATATAATTTTCCAAACTATTAAATTATTTTTATAAAATTATTAGATCATAAAAATATAAATTTTATATAATAATATGTTTTTATGTTAATGGTATGACCTATAACCATACAAAAATATATTAAATGGGTTACAAAATCATTATTTGTAAGTACATGAGTCTACCACCTCATAAAAATATGTCATTCGTGGTTTATTTCTGTCTCTCATGATTGGGTATGATGATGGATATATTGTTCATATAGTATTTTATAACATATTTATACCTCTAGAGTCATTATATCATATAAACCTATTACATTCCCTTATATATGGGATATGATAATATCCCTCATATGTGTTGGAAACTACCACATCATGATGCATTGTGATTTTTTATTCACTAATGCATTACATGGATGATAATAAGGGAAATGATAAAAAATATTTTCAATATACATTACATACTTATGATCATTATGAAATATTTATAATTTTTGAAATGTAAATAATAATTTTATTTTTCTCTTTCCACTCACAGAAAAAATAATATCATTGTTCAAGGACGTATGGACAACCACAACCTCAAAGAGACGTGCATCATTTTTCACCACAACATCATAATAATTATATATATAATTTATATATTTAAATAAATAGGAATTTATGATTTTATTTTCATTAATAAATGATAAACTATTACTTAACATCTTACCATAATGATAATTTAATAGTAGAAACATTACTCAGGTGTACGTATGGACTGTTGTCTCTATGGTCATAATGTTAGTTAATTTTTCATAACCATTATTCATGATAGGTTTAAAAAGTTCAATTTATGTGTTAATATGATTTTTATTTCATTATTATAAATATAGATATTTTTAAATAATGATCTATTATACCATAGTAAACCAACCTATATTTATTATAACACCCAAGGCAAATATAGTAAAAACATCTAACGCACCCTTAATCGATTACGTTATATTATATAAAATGATAAAAAGTTACCAAATTAATAATAAAATTGAAAAAACATCTCAATACTTTAGATGAAATTCTTAGAGAGTTATCCCTTCATCAGAACTGCTTCATCTAAAGACATCATCATTCACTATTGCAATAATATTATTTACACCAACATGCTCAGTAGACTTTTGGGATTCCACATCACAACCTTATTCTTCATCATTATATATAAAAATTCTTATTTGGGATATAGAGAATATTTTATCCCTCCTTGAGGAAAATATTTATACTTACCACTATGTTTCCACCATGATATTCTTGTATTTATTTATTCTTCATCGCAGTCTACTACATTAATTAATTGAGGAATGTTAACCACAATGTTCCCAATGTCTCCACATTCATAAGATGATAAGAGAAGGATTATTGTATATTTTTTTCAGATATTCTCACATTTCTAGAGAAAAAAGTAAAAAATAACTTCAAGATTTTAACATAACTAACTTTTAGAATCAGAATATGCAGTCTTTTCTTTAGTATTAAGGTTATATTTCTTCCATTTCATAGAACCCTTGAATCATATTTCTCTATAAATTTTTTTCCTTTTCATGGATTTTGCCTTTCCCATTTCATAATTGATGAGAGTTCTAGGAAAATAATAAATAGATAATGGTTCTGGGTCTCTATCCTCCATTAAATACAATTTTTCATCAATATTTTTGTAAATGATTCTTAAAATCTTTTTTCAATAATTTTATAATCCTCTATATATTCTTTCCAAACATCATAGATTGTAGAATTTTTTATTCACCCTCATAAATTAGTCCCCAATAGATTAATACTAATCTATTTTCATATCATTAATATTCATCCTCCATATTTTGAATTTTTCCTTAATTATATTTCTATTGACTTTATATATGTATTAAAACAATTCTCATATAGCTTTGAATGTGGTAAAAACTTTCATCCTTAGATGTTAACTTTTAGAAATTGATGATTCTTAATAATTATTTAACCTTGTATCATTCTCTAGATTCTTCTTAACAATATTTGTATGGAAAAAATTATCATCATTAGGACGTAATCCATCTATTGAGACTTCCATAAAATCATAACCCCAAGATATAATATAACAAAATATTCTATCCTTCTAATGTTGATAATACTTTCTATAAAACAATGGTTTACCATTACTATTCACATAATTCAAATTATACATCAATTTCAATAATGAAAAATGAAGGAAAGCTTCCATGTGATAATAATTGTGAGTTCCCGGAGTAGAAAATTGTATGAAATATATGGGTAGTTTTGATTTTGTGATAATATTATATTATATGTTTACTTGAAATTGAAACAAACTTTACCTCCTGTTAATGATTTTTTCACAAATAAAAACAAATAAGACACCAAATCCAATTTAACATAAGTATTTACAAGATTCAACATTCAATAATAATACCTACATCCTTGTTATGGTTTGGAATTGATCCTATAACAGTCAATAAACTAGAGAAAATGTTTTTTTTGGAATATAATCACTACAATATCCCCTTTCAATAATGTATAAATATGTTAATAAATCCAATAGTGTGTTTCCTCCTCTAACCAAATATGATATAAAAATTGTTTTTGTGATAAACCATGTTGCAATGCTTATTTATTAACAATAACAAATATAAATATTTAAATATTTTCATCATTTTCATACCTTTAAGCTGGTTAGAAGTTCTCGGACTTAGTAATAAAACTCAACCCAATTCACTATTCTGGCTTTCCATGTCTAATTAATCATTAGATAATATTTAACTTTTTCAAAATATAGTAGTAATAATTTGGAACACTTTCTTCATCAGTTTGTAAATACCAATACGATAATACTTCCCAATACAATAACCATCCAAAAATGATAAGGTGTTGAATATTATGATCATATGAATATATTATAATCATTAATCTTCATAGTTATCTTTTTTCTAACATTACTTCATAAAAAATTTAGAAACCCATTTTCACTCTATATCAACATTATATTGGAACTCTTCATAAATAGTACTTATATCAGAAATGTACAATGTAAATTTCATTTTTTATAATCATTTAAAATGAGGATTGGGAGGGATTGTTGATAACATTCTGACTCAATCAAATTGCATGAATATGATTATTTCCATGAAATTAATTTTCATCTTGACTTCATCAACATTTCTCAACTCTTTTGATTTCTACTTGATCCTTCATGATTATTCTAAACACTTCATCTCTATTCTGAATTTATTTACAATAGAAAATTGATTCAAATTTTACCAATATGATTCCTTCAGTATGATTCTTCAAACCAATGGTATATAAAAAGTAATCGAATTATTCAATATTCTATGAAAAACAAGCATGATCCCATATCATTATTATGTTTCCCTTCATCTGATGTAAGAAAATATTCCGATTAAATTTGTTTTCATTTTGATCTTCTCTATTATGATGAAGATAACCAATTATTTAAAACTTATTCAATGGATTATTGTTCTTATTTTCTTCAACTGATGATCCATAATCATCTATAATAAAATGGTACGTGTTCCAATTGATAAAAAACCAAATAATAATTTTTATTTATTATTCATCTTCTGAATAAGATACTAATTAATTTATATTCCAAATAAAAATGAATCTAATGAATATTATTGTACATTGAATATGTTGTATCATTATTATATAATGTCGAAATTAGAAACATCCTGTATTCACAAACTTATCTTTGTTTCATGAATTCCATCATGACTTTCAATATATTTGAGTCAAGATTCATCATTGATTGAATTAAAATTGAAGTTATTTTATATTACAATTAATAAAGAAACATTTTTATTTCCTTTTCATCATAAATACCATAGACATGATCATGATTAGGCTGGATATGAATATAATCATATCTTTTACTCCCTCTTTCTTTCATCAAGCTTGAATCACAATATTTACATCCAAATAATAATTTATAAGAACTGCAAGATTAGAAAATAATGGTCACATTTTATTCATAGTCATGATGTCTATAATTTTCCCCTATTATAATCTCTTCTTCTCATCAGATCCCATGACGAGTATGATTTTCACCACAAAAAATGAGGGAATTTATATAATTATTAATCTACCATCTTCTATCAAAAATCATTGGCAAAAAAGATCACACTAAAATATGATAATATTTATAAGTAATGCCTAAACGTTAGTTTATTTTGGGTTATATATTTTTCTAATTAACTATCCATAATGAATGCAATATATTGAATCTATTATTGAGGATGATTTTTTTTTCAACCAATCGTGGCTACATTCATCCATGTTAGTGGTGGATCTTCTCTTAAGGTGTGTATTCCATTTATCACTAACATTTCTGATAGCAGATCCAATGTAACTGCACATGTAACATTCATTTGAGAGAACACACCATGATAATTATTTCTTTGAATAAATTATTATTTCTATAATGTTTTCCCATAATTGAGACTTCTTAAATTTCTAAAAACATTCCTTATGTGACAAACATTCGGATTGAAGTATATCTGAACACTCTTCATTAATTTTGATTAATTTTAGTCATCTTATCTATAATGTATTCACTTGAAATCCATATATTTTTTATTCTTAGCAGTAGTGGGGTTCATCATAATCCACTTTTCAATATTGATTATTTTTTCATATCATGAAGCTCATCTTCATGATTTTCAATCATCATATCTATTTCTATATATTTTTCTCAAAATAAATCATAATGAGAATTATTTTAACCATAAATAGATTCCATTTTCTACCAAATTAATTCTATTATTAAAGATAATTATTAAATAAAACCATATTATTTTAGGAAGAAAAAAACAATCAATTCTTTATTTGACACACAATACTTAACTAAATCAAAATAAAAAATATATTTCATGTATGGTCGTGACTTTAAATTGGTATATATGAATAATATTAACTATGTTATGAAACATAAATACATATATAAAAATATATACTAATCAATATATATCATGGAAATTTATTTTTAAATAATAAATGAAAGGTTATTAATGTTAGTTTATTCTTTAATAATATGTTGTATTCTAAAATATATAATTGATATTTTGAGAGAAAATATTAAAAATAATTTTTTCAAAAATTAAGAAATCTTATTTGATAAAAAAATTAACTTATGAATCAATATTTTTAGAGCTATATTTGAGAGATACATTTGGATTTTTCAAAAAGATATTGATTTTCATTAAATAGTGAAAAATATATGTATTTATTAAAATGTAATTTTTATTCCATAAATTAATTACATTTAAATCTAACATTACATTTTGAAATCATTTACAATGAAATAATTAGTATTGAGTATTATTTTACCCATTAAATTAAATTTTAATCATCTTTATATTGGATTATAGTATTAGTAAATTTTTGTGTTTGAAAATGTATTTTTCTGAAATTTATTTTTATGTGAATGATATTTCTCGGTTTTTATTAATTAAAACACCCATAATTAGGAAAAATTATAAAATATATAAAATAAAATTTTAATAAATATTAACTAAGATTCATGTAATGATTATTACTAATCATATAGTTAATATAAAACAATCCTTTTCTTGAAAAGTAATATTCATGAATACTATAGTTTTCAACATGTATCTGGGATGATTTTTAAATTTTGTATTTTATCTTTTTTAATTAATTGTGGTAAACATTATTCCAAGCTATTAATCAGAATAATTAATATTATCTTTTAAGTGATGGTTATTTTTTTACTATAATGAATAATGAAAATAATAAAATTAATTTGTAGGATTAAGGTGGTTACATTTTCTCTGATTGTAAAATTAAAAATATGAATGAAAATATTAAATAAAAACTTGTATAAGATTTTATGAATTGAAGTATTTATAACATACCATGTTTAAGGGTCATATATGGTCCATTATTTTTGTAATAACCCATGTTTTAGGAAGAAGGAAATTATTTTTGATAGTAATAAGGATATGAAACAGATAATTTATCTTTCATTAAATAAAAATTTTGTTCATTTTTAATTCAATATAACACTCAGTTTATCTTAAGTTTCATGAGAACGTGATATTTTTTTCTTTTATAGAATTTTGAATAAAAACATTGATTATAAACATCCCAAGATACATATTACTGTTATAGCAAAGTCGTTAATTTTGAGGTTATGAATAGTATTAAAAATATTATGAAATATATATATATTCAATTATAAATATAAATTATTGATAATTTTTTTAAAAATAATCATTCAATATTTAGTTATCAGATTTTATTCTTCATAAATAATTTTTATTTAAAGTGATTTATTTTGATGAAATAAATGTTATAATAAATATTTAGGAAATATAAAAAATTTATTTCATAAAATGAATCTTATTTTTGGAATCACAATATAAAAAATTACTTTGGGTTATATTATTGTCCTTTATAAAAAATATTTATTTTTAAATGATATTTGAAAAATAACAATTTTGGTAAAATGTATTTTATTATCAATAAAATATATAATTTTAAAGGAACAATATTCGTTGATTGTTTTTTCAAGTAAACTAAGTATTATTTATCTATATTTAATTCAATTAATTACAATGTATAATAATTATATTGTTTTTCATAATATCTTGTTTTTGGTAAGAACCCAATTTTCTAAAAACTGTTATAAAATTAATAATGTTTCTCCATTTAAATAATTAAAATAATACCTAATGTAGAATATTTTAATTGGAATATAGATAATATATATTTTTAAATGTTTATTATATATCATAATAATATTATTATTATTTAGAGAGTAAATATAGAATCATCTTTTTATGTAAAACACTCTTTTTAAAAACATGTTCTATCGCCACTTTTGTAGGATTAATATTAAATTGATTTTTTGCTTCTGTGAATTCAATTTCTAAAAATTAGATCAATATTTTTTGTAAAAATTATTTATAATTTATAATAAGGCCAAATAATATTCTCACCATATTGATTATTGATAATACGTAAAAACAAGTTTACCAAGGGATTAAACATTAAAATTAAAGGGAAATGACATAGAAACATGTCCAAAACCAATTATTTGTACATATTTGGCCCTTAAAAATATGAATAATAGATCATTATTTGGGCCTAGTGAAATAATAGAAACATGGTGGAATTCACTATATCAAAATATTACAAGGGTCCCACTAGTTTCACTTATTCAAGGCCACCACCTCTACTCCCCTCCTAACAATTTCCCACCACATTAGGTCAGAAACATACTTCTGAAATCACTTCTACACATATATCATTTACTCCCTGAATATATACAATGGTATTATAACCAACCATGTAATTCTTTTTTTTCAAACCAAATAGAGTTACCTAAAGAATAGGTAACATGAATCAACAAGAATTTTTCTTATTATTTAATTTTCCAAACTATTAAATTATTTTAATAACATTATTAGAACATAAAAAATGTAAATTTAATATAATAATATGTTTTTATGTTAATGGTGTGACCTATAACCATACAAAAATCTATTAAATGGGTTACAAAATCATTATTTGTATGTATAAGAGTCTACCACCTAATGAAAAGATGTCATTAATGTTTTATTTCTATCTCTCATGATTGGGTATGATGATCAATATATTGTTCATATAGTATTTTATAACATATTTATACCTCTAGAGTCATTATATAATATACACCTATTATGTTCCCTTATTTATGGGATATGATAATCTCCCTCATTTGTGTTTCAAACTACAACATCATGATGCATTGTGATTCGTTATTAACTAATGCGTTACATGGATGCTAATAAGGGAAATGATGAAAAATATATGCAATATACATGACATACTTATGATCTTTAATAAATATTTATAATTTTTCAAATTTAAATAATAATTTTATTTTTCTCTTTACACTCACTGAAAAAATTATAACATTGTTCAAGGACGTGTGGACAACCACATCCTCAAAGCGACGTGAATCATTATTCACCACCACATCATAATAATTATATATTTAATTTATATATTTAAAAAAAGGAAGTTATCATTTTATTTTCATTAATTAATGATGAAATATTATATAACATCTTTCCATAATGATAATTTAATAGTGGAAACATTACTCAGGTGTACGTTTGACCTATTATCTATATGGTCATAATGTTAGTTAATTTTTCATAACCATTATTCATGATAGGGTTAACCACTAAAATTGATGAGTTAATATGATTTGTATTTCATTATTATTAATCTTGATATTTTTAAATAATGATCTCTTATACTATAGAAAACAAACTTAATTTGTTTAAAACACCCAACCCAAATATAGTAAAAACATCAAATGTACCTTAATCGATTATGTTATTTTATATAAAATGCTAAAAATTTAGCAAATTAATAATAAAAATGAAGAAATATCAATAATTTAGTAATTAATATATTTTTTTATTTATGCGGATTCATAAATACATGACATGTCATACTCTATGAATGGGTTTTCTTATCTCACTTTTATTTTTGTGTGATATATACAAAATGAAACACTTTGTTTTCTTCCTAATGTATATAATATCTGTGAATTTATTTTTTTTATTCAAATACTTAAATTTATGGCTGTTTAAAAATATATTTGAGGATATATCATTCATGGGTTTTTATGGTTTCATTGTTACCAAAACGGTAAGGTATTTCCCCTCAATTTTCCTCCTTTGAGATGTATGTTATTATATACACCTATATTATGTTATGAGGTGTATAAACATACCATTGTAAATTCTATAATAAGAATATATTTATTTTAAATATAATATTTATTTTATTTATTTAATATATATCATTGGGACTGGGATTGAAATATAACAATGTTATAAGAGTATTGTGGAAAAATCTTATCCCATATATAGATTGTTTATGATTATGCTTCCAATTATAATAATTTAAATTACATTATTCAAGAAAATCATGAATTTTAGAATAATCTATTTATTATTATATTTCTATCTAATAGTGCCATTTTTACAGTCATTGTTAATTAGAATAATTTAGAAAAGTTTTTTCTAAATATCCAACTTCATTTTTATCTTATTTTATAAATATTTTTCAACCAAATCCATGTATTCAAAAAAAGTGTTGAATTTTTTTACATTTCAAAATTTTTTATAAAATTTTTTATCAATTTTTTATTCATTATTATTTTCCAATGTAATATTGTTGTATTCTTTTGTAAAATTAACTTTTATAACAATTTTACCATGATAAATGAATGTGTTTACAGCATGTAAAGAATTATACATCGATCAAGTCGTCGTTTATTTGACTATTCTATTTAATTATTAGAATATTTTATTTTATCGAAATGTTTTAATAATTGATTTTAGATTTTTTGATTTTAAAATAACATTTCAATTTAAATATTTTTTATAATTTTTTATGTGTTACATTATGATTTTCAAAACGAAGAGAATAGTTTCATCAAGAATTTTTTTAAATATCTATAAATGGAATTTAAAAAAAAAATTCTCCAAAATGATTTTATAAATTATTCTCCCCTAGGAATATTTTTTAAAGACATTGTCTTCATTATTTCTTTGTATGGATTAAATTTTTATTAATATTATTATCTTACAACCATTTATTTTCAATAGATCAATCATGTTTCAAAGATATTATTATAAAATTCTATCCTTTTCATAAGTTAACCATGTTTCGAAGATACTTTTATTGAAAAATAATATTTACATTGATAAATCATGTTTCTAAGATAATCATATGATTCTAATTTTTTTCAGTATTTTAATTACTTTATACAAGAATAATGAAAATTTAAATCAGTTTGATGATGAAATATCTTTGTATTTTATTCATTTTTTAGTTATTGGGCAGTACATATATGATGGGGGGGACTAGATAGAATATGTTGATCTCGTTATAGCCTATGTGATATGATTTTCTAGATTTTACATGCTGATGTCATTAAAGCTAATCTAAAGGGGTATCCTAACAAGTGCTATATGGGCCCATTATAACTAATATGATGGGTGCTTCAAGATAGTTCTCCAATGCGTTGATTAATGTAAATTGTATTTAGAGGATAAATAAAGGGAGTTACCTAAGGATTTACCATTTTGAATTAACATTTATCTAGTTATCTATGACTTGGGTTTTATATGAGTCCTATAGAAAAATGATCTATGATACCTAAACATTTTTTGTGCTTGTTATGGGTTATTAAATTTTCTTATGATCGTGATTGAAATCACATGACTCATGATTATAGATTATTATTACTATGTATTTTCAATATTTTCAAATTTTATTATCCATGTATTAATTGGTATAAATTGTATTATGATTCACTCAATCACAATGATTATGTATTCATACTGTTAGGCACCTCTTGTTATCATTTACGGAATTCAACTTCTAATTCATATCATTACCATTAATTCGCATTTCAAACCACCCTTCTTATGATTATTTTTACTTAAGTTATCTGTAATGATGTTTGTTGACTCCGATAAACTCATCCCCAAAATTTTCCAAATGCTCCCATAAATGATCTCAGTGCGTAGCTCGTTCTGCAAGCTTCAATTTGACTAGTCGTGGAGCCCAAACGATGTTACGGATCAGTAGTCATGGCTGTTCGAAGTCGGGATGTTGGAAATGGCCATTCAATATGGTTTAGGGGCAAAGTATGGATTTGCGCCTAAAAAAGGAGTCTCATGCGGAAAAATATTTGCATGCACGAAAGTTTACGCAGACCGACTCCTAGGTTTCTGCAAATAAATACATGTTCACCCCCTATTCTTTCATGATTCCACTGAAGGTCGGACTCTGCTTTGATGCGCGTAAGTCCGAATTTTCCGCACTCGTGCAAAAAATCCCCTCTTAGGAATGCAAAACATAAATTTTACTCATAATGGAGGGAAACTCTCCCATTTTGCATGAAATTCCTTACCAATTGTGTGTGCGTCCTCCCTACTATGTGTGCGGCCACCTATTGCGCACCCACCTCCCCTTTTTCGCGCCCTGCACCTCTACTATGCGCACACGCCTCCCCTTTTGTGTGCCCACTCCCCTATTCCATGCACATCTCTCGTATTGTGCGCTAGAATCCTATTTTGGATGCACCGCTCCTCTATTGTGAACCCATGTTGCATACTACACACCCATCTCCCATTTTAGATCCCAGGTCCTCTATTTCACGCTGACCCTGTGTTTTCTGCGCACATGTCCCGTATTTCTGCACGCCTACCCTATTGCGCGTTGGCCTTCAATATTGCACGCAATCCATCCTGCTTTCATGCATCCCATCCTACGTGTTGCTCCAGTTATGTGCAATCCCTCTGTCACTGACCCCCATGAAAAATAGGGCATCACACTATGAACATTTCAGAATGGGACTTCAGGATTTTCCATTACGCTATTATGCACACCAACCATCCACCTATAGAATACCATGATTTGAGATTTCCCTCTGCACAAAATGAAACACCTTGAGTGACTTATTCATCTTGGTTAATTTTCTATATCATGAGTTGAGATCCTCATCATCAATTCCCTCTATTCCCTTGAGTCGAATCATTCCTCATCCAACTCATCCAAATACCTATACCTAACACCTATGCCAGGTCGAACCATAGGTCGTCCATTGCCTAAGTCGCAACACCAACCATTTCTAGGCACCTTATGCCAAAAGACCTATCTACAAGACACTAAACTGTATAACAACCTATGATCCAAACATAGGATGCCTTAATCTTCTAACAGAAGATGTATTATGCTCCAAGCATGAAATGCCAAGAATCAATTCTACATGACTTTAAAATGTAGTAATCCCTATTTTCAAAACATAGTATTCCTATTTATTCTAACAACAGATGCCTTATCATCCATGAATGAGATTCAAAAAGTCCCTTCTACATGACTATAAACTATAGTACACCCTATGTTCCAAACATAGGATACCTCTTTCTCTATAAGAGAGATTCCTTAAGCTATAAGCATAAGATGCAAACAGTCCTATCTACATGACTATAAAATGTACTACACCCTATCATTCAATAATAGGATGCCCCTTGCTTCTAACAAAATATGTCTTCTGCTCCAAGAATGATATGCCAATAGTCCCTTCTAAATGACTTTACACTGTATTAATCCCTATATTAAAAACATAGGATGCCTCTTGCTTCTTATAAGAGATGCCTTTTTCTCCAAGCATGAGATGCCAACAGTACCTTCTACATGACATTAAACTGTAGTACTCCCTATGTTCCAAATATTGGATGCCTCTTGCTCTAAATAAGAGATGCCTCCTGCTCCAATCATGTGATTCCAATAGTCCTCTCTACAAGACTTTAAACTGTAGTAATCCAAATGACCCAAACATAGAATTCCACTTAATCTAAATGAGAGATTACTTATGCTCTTAGCATAAGATTCCAACAGTCCTCTCTACATGACTATAAACCGTAGTACTACCTATCATTCCATAATAGGATGCCTCTTCTTCCAAATAAAAGATGCCTTATGTTAAAAGCATTTGATGCCTCATGCCATGATTACGGTGGCATTATTTTTAGACCGTTGGAATCTGTTAAACCATTCCATTACTCCACGCCATGCTTTGAGTGTCCTTCATTTGGATCTTCATTCTCTTCCATGTCTAAAGTGACCCCCTAACAGCCTTGTCCCATGCCACATCATCTCAAATACCGTCCAAGGAAAACACCCCATAAGACATTGGACAATACTTCGAGTCAGGTCCTGTGTTTTGAAAATGATCAATTGTTGAGCCTCATTTGTTCGTCCCCATTTCAGGCTAATGTGATATAGATGCTGTGTTTTGAACATAGTCAACAGTTATCCTTCATCTCCACTCCTCCCTCACCACGTTCTGAATATCGGGCATGTGATTCACACTTTTCATCTCCATTGGTTCGGACATATTCCAATACCCTTGGTGTTATCCTTCTTGTACACTAACACATAGGTGAATACCTCAACCCACCAGTGAGTTGGGATGCCCTCATGGCTAGTCTTGAGGAAGACATTATGGAAAAAATTTTTTTGGAAGCACCATTCACCATTTCCACTCCATAGCGACACTCGGGAAACTTCTTTGCATAATCCCCATTAACCATTGTCACTCTATAGCAGCACTTGGGCAGCTTCCTTCTGTAAGCCCCATTAACAATTGACTCTCTATAGAGGCACATGGGCCACCATCCTGGAGTAAGTCCAAAATTCTCGGGCTGTTAACCCCACATAAACCCCTGTTTCCTCTTTGGGTTGCTCCATGCATAAGGCCCACCCCTTTTCCCACGAATGCACCTTTCACCGTGTGATCACCAGGTCTTTGTTGTATATTGTTTCTGACAACAAGAATGTCTCACATGAGATTAATGAAAGCATCGACCATGACAACCCAACACCTTGGGCTTCCTCAGAGTGTAAGCCTCATACTATCCCGAACAATGAGGACATTGATCCATGTCAAGGCATGGTACGTAGGAAGCCTCCCTGAGGTTCAAACCCAACAAACCAACACTTGGTACAACTAATAGTGTAATCCCCAAACATATCCTAAACTAAGGGGACTTTGATCCATGTCAATTCATGGTACGTAGGATGACTCCAAGAGGATGAATCCCACCACCCAGTCGTTCCGACCGTCATCACATCGGTTCACCAACACCTAGGGTAGAAACCTTGGTTTAATCCCCTAGTTTTTCTTGCCAAAGGCAGCATCCCTATTCCTCTTTTCATCTTCGGTCCCCAGGGCCAGTGAAAGGCATGGTGGGAAATGGTGCTTCCCCTTTCTTCGGTACCAAATCCCCATCTCGTTTCACTATGTCGCCCTCTGGCCCTCATCCTGAACTATGCCCTGACTTCATGGGATGCTAACCATGCATAATCCCATGTTTCCCATCTTTGGGCCGCTAATGATGTGTAAGCCCCACTCCATTTCCCATGGACATAGCTTTCGCGACATGATCATCAGGTCTCTACTGTCTCTTGGTTCTCACACCGAGCATGACTCATGTGAGCTTAGAGAAAGCATCGACCATGAAAACCCACCTTATGGGCCGTCTCAGAGTGTAAGCCCCATACTATCCCGAACTATGGGGACTTTGATCCATGTCATGGAATGGTACGTAGGAAGGCTCCTTGAGGTTCAATTCCAACAAACCAACACTTAGTCTACCTCAGAGTGTATGCCCGAAACATATCCCAAACTTTTAGAACTTTGATCAATGACAAGGCATGGTATGTAGGAAGCCTCCACGAGGTTCAATCCCCCCAACAGGTTGTTCCGACCATCCTCACTTCTGTTCACCAACACCTTGGGCCACCTCAGTGTGTATGCCCCAACCACCATCCCAAACTACGAGGACGTTGATCCATGTCAAGACATGGTATGTAGGAAGCCTCTACGAGGTTCAATCCCACCACCACGTCATTCCAATCATCCTCGTGTTGGTTCACCAACACCTTGGGCCACCTCAGAGTGTAATCCCCAAATACAATCCTAAACTACAAGGACATTGATCCATGTCAAGGCATGGTACGTAGGAATCATACAAGAGGTTCAATCCCACCACCTGGTCATTTCGACCATCCTCGCGTCGGTTCACCAACACCTTGGGCTGCCTCAGAGTGTAAGCCCCAAACACTATCCCGAACTACGAGGATTTTGATCCATGTCAAGGCATGGTATGTAGGAAAGCTCTTCGAGGTTAATTCCCACCACCATGTCGTTTTGACCATCCTCGCGTCAGTTCAAAAATACCTTGGGCCACCTTAGAGTGTATGTGTGAAACACCATCCCGAACTACAAGGACATTGATCCATGTCAAGGCATGGTACGTAGGAAGCCTCCATGAGGTTCAAGCCCACCACTCGGTCTTTCCGACTATCCTTACGTTGGTTCACCAACACCTTGGGCCGCCTCAGTGTGTAAGCCCCACACACCATCCCGAACTATGTGGACTTTGATCCATTTCAAGGCATGGTACGTAGGAAGCCTCCATGAGGTTCAATCCCACCACCCGGTCGTTCCGACCATCCCCGCGTTGGATCACCAACACCACATGGGCCACCTTAGAGTGTAAGCCCCATTACATTCCGAACTAAGAGGACTTTGATCAATGTCAAGTCTTGTTATTTGGGAAGCATCTTCGAGGTTCAATCCCAACAACTAACACCTTGGGCCGCCGCAGAGTGTAATCTAAATACCATCTCATTCTACGAGGACTTTAATACATGTCAATGCATGGTACGTAGAAGCCTCCCTGAGGTCAAGCCAACAAACCAACACCTCGGGCCACCTCAGAGTGTAATCCCCATAACATATCCTGAACTATGAGGACTTTAATCCACTTAAAGGCATTCTACATAGGATTCCTTCCTGAGTTTCAAGCCCCACAACCACTAACATGGGCCGCCTCATAGTATAATCCCCATACCATCCCAAACTACAAGGACTTTTATTCATGTCAAGGCATGATACATAGGAATCCTCCTCAAGGATCACGCCCAACAAACACCTTTTTCCACCTCAAAGTGTAAGGCCCATACCATTCTGAACAATAATTTCTTTGATCCATGTCAAGGAACAATACGTAGGAAGCCTCCACGAGGTTCAAGCATAAAAACCATTGGCCCCGACCGTATCCATGTCGGTGTGCCAAGACTTTTTCCACATGAACTATGGGGACATTGATCTAGGTTAAGGCATGGTATGTAGGAAGCCTTCACAACGTTCAATCCCACCATCCACTTAGACCCCAGGTCCCTATTCACGTCGGTTCACCGACTCAAATACCATCCCAAACTACGAGGACATTGATCCATGTTAAGGCATGGTTGGTAGGAAGCATCAAAAGCTTTTAAGCCCAACAACCAGTCATTCTTATGACCATCACATCAGGTTCTCCCCCCACCCCACTTGGCATTAAACTATTTTCCTTGCCCTAAAGTATGTGGACTTTGATTCCATGCCACAGGGATTTGTAGGAAGTCTCTTCGAGGCTTATGTCCAACCATATAGTCACCTTGACGATGGTCACATCCCCTTCTCCCTCCACTCCATTCAAATATCCATCATCTATCCTAATTCACACTCAGGATGCCACATCCTGGTGGGATCATTCCATCCACCTCCTCGCTGCTCCTAGCAGTAATTGGGATGCAATTAACACGTAATACTCAGCATGTCTTCTGTTCGTTGTCCTTTATGTACACCCAAATTAATCACCTATTTAAAATACGTGGGTCTTGATCCCTGTCCTCTACCCAGGGTATGTCGGAAACCTCCATGAGTTTCTATCCCAGCCGATGGTAAACCTTTGTGTCCCCCATTCTGGGGTGCACTCTCCCAGATCCGCCTCGGGGGTGTTCAGATCGACCATTATGGTGCGACGTCTTCCCTCCTTGGGAAGTACAAATCTAATCCCCCTCTATGGGATGTTCTGATCACTCTCATTCCATCTCCACAAGACATTAAACTCATGGCCTACCTTGTAATAAACATGAGATGCCTGAGGAAAACCTCAGAAGACACTCCCTTGGCATAACCGTCTCTGATGTACATTAAACATGTGGCACACTATGTGTTAAACATGGGAAGTTGGGGAAAACCTCTAATACATGCCTATGGAATATGATTCCATGCATTCGATGTGTGATTCCATGGGTTCTGCACTCTTTAGATGCACTCATATGAGAAAGAATTCAGTTTCTCCAATGTCCACACACCCTGAGATGCCCCGACATGCCTGATGTTGTCATCTACTCCGACCGAAGGTTTCTACCATGTCAAGACCCCATGAAATTTCTTGATGGAAGTAGTGTAATTAACCGGCGTCCATGAAGATATGGCATCAGGAATGAGATTCCCAAACAATAACTTAATCCACAAGGGAGACCAAGACTATGTGGCGAGTTCCAAGGGGGAATCCACGAAAGGATGAACTGACATCCCATCATCCCGTTTCGATCAAGGAGCAAAAGTCCCTGAATAAGGAGCAGCTGTCGGCCACCTTTAGAAAGCGGGAATACGGGGAAATAGCTGTTTTTCCTCTACATGGCGAATGTGTGCGACCCAGCACAAGTGTCGTAAACAATATTGAGTAAGTTATTTCTAGATGTTTTTTGTGGATGGTAATACTGAATTAATGAAAAATATAAAAAGAATGATTAAGTGTGATGAATGACAATTTAATGACGTGATATTGTTTATATAGGATATGTATGAATTCTTTAAAACTATAACACTTAATAGTTATATTAAATATAATGGATAAGATATTTTCTTTTGAAAATTTATATTTTGAATAGATAAAATTGTGTCACCTCTATCAATGAAAAATATGAAAATGTAAATATTACAGTGTCAGCACATAATTTGGGAGTGCTGGTTAAAAGATGTCATGTTTTGAATTTGAGGAATGATTTAGAAAAAATTAGATATTTGAATATTTTAATGTGAGTTTATTTTATAAGTTAGGGATACCATCATAGTTCTACAAGATTACAATTGATCATAATATTAAAGTAATATATTCTTATTTTAAAGGCTTTATTAAGTAAAAATAAAATTTTATTAAGGATATATTTACAAGATATTTTTTTGTATCAGGGTATTTGAATCTTATTTGTCAATATGAGGTGTTGTCTTGGGAGGAATTATTTTTTTCATTTATAATGTATAATAGGATAAACAGAATGATTTATGACAACTCATTCCATCTGGAAAGGACAGGGTTGTAGCACCTACCACTAACCAACATAATTTATTAGTTAGTATAATATCTTTATAGGTAAATATTATATAAATTTTAAAAAATTATTTGATTTTATTTGATGAATAATAAATGATCAAATAATACCAATCATTTGTCTTTGAACATAACCTTGATTTTTTTTTAAAATTTTTGAATTATATTTTATTATGGAAAGATATTGTTAGGAATTTGGGTATTACTATTGAAATCTAAAAACAACTTTATGAAGGTTTTATTAGTATGTTCTAAAAATTTTGTGTTTTATATAATGATAATTTTTTTAATATATAGTTATCCTTTTTAGGGATATGTTGTACTTAGAATTTTATTTTTATTTATCTCGAATGAAAAAATCATCCTAAATACACATATTTTGAGAAAAATATTCTTTTTGGGGAAATTGATAAAAGTACGAAATTATACATATCATGTAATTATATTTTGATGTTCACTTAGTGTAGATGGTAATTTCATTCTTCAAATATATGAAAATGATATTGAAACAAAAATGTTATCCTGGTACCATGAATTCCAATGAACTAATGTTCATCTAGATCATCACAGATTTACATTTTTGAGGCCATTAACTATACAGCTATCATTCACTTATGGTCAATGACCATAATTTTTATCAATATTTACGTATTACTTTATTTTATTCCAATGTATGTTGTCTAATTTTTAAACATAGTTATATGTTATTCCATTTTATATTTTTTATTACCATTATCTCTTATTAAAAGGGAGATTTATTAATACTTTTTTATGTCAGCTTACATCAAAATTATATTCAATTTTTTGTATTCTTATTTCCAAGACAAAGTTAATATTACATGAATATAATTTATTAAACGTTGGGGGTGTAATATACCATGTTTATAATAGAATTAAATAATATTTGATAGTGTATGAGACATGTAATGTTAAGTGTATATTAAATTACATGAAAGACTATGATTGTCTTCTGTAGCATCCAACACTCTATCATAATATTTCTATTAAATTGGTATATTCTATAAGAAACACCGAGTTTAAACGACCGCTAACATATATTTTTGTCATAACATAGCCATTAAATCTCTATGTATGAAGTATATTAAATAATTTATGAATTATTTTCATATATATTTCATTATTAATATAAATAATTTATAATAGCATAGTAAATAATAAATTAATTTTTTTAATTGTGATTTTATTAATGAAAAATTATTTTCTTAAAAAAATTCATTTCATTAAAAAATATTATAATCAATTCATGAAAAATTTATAAAAATTATTTGAATAAATATGATTCATTTTTTAATTATAATATCCAAATTTAAATTGGTATAAATTTTAGGACTTTACGGAAAATATTTTTTTTGAATACTGAAAAATATCAAATTTATGAAAAATCGCTTATTTTAAATAAATTAATTAATTTTAGTGACTCAATATTATTGAAAATAAGTTTTCAAGTAACCTAATTATTATTTAATTATATTTAACCCAAATAATTAATTGTAATCAAAATAATTTTTGTCTTCATGATAATTTTGTTTTTTCAGAAAAAGTTATTCATTAAATTTTTTTAAAATGAATAATGTTTATCCAAATAAATTAATTAACATTATCCCTAATGTGGAATTTTTTAAAAGTAAATATATATAATTTTTAAAATTAAATATTATTGAATAATTATTCAAATATTTTTATTATGCATACAGATAATATACAATAATCATTTAAAAAAACACTTCTTAGAAACCTATTGTATTTCATCATTTGTGAGATATCAAATTAAAAATTTCCACGAATGATAATTAAAAATGAAAAAATGGATTCCCTTTTTGTAAAAAAATTAATTTATAATTTCTAACAATACCAAACGAACTTTATATCATATTCTTTATCGAAGACATATAAAATTAACCACGTTGATTAATGTAAAGGTGGATTTTCTGGGGAATAAATATTAAACCGTAATAAAAAAGGACACATAAATATTTCCAAAACCCATATTATAGAAAAATTTCGAAAAATAATATTATACAGTTGGTAATTAAATATTATTGGGGCCTTCTTACATGAAAAAACAAGAGAGGAATTCACTATTTGTAAATAAATAAATGTATTCCATTCACCTAATTTATAAAATACCACCACATTTTCCCCTATTAACAATTTCAAACCCCATCGGTTCATAAAATATCTGAAAAATAAAATTTTAAAATTCACTCATATCATCTTATAAGCCTTATGTTATGCATACATACAAAACAGGAAGGCCTTCTTTGAAAACCAAAAGTAGTTAACTAAAGAATAGATAATGTTCATTAACAATCATTTTATTTATTTATTTTTCAATCCAATTTAATTATTCATATAACGTTATTATATAATAAAATAATTATCATATATGTAATGAATTTTTCTTATGATAAGGTAATGACCTATAAGAACACACACATCAATCGACTGGGTTAAGAAATCATCATTCATGTGTATGACATACTACTACCATGCAAAAATGTGTCTGTTGTTTTTCAATTAAATCGTATTACTATTTGGTATGCTGATCGATATATACTTTATAAATGATATTTATAGAATAATGATAATTCTACTTTTATAATATTTTATATAAATTTTTTAATTTAATTCTATATGGGATACTATAACGTTACTCATGTGTGCAACAGACTACAACATTGGGACGTGATATGGATAATTTTTCACTAACATGTTATATAGATGGTAAAAAGTGTAAAGATAATAAATATATTTGATATAAGTGAAATATTTATGATAAGTAGGTATATTTTTTAAATTTCTAAATATGAAATATTATTTTTAATATATCTTTCCACTCACTGAAACAGTTATAACGTTGTTTTTGGATGTGGGGATTACTGCCTCCTAAAGGTAATGAGATTCGTTTTTCCACCACCAAATCAAAGAAATTATATATATTTGTATAAATAATTAAACAATATTTTATTTATTATAGATTTAAAATTATTTAATAACAAAATAATACTACCATATTTTAATAATTATCATATGAAGAATGAGATGTTACTCATGCATATATATGTCCTACCATCTCTATGATCGCAATGATAGTTTATTTCTCAAAACCTTATTTCATGATGTGTTTCAAAAGTATAAATTATTTATAATTATGATAATTATTTCATGATTTTTATTATGAATATGGTAAAATAATGGCAAATTTGACTATAATCTACCCACTTATTTCATTTTCGACACACATTCTAATTGTGGACGGAACATCAGAAGTTAAATTATACAATTATGACGTTTTATAAAAAAAATTCAGATATGAAATAAAATTAATAAAAACATTAAAAAAAATAATTAAAATAATTAACATAAACATATCATTCTAGAATATAATGACCCATGTGACATGTCAGACAACATGCAAGGGTTTCTTCACCTTATTTATATTTTTGTGAAATATATTCCATTTTCACAAGTAATTTTTATTGTGGTGTATATAATTCCCATGAATTTATTAATTTTTACTATAAATAAATTTATCTATATTTTAATATATATTTTAGGATCACTCTTTCATGGTTTTTAGGATCTTGATGTTACCAATGTAGTAAAGAACATTGTGGTAATTTTCATTCCTTGAGATGTATGTTATATTATTCACATTTCATCATATATGAGTACTATATATACCACACCATAATGATATACAACGAAGGAAATTATTTCTATTATAATATATGTTTCATTTAATGATATTAATTCATGGGTATTTTGATTAATTGTAACCAATGTGTTTGGAGACTTGTATTACAATCTCATCGTTTATAACAATTGTTTGTTATTATGCTTAAAATTATGAGACCTTATGATTTATCCCCCATGACACTGAATAATATTATTATCATCTACATATTCATTATATTTTATTGTTATATTACCATTTTACCCTTATTTTTCTTTATAGTAATTGTGATTTTTTTAAAATATGATATTATTTCAAAATTTGGTTGGAAAACTATTTTCAACCAAAACCATGTTTTAAATAAATATTTAAAAAATTATTTGAGGATTTTCACACTAATTTATTGAACAAATATTTATACATATTTATTTTTCTAAATTTTGTTAAATTAAATGTTATTGTCATTTTCCTAAAATTTCATTTTTATTAATTTTTTAACCATGCAAAATTAATGTTCATTACAACATGTATAGAATTGACAACTGACATGAAAATCATTTAATTTATGATTAATTTGAATTATTTAAAAAATATAATTAATGAAACAATTTTATTTATATTCTAAAAAATAAATTTTTATATGAATTAATAAATAATTTTTTTAACTTTTTTTGTACCAAAAAGTGATTCTCAAAATGATAATGATATTTTACGGAAGAATTTTTTCAGTTATATTTTAATTGTGTTTACATTCATAAATATCAAAAACCACTTTTACATATATCCTCTTGGAAATATTTAGTAATGATATAATACTAATTATTACAATAATTGGAATATGATTGTAAGAAATATATTGTTTTATAACCCATTTCATTTCCATAGGTTAATTATGTTTCAAAGTGATAATTATTTACCTACTTTAATTTCCATGGTTTAGACATGTTTCAATGATTTTTAGGGAACCGATTTACATTACATGTGTTAATCATTGTTCCAAGTTATTTACATGGGTTAATCATTTCAGTTATATTAGTTTGTAATGTTATAAAACAATCATGATTGTTTTTATGAGTTTTAGGATGAAATATCCTATTTATTTATTCATGTTTTGGTTATTGAACAATAATAATATGATGGGGTCATATAGATAGTTACAGGTGATCCCATTATATCTTATATATTGGGGTATCCCCGAATGTATAGGGTGATCCACTTATATGTTATATAATGGGGTTTCGCAGATAGCACCATGTGATCTGAGGAAACCTTATAAGATAGAGTGTCCTAGATAGTGTCAAGTTATATCATTAATCCTAAAATGATGGGAGTTCACCTATAGCGCTCCAATACATTGGGTAATGTACCATACCATGAGAGGTAGAGATAAGGGTGTTACCTATGTGTTTATCATATTGATCTAAATGGGCTTCTTTTGTTTTTTTCTGAGAAAAACATGAGTTATTAATAAATATTTCAAGAAACCAATTTGTTTTTGTTATCATTTATATAGGTTTACAATGATTCTTATTATCAAGATTTATATCATATGTCCCATCATTAATGATTCTAATGAATCTTTTATTTCCAATTTTTTTATATTCGATGATGTAGTTATTGATGGGTATTAATTAATCTATGATTCACTCATGAACCCATAATATGTGTTCATACCCTTAATTACCAGTTTTCATCCTTTTCGAAGTTAAATTTCTATCTTATTTTAAACTTTATTAGAAATACAATATCACTATTATTATGTTTGTTTTTAGCTATGTTATAAAGAAAAAGGATAAACAAATTATTTCTAGATTGTGTTTTCAAGAGATGATGATGATGACTTAATGTGAAATAATAAAAGATGGGTTATTTTTGATAAATTATCACATAATGACATGATTTCTGTTTATATAGTATTTTTCTTAATTCTGTAACACAGAAAACCTAAAATGTACATGATAATGTAATTTATCTGACTATTTCATGTTGATATTTTTTATTTTAGATGGATAAAAAAGGGTTACCTCTAAAAAAATATGGAAGAGAAATCATTACTATTTAAACAACAAAATTGGATTATTCTTTAGGAATGTTATAGTATTGCATTGTTTCATGAAAAAAATATAGGTACAGATTTTTTCATTTAAAAATCTAAATGTGAACCAATAAACTAACTTATTAAATTCGACACCTCTACTCTATTATTAATAATTTATAAGCCAATTTTTTATACATTCCCTTACCAAAGGTAATAATTAATTCGTTCCCACATCCTAGAGTTTAGTTTGAAAATACAACATCCAAAAAATCATATTTGTCCCAACATAAGGTTGTTGTCCAATGAAGAGGTACTACTCTTAACTGAATGCCTTTATTTTATTTATTCTACAACATATTTTAGATATTATAAAATTTTTATTATATAATAACACTACTAAATAAATATATTTTGATATTATATTATGTTAAAAAATTACCTATGATTATATCATCTACCATGAAATGGGATATGAAATTGTTATTCCTGTGTACAATAAACTAACATATTGCAAACATACTTAATTAATAATAAAATAAAATTCTCTAAATGATTGATATTATGATGGATTGAAGTTAATATATAAATTTTTTTATACTTTTGTAAATATTATATCATAAATTATTATTTTCTTCATTCTCTTATTTTAGTGATATGCTTAACTCTCTCGATTTTTCAATGGACTACATCCTCATGATGCGTTGTATTGTGTGTTTTTTGCTAAATCATTACATGGAAGTTAATAAGGATAATTTTATTTAACATATGAGAAATTAATAAAATTATTATTATTTCAATGACATATTTATCATTCTAAAATGATACTATTTCATTTATATTATTACACTAAAAAATGATAAAATCATTCATAAGCATGTTTTGATAACCACCTCAACGAAGTGATATAACTCAAAATTTTCATCCCCACAACCCCATTGATGATACATATAAGTATATTTAATTATATAATATTTTATTTATAAAATTATAATTATTTATTAAATATAAAAATTTATTTACCTTTATTCTATAAGTATAGTTAAAAAATTTAAATGTTTCTTATGCATAAAAACAGATATAGTCTTCTCGATTTTAACATAAATAATTTTTTTTCTAATCATCATGATAGGTTTTAAAATAAATATTCATGTTGAAATTTGAAAAATATTTCATAATTATTATTTTGGAGATTTATAAATAATTACCTCTTTTAAAATGATCAAAAAACCAAAATTGTTTTGAAAAATTGAACCAAACATCTTCAAAATAATCAAGGTTGACTTAACTAATTATGTATATCAAGATTTCATTAAAAATAAACAAACTGAATTTGTTAGGTATAAGGTATTAAACTCAAAAATGATTCATATTAAATAAAATAATTTTTATAAGACTATTATAATGGATTAAAAGGTTATATAAGGAATTTTTTTACACTATGAAAGAGTTTTCTAATCATTCATTTTATGTCTATGATACATTTTCCATATTGAAAACATTTTCTTAATATATGGTTCATATACATACTGTGAAACATTTAATACGGTTAATATTTCATACATAATTTGATTTTATGTTTCAATTTGAATTACTCTTGCATGGGTAATTAACATGAAATTTATGTTATCCATATAAATTTTTTAATTAAATTTATTTTCACTGGGTGATAATAATTTTTCGTTGACATTATTATTCAATGATTCTTTTTAATAAAATTTATTTATATTATTTTTTATTTTTTCATATTCAATCTCATTCTTAATTTGATAAAAAAATATTCATTCTTCAACTAATTTTGAAATTCCATTGTATGATTTTTTATAATGGTTATTATTCTCTAATTCTATTTCAAGGAGGAATATATTTTTAGTATTTTTGTATCTATGTTTTCGAAAAAAATTATTTTTATCTAAACATAAATGCGTCCCTAAATATATTTTAAATTATCTTTTAAAATATTTTAATTGATTTTAGAAATGAAATCTTGTACCATCTTTTGAATGGGTTACTTTTGACTTATTTGTTAGTATAAAGAATGATTATTTTTATCCTTTTATAAAATGAATTAATTTTACACCATAATTTAAATTACATATCATGAAGATTCATCCATGTTTTTCCTAGTTGTTTCCAAATAAAATTATTTTCCCAATAATTTGTGAATTTTTAGTTTTAAAAAATAGATATTTAAAATGAAATTTGTATATTCCTTTAAAATATTTTAAATGATATTTTAATGGTATTTCCATTTATTGAAAAATATTAATTTTTTATAATAAATATGTAATGGATATATGTTATGATGACATCATCATTATTATTTCTCTGAATTGAAGATTATTCTTCAAAATAATATATTATGGAAGCAATTTTATTTCCACAGGTAAATCATATTTTAAAGAGATTGTACTCGAGTCGTTTTTTCCAATGGATAATAACGTTTCACATATCTTCATAGGGAAAATTTATTTTCTGCATGTTAATCTTTTTTCAAATAGATATTTATTAAAAACATTTATATTACATGGGTTTATCATGTTTGAAATATATTTTCATATACCCTATTTCATTATAATGTATTAATCATGTATCAATGAGATCGTTATGAAACCCATTTCATTTCTTTAGTTAATCATGTTTCAAATATATTTTCATGTAGACCATTTATTTTTCACATATGAATCATGTTTAGAAGGGAATGGTGATTTTTTTATAATGAAATGTAATACCAACAATAATTATTAACGGTTATGATCCATTTTTATATGATGGATTTTTGTCGATAGTTCTTCAATGAATTGGGTGTGTTATTTAATTTTATAGTTATTATATTTGTAAGGATTCATTTTTAATGAAAATTATTTCCTAAGAAAAAATATGTTTAATTATTATATTTATGGTTTATAAATGTTATATTTGACTAAAATTAATATAACATTTCTCATGATTACTAATTTTAACAAATATTTCCTTTGTGAATCCCTTATACCATGTTTTCATGTTTTAGTATATAGGTATTGATGTGTGTGATAATTTTAATGAAATTCTCATGAACATTAATTTTTTATCGTACCAATATTTTCATATTCTTTTCTAATATGAAATTAAAATATTTATGATTATTTTTACCATTATAATGAATTTATGAAGCCCCTTATTATGTTTTAATCTACAGTAGTTATCATGAATTATGTTAAATTAATTATTTCATTAAGGGTTTTATATGGATGATAATGATGAACTAATGTAGAGTATGAAATGATATGAATTAGGAGAGATGATGTTTTTATTTTTCAACCAATTGATTTTGGATCCATGAGTTTATAGATTTTTACAAATATATAAAATACTAAACCTATGGTGTCATTCGTAATTTATGTTGTCAAATATTTTTTTATATGCTTTCTAGAAATAAACATTGGTCTCCTTAATTTGTATCAATTCCAAAAATGCATTTTTTATGATTTGAGCACCGATTCTAAGAGTATTAAGTCGAGGTTCTTATACTTGGCCTCGAAGGAGAGTTTAGATAACAAGGAAGAATATGATATTTACATGTGATTTTATAATAGGAGTTATGGATACCATCATAGATCTCTAAGATTAATGTTGATTATAAGATCAAAGTCTTAGAAACTCCTTTGATGGTTTTAATTGATGAAAAATAAAGATATTAATGATGCTTAAAATATTTTTCTTCGGATGAAGTATATATATTTATTATATTTTATAGGGAAACATATTAAATATTACATAATCATAAGATTCAAATAAATAAATAATTCTAATTTATTTAATGGTAATTTTAGTAATATATTTTTGAATAATTATATATTAAATAATTTATAACATTAATATTTAATATAATGTGGTAACATTTGACCAATATACATTTTTGAAAATATGAATCTTTTAATATATAACGTGAATTTTCTTTACGAAAAATATTTAATACTTTGATCTTAGATTGAGACCTCATCGGGCGATAACCCTCAACCAGGCGAGGGAATTGGGAAATCCAAGGGGAAGGATGAAGATGATATTACTGATGAAGATCTAATCAGGCACTCAGATTTATTTATTCTCTACGCGAAATGGAAATATGATAAATCGATGCTTAAATATGCCTATATTAATGGGAAGAGCTTCACAGATGTGGCGAAAAAGGCTAGAGGATCCTCATTCATGGGCTGTGAAGTGGGTAGCTATAGAGTAATTATTAGGAAGGGTTAGATTGTGCATGTATCGGCGAATCAAGCTACTGTGGAAGAGAGGGTAAAACTATGTAAGTTCTCAATCATAGCTCCTGTTGTGATTTCAAAGGGTGTGCAGCCATGGAAATTTCATGAGCTCACAGGTATATTGGAAGAAATATGGGGATTCAGTGATTGGAAGATGACGACCATGGGACGTGGATTATACCATGTCGTTTTCCCCTCTGATGAATGGAAAAGGTGAGATTGGAGTGTGGGCTTTGTCCCCTTATATCCTGGTTTCTTTCGAGTTCAATAATGGGATCGTAACATTGATCCAAGCTCGGTCAAAAACACCTTTGCTCAGGTATGGATCCATATTCATAAAATAAGTTGGCTCTACTGGAATCCTCAAATACTGTGGGACGTTGCATATTCTGTAGGAAATCCAATATGGCTTGATAAACAAATTGATAATCCTAATTTTGGCCACTATGCGAGGATTTTAGTGGAAGTGGACATGTCAAATACCCTAGTGGAAGAAATTGTCTTCACCACCAGGGATGACCGTATTAATCTTGAGATAGGTTATGAGAGGAAACCAAAGTTTTATCTCAACTGCCATATTTTTGGGCACACATTTACGGAATGCAATAGGAATATCATCTGCTCCCTTTTCAATTTTCAAGGGCATGATGCTGGAAGTTGTCGAAGGAAGAAATCTGATCAGGGAATTTCAAACCAAGATGCTGCTAACAAGGGGAATGTGAATGAAAATGTGGAGATGCGTGGTTCTATATTAGAATCCAATGCTGACAATATTTCCACTGTTGATAACATTAATGGTTTAGGGAACCCCCTACAGGATCCCTCATTGGTGAAGATTATTGATAGGGATGATGGAAATAAAGAGGTAAAAAATATGACGGTCGACATTACATATTTTTGGGGGGAAAAGGATCTGAATACTATGGTTTCTAAACCTACTGGTGATCCTGCTGGGGAGGCACCGGTTAGACCTATGATTTTTCCAAGTAATGAAGACTATGGTGATCAGATTAGGCCTGCTTCAATCACGCATGAACCCCCTTTGGGTGAGGATCAACCTGCTGGTGATCTTTCTGGGGAGGCACCAGTTGGACCTATGATTTTTCCTAGTAATAAAGGCTCTAGTGATCAGCTTATGCAGGCTTCAATCACGCATAAACCCTCTTTGGGTGAGGATCAACATGGGAAGGAACCTACTTATGAATTCTCCCAGGTTCCGCTGTGAAAAGTATCCAAAAGGATACTTCATGCCTCCTTCAATTTGCCCATCATTTCAGAGAATAGGTTTATTCCTCTCTCTGATGATGATAGTGAATCTTTCAAGGTTGGAGATTTACCCAGTGAATCAATGGATAAGGCTGAGTCAGACCCTAGTGAATGCCTCGCTATATGCTATGTTGGACCTTGCACAAGGAAAAGGTCCTTCAATAAATGAAGATATTATTTTGGAATTTCCAGTGTCTTGGGAATCCTCCCATAGTCAGAACCCTAAAGCATTTTTTATGACCATTAAGCCCATGCTTTTGGGTATTTCTGAACCTAGAATGAATTTTGAAAGATGGGCGGCCTTTAAATGGAATGCCCTAGGGTACTCTCTTACTGCAACCAATCAATAGGAGAATCAAATTGAATCTCTATGGGTGTTGAAACACAATAGTGTTACAATTGATTCTATTAAAACTGATCACAAGTTAGTTACCCTCTTTTTCTGTTTTCAGTCCATCCCCTTCTGTGTGACTTATGTGTATGCTTTTAATTAGTATATTAGAAGGAGGTTATTGTGGAACACCTTAGTCAAAATTACTGAAACCTTGTCTACTAGATGGATTCTGCTGGGTGACTTTAATACCATCTTAAGGTCTAAGGAGAAAACAGGGAGAAATTTTTGCAGAGCTTCAGCCAATGTATTTTCTTTCTGCATTGATCGTTGTAGATTGTATGAGGGTCTTATTTCAGGTTGATAATATACTTGGAGTAGGTGCACTCTATATGGGAGGCAGGCAAGCAAATTAGATAGGTTCTTTGTGTAATTGGATGGAAGGAGTGATATGATGGAATTATCTGGCTTGACTCTTCTTAGACTTCACTTAGATCATAATCCCATTTTGATTGATCTTTGTTTTATTAACATGAGGTCAACAACTTTACCCTTTAAGATCAATAATGCTTGGTTGGTTGTACCTGGGTGTTGGGAAGTCATCTTGGAGGCCTGGAATTCAGATGTTTCAGGTTTCTCCTTATACATTCTGACCTCTAAGTTGAAATTTTTGAAATCCAGACTCAAGGAGAGGAGAAAAAAATCCTTCTCTAATATTTTGAATGATACTAATGAGTCTGAATCTTACATTCTAAGTTTCCAGCAAGGCAATCTAAATCAGGATACCCCATCTCAATATGAGACTCAAGCTTCCCCCAATCATGATAATCTCTTGACCCTCAAAGTGAATCTGGATCAGAATCAGCTTAATGCCAAGTGGATTAAGGATATGGATAGGAATTAAAGACTCATTCACTATATGCACAGGGAGAAAAAGGTTAAGACAACTCTCAGGGATATTAAGATTGATGATGCTTTTCTTACATCTGAAAATGACATTGCCATGGGGTGACTTGTTATTTTGAAAAATTATATTCTGATTCGGTAGAAAATAGCTCAAATAATATTATTAGATGTGTGGAATCCAGTGTGGATGATAGCCAGAACAAAAAGCTCACTAAAACACCTTCTCTTAATGCAATTCATTTTTCACTTTACTTCTAAAATATGGACAGCGCTGCTGGTCCTGACGGGTTCAAAAAAAATTCTTTATGTTTTACTGGGATATCATTCACATTGATGTGATCAATGTTTTTAAAAAATTCTTTCATCACTCCTACATACCTTTTGGGATGAACTCTAATTTTATTGCTTTGATTACAAAAAAGTAAAATGACTTAGACATCAAAGACTTCAGGCCTATTTCCATTGGGAACTCTATTCAAAAGGTTATCAGTAAAATCATGGCAATCTGACTTGGTGAGCTTGCCAAAAATATTGTCTCTATCAATCAGTTTGGTTTTGTTCCTAGGAGGAATATTCAGAATTGTTTTTTTACTGCTTCAGAGTATATTAATATTATGAAAGGTAAAACTCAGCATGGTAACACGGCTCTAAAGGTTTACATTTCCAAGGCTTTTGATACAATAAGGTGAGACTTTATTTTCTCAATTCTTTAGATGCTTGTATTTTCAGGGAAATTTATTGGTTTGATCTTTTCTATAATGAAAAGTGATAGTCTTTCCATTCATGTCAATGGTTCCCCCAGGGGCTTCTTTCAATGCACTAGAGGGGTCTGGCAAGGTGATCCACTGTCTGGGGTTATGTTCTCTATGGGTGACGATTATTTGAGTATGTGTCTTCATGACCTTGTCAAAAGTGGTTTATATCAAAAAATGAGGGTAGGAAGGAACTCTTTTTCTCCATCGCATTTATTCTAAGCTGATGACATACTTCTGTTCTGTAATGCCAACAGGGAAACATTCTCCAATATTAAGAACATTTTCTCACATTATGATGAAGTCTCAGGTTAGGTTATCAGCTAGAGAAATTCATTTGTTGTTTTTGGTGAAGGAATTATAATCTCTAGGAAAAATAGGGTTGCTCGTAGACTTGGTGTCAAAAGAGGTGCATTTCCCTTTGACTACCTTGGGATTCCGCTGTTTTGTGGAAGAGTGAAACATGCTCACTTGGTGGGAATTTCTTTGAAAATAACCAATCAGTTGGCATGCTGGAAAGGGCAGTCCATGTCCCAAGCTGGGAGATTTTGCCTTGTCCACCCAGTTATCATTTATATGTTTGTCTACTACTTTTCTGTTTATAGATGGAATGTTTCCCTTCTTAAGGAACTGAATGGAATGATATGGAACTTTATATGGACTGGATCAGTTCACTAGAGGATGCTTGTAATTGTTGCTTGTAAAAACTGTATCAAGCCGCTCAACAGGGGAGGAATGGGTATTAAAGATGTCAGACTATTTAATAATGCTCTACTTCAAAACTTCACATGGTGGATTCTCTCCAATTACGACATCTCTCTGGAATTTCTGGATGACAGGTTTGTTTATTGACTCAAAAACTGTATGTGTGTCTATTTAAAATCCTCTATGTGGTCTTCAATTAGGGATTCTTATTCAAACATCATGTCCTATTCGATATGGCTGGTATGCTCTGTTACTCATCATAACTACTGGAGTACTCCCTGACTATCATCCCCTATTAATGATTCTGTTACTGTCCATCTTTCATTGAGGAATTTATCGATTGCTGAACTGTTGGGAAATGATGTTGCTTGTGAAATCATTCCTAGTAAATTTCGGTTGGAGCTTACTAACTATGGTTATGTGGATGCTAACACATTAATTTGGAAACCTGATATCAATTGATCCTTTTCCAGTTGAGGTTATTATAATCTGCAATATGGTGTCAGTTCTTGATTTCTTTCATGGTTGGAAGGATTTCAACAACCCTATATTCCTCCAAGTGTTTATCTGCTACATTGGAGAATCTAGAAAAACGAATGCCTATTCAGTGTGTGCTGCAGTGCACGGGCTTTCATTTGGCTATGGTATGTCCCATGTGCCTTAACGATGATGAATCTATTTAACATTTGTTTTTTCAATTCCCATTTTCTTCTCGCCTATAGAAGCATGTGAAATCCTCATTTCACTACTGTTTTGATCTTTCATCATTTGATTCACAGCTCAGTTCAACTCTTATGATGGATTTCAGTGATGAAGTGAAATCTTTATTTATTGTTTTTGATACTTTGGTCTTCTCTTTAATCTGGAAATCTCAGAACAATATGGTCTTTAACAATATGAAACCATCATTCAGGGATGGAATTCTGGAGTTACATAGAAGCATCAGGATTTCTTCGATGATTCAAATTGGTTCTATGAATAATGACATATCTGGCGTTGTTCTCTTGAGATCTCTTGGTGTTTGTTGTAGTGAAATGAAGCCGAGAATGGTCAAGTACTGAAAATTATTAATTATTATTGAACCTTAAACCCACAGATCCACATCACGGATGACGGAAGAAATGAAGTCTAAGAGCGTCCTTACGGATTACATTGACACATTCAGGTGGTAAGGAGTTAAGTCTATCATATACTATCAAGGTCTCCTCCGGTCGTCCCCCACGAGCCATAACATATGCCGCATAGTTGGATTCTCGAACACTATTATGAACCATCCTACCCTGGTTGGTCTCTGCTTTGAAAGTGAATGTGGATGGGGCTACCTCTGGTGCGCCGGGTCCTGCTATATGTGGTGGAGTGTTCAGAATGCACCGGGACTTCGTCAAGGTCTTCTTCCTTCATTATGTAGGATATCCTCATGCAATTGAGGCGGAACTTTGGGAGATGGTCAAAGCTGTCACGTATGAGGTGAGCTATTGTTGGCGTAGTGTTTGGTTGGAGTCAGATTCTTCTATTGCTGTGCAGATTCTGAAGGATCGATATCGGAATGTTCCTTGGAGGATGGTGTCTGATTGGATCCCTTCCCTTAGACTTGCTGAATTTTTATACCTTTATGCCTCTCAAGTGTATCGTGAAGCTGATCAGGTTGCCTATTCCCTCTCCAAAAGGGAGATCATGGAGGACAGTTTGAGTTGGTTATTTTTTCTGCCTACATATTGTGACAGTTTGGTTTTCAATGATCAGGAAGGTTCTTTGTATACAAGGCATTGTAAAGCTTCTTGTTTTTGAGTCTCTTTGTACTATTTACTCTTTTTTATAATAGTTTGTTGGGATCAGGTATCTGCCTATCTATCAAACCATTTGGTTAATATTTAAGACTTTCAACCAGACTTCTTCCATTCACATACCCATCCTTATTCCCTATGAAAAACCTTTCAAAAGCATAGGATGAGCATAAATAGCATTATAAGGGATGTAAAAAAGAAATAAAACCATTATTATTGTGGAAACATATGATCTTATGAATTTTTGACCTTTATATTAGTTCTCTTTGATCTTAATATGTAAATAATTTTCTCAGGAAAAGAATTAACTTTTTTTTGAAAGCTAATAATTTAATTCAATAGAAACAATAGATAAATAATATTATTAATATGGGATATCAAAATATATATCACACATAAAAATTTAATAGTGATAAAATTTAATTCAATACCCAATGTGATGGAGGGATATCATGGACCCATCCATACTTGGTTTAGAACATAACCACTAATCAATTTTTTATAATAAAATGACCCATACATTGTGTATAATGTAACCATAAATCCTTGGTTTATAACAGAACCACACATGCTTTTTTTATAATAGAACCACCCATCATCACAATAAATATCCAAGAACTCTATTATGAATAAATTATATAGGGAATTCATTTCATCGTAAACTCATTGAAACATTCATTATTCATCTTGTAACTTTATTGAATAGTAGAATGGAAATGGTTTTCATGATAATATATTTTAAATATAATTATCAATTGAGAAAAAGGATACCATTAAAATATCATGGAAATACTATTAGCCAATATAAAATAATTGGGATTCATAGAAATCTATTTTAATCACTATTAGCCAATGGAAAAGAAACAGATTTCATAACAATATCATTGAAATGTTATTAAATTATAAAAATGAAATGGGTTCAATTTCAATCTCCTTGAAACAATATTAATTCATCTAAATATGGAATAAGGATAGTATCATTACAAAATATCAAACTTTTTCAATAAGTAACATTGAGGTTTGTTGACTTTTAAGATTCAAAATACCATTAAAATATAATAAAATATATATTTTTAGGAAAATAGACAAGTCATTTTTAAAAAGAAATTAAAAAAATTACAATATTATTGGAATTAATTGTTTTTAAAAAACCACATTGATTCTAATAAATTAAATTTCATGTAAAATATTATAAATGACTGAATAAAAATAATTTTATGTTGAAAATTTTAAAAATAAACATTATTTTAAAAACATCTTAACAAATGGAGTCAAAAGTGCACTATCTGCATAAAATTACAAAATTAAATTTCATGACATTATCAAAGAAGTTAAAAGATCATATCAAATGGAATTTTGTAATAATTTATTATTATAATATAATATATTTTAAAACATTTTATAAAATATTAATGGTGAAGAGAAAGATACCATTATTAATTCAAATAAAAATTCACTATCACTTACAAACAAATTTCTAAATGTTTTTTAGTTTAATAATGTAAGAAATGGAAAATAAAAATTTAAAACAAATTAATAACCAAAATATAATAATATATAAACACTAACAAAATAATATCATATTATTTCATCCAATTTAATCTTGATCATAGAAAATCCAAAAAGAATGGAGATTCTAAAATAAATATTTCACGATTTTGTTAACTTTTAAATTGTTAGTCCCATGAAAGAATTACATAAAATAATACATTAAATGTAAATAAATCAAGGATATCTATGATTTAACATTAAAAATTGTAAATATATACACCTCATAATGGATGTTGGAATATATCATAAACATATATCCTAATAAATGAATTTGGGATGAATAACCATTAATAAAATCACTTTACTCAATCAGGTGTTAATAAATGGAGATATTTTTTGTAACAAATGAAAATACATTACAAAAAAATTATAAATACAGAATAATAAATTTAGGGAATAATTAATACATCATGATAACTTAATGGATTCAATGAAAAAGTATTATAATCTTATTAAAGGAAACTGTGTTAAGAAACTCTTTACCACTTGGTAACATTCAAGTCAATCCCTTGGATAAAATAAATAAAAATGAATCTTATAATAACATGATGTGTTAATTGTTAATAAAATTATATTTTGAAAAAAAAATTATATAATCCACATAAGAAAAAAAGGGTTGAATGTTTTCATATGTCTCATAGAATTTAATCGGAGACAAGAAACCCATAACTTGGGTCCAGACCTACTTTGTATATTCTTTATATCCTATATAATAATATTAAATAAATTTGATTATTTCATAATATATCTTACAATTTTTAATACATTATACATAGATCATTTTTCCTAATTACATATTTAAATATATGATCTATTAAGTCCTCAAGGGGTGTTTAGAGGATGTTTGGATCATTGTTTCAAAATAGATTCATTATCTTGACTGTAGATAAAGTGAACCTTATTTCAATAAATCCAAAATAAATATAATGAAATAATATTCATATTTTGTATTAAATTATATTCTTAGCCTCAATAATAGAAATGGGTTTCCAAAATTATCTATATTATAGTCATGGATATGGTATTCCCTATATAAGAATGAGTAATGTTTCTATATTTCAGTGTTCATTATGGAAAGAAGTTGTGTGTTATTTTATATTTAAATAATTATTAAACTATTTCTAATAACGCATTATTTCACTAAATATACACAGACATATATATATATATATAATTCATTTTTATGTGGTGATTAAAAAAGCACAATATCACTTTATTGATGGAGTTGTCGACACCTACACACATGACATTATAATTTATCAATGTTAGAATTAAAATGATATTGTATCTTTTTATAATGATAAATATTTAATGGATATAATTTTTTTTATTTTATTAAAAATATATTTAATAATATTGCCCTTATTACCATCTATTTGACCCATTAATGAAAAAAATCACACTACTTTGCTAGGTGGTAGTCCACTATTCACATTAACAACATGATTATATCCCCTGTAGAATAGAAATTAAAAATATTTTGTTATATAATAACTCCATAAGAATAAATATGATATAAGTATCATATATATATATATATAATTTAAGTCTATAATTTGAATAATACATTAATGAAAATTATGGAAAATGAAGATCATTAGTTCAGGTGGCGATAGTTTACTACATGCAAGTATGATGATTTATTTTGCCATTTAATTGACGATGTGATTAATTTATGTTATTATGTTAATATAATGATATAAAATTAAATTTAATATAATTTAATATCATATAATCATATCTAAATATTATTTTAATGACTATTAATAATGAATAAAACAACAAATGCATAATGAGTAATTTTTTCTCTTATCAGACAACCTCTTTAGGATTATTACTAATTTATTTCTACAATGGATTTATGAAAAAAAATTATTATATTTTTTATTTTTGTATGTTTTAATATTATTTGGTTGGTATTTATCTGAACCAAATTGGTTTTATAGAGAAAATATGAGAGTATGTGGGGTGGCCCTTTAAAATATTGTTGAGTGGCACACTTGTAATTCTTTTTTAAAAAAAGTTTACCCATGTTTAACACATTATAAAGGATCTAAATTGATTAGTTATATATTCATAGACATTATAATGTTTCAATATGGACAGAAAATATTTTTTATACAATTTAAAGGTCACTTTGCAACAGGTCTTTTCAGTTTAACCCTTTGTAAACCTGTTTTCACTATAACCATTGTACTTTTTTACTATTTTCAGTATTTAATATGTTTAAAAATATGTTTCATATGTTACATAAAATAAATAATTATTTTTATAAATATATAATAAATTATACTAAATTCATTTCATATAAATTAAAATTTTAAAACTAATTCAAAACCCACCGAGGTGATTAAAAATTGGGTTTTCATGAAGTATGTTTTTCTAGAAAAAATGGTTTTATATTAAATATTTTATTAAAAATAAATATTTAATGGATATTAAAAAATATTTATTGATATATAATGTATATATTTCATTGAAAATATTACTCATTACGAATTATTTTTAGAAATTTAAATTTAAAAACATTGTGCACATGGAAACAATTTATCAAAAAATCTATTTTTAAACCAAAACAATTTTATACTAATATCTATCATGATGTTTAGTCTTAATTAAATAAGTTTATTAATTATAATTAATGAATAAATATTTTAAATTAAATAATATTAAAAACATAATGATAATTTTTAATTAATTAATTATTTTTTAATTAATGATCTTTTTATAGGAATTAGTTTTGCTCACTAGTTATTAAAAAATCCATATTTCGAAAAAATAAAAAAAATTCACTCAAAGTATATATTAAAATGGGTATTTCAAAAATATTTTTAATTAAATAAATTTTATATTATAAAATATATAAAAATTTATTATTATTATTTATTTTTCCTAAAATGAAATAAAAATCATTTTTAATGAAAATATATTTGGGAATAATAATTATAATTTACAAAAAATGTATGATTATATAGAAAAAATTTATAAATAATTTATATTACTATGGAATTATATATAGTTTATAAAGTAGTAAATACTATTCATAACCCCAAATTTTAATTCTTTGTTATAAAAATTTTATATTTCACCTTTGGTTTAATCTGGTTGTTTTATGTTGAATACAATATCAAACATAGTTTCTTTTAAAAAATACCAAGGTGTTACATCCTATAACAATAATAAATTTCATACCAATAATTTTAACTTTATATCAGTGATGTAAATTTGGAAATTTTGAAATAATTTTTTGAAACCCACATCATAAAATAGTTAATAAAACATCCTCTTGAAAGGAGGGAATAGGATGCCAAAAATTCATCTAGAATAAAAGATATTGGGTTCCGAAGTATGGTATCATAGAAGGGATGTGAACATTTGTACATGTAATAAAACTGTAATACGAAAATAATGATATATGGTGATATATATCATTTATCAAATGAATGTAGATGATCAATAGAACTTTTAATGTCGTAAATCAAAAATACAATTAAGTGTGAAAAGTCATTGATATGATCAAAAATTAAGTCAATATGAATTTCTCTAATATTCATTCCTAGAGGTTAGAAGTTTATTTTGATATAGAAAAACATCATAATGAAATATACATAATTGATGACTACAAACTCATCAATCGATCAATTTCCACTATAATATCTTTTTATTCCCTAAATAATGTTTATCAAGAATAAATTTTACATGCCTAAAGAACTAAAAACAACATTCAAATATAAAATAAAAATAAAATGGATTAGAACCTAATCATTATATAATTATAAATTAACAAATAAAATTGAGAACATTTTATTATATTTCCCAAAAGTATAATCCATCATATAAAAAATAATATTCAAAATATAATAGTTATACCCATTGGTAAATCTAAATTATTACATAAATAAACACTCCTATATCAGAGAAACATCAATAAAATATGAATTAAATATTGCTTTAACAATAATTATTCTCTTATATGTTTAATCATACTCTTACAAAAACATATTTATCCCCCTTTGAAATAAAATTAATCACTTGGTCTCCAGATCAATTTTCAATGCCATGGTATATGATAAAACTAAGGTCCCCTAATTACCTAAATATCCAGGATAATATAATCCTTAAATGATATCAGTAAATAAAAACTTATGTCAACAAAACATAAATTAAAATTTCACATTTATCAATTATTTATATATACTACAACATAATAAAATATTTCCTAAAGTTTCATTAATAGATTTACGATCACATCACATAAAACATTAAAAGGGGAGTGTATGTAATAGATGTTATAATTAATATTAATCATTTATACAATTGATGGTATATATAAATATTAAGATAAAATATCATAAAACATCATAATATCTAATGTAATCATAACCATTCCTATAATACTAACTACAAAATTCCTATACCAACACTATCAGATCCGGTGATAAAATAAAAAACATTACATTTCATGATTTTATAATACTGATGGTGGAAATATTTTCATCTTCCAATGTATAAAAAATAAAACGGAAATTATATTATCCCTAACATTCTCAATGAACTTTTAGGACTAAAGTTTTATTTAATTGCTAAAAATTATTAACATCATAGATTCATAAATAAGTAGTTCATAAAGATGAAAATAATATATTTCTATACCCATAAATCCATATTCCACATTATTTGATCATCATCATCTATATAAATCGCATCAAGATATAATTTACATTACCACAATATTCATAACTTATGGATAAATAGTAATAATGAGGGTCACTCAAATTTTCAGTATGGGTAATCATAAGAAGTAATAATTTAATGTCATCAGATATTATATGATGAGAAAAGGGGTTTGATAAAAATATCAATGAAAATGAGCATAATATAAGAATATTAAAACCCATTAATTCTTTTATCATATAACATGATAAAATGGTAAATAGAATTTACAATGGAATAATTCATTGAAATCAATTGTTTTGAGATATGTGATCTCAATGTTAAACATATGATACATTATAGACCCATATAAATCATAGAAAAAACATATAGGTACTTGGAACATTTTTTTCACATCGCTTATTACAGGTATCATAACAATACGGTTGAAATACATACTCAATGCATTGGAGGGATATCAAGTACTAATCCTTCATTGATTTATAGTCTAACCACGTGTATTGTGTTAAAAACACAACCACCTATCCTTGGTTTATAACATACCCATTCATCATTGGTTTATAATGGAACCTTTTGGTACATGGTCTATAATAGAACAAACATTATCCAAAACAAGTACCAGGAACCATTCTATTAATATAAATCATAGATATTTTATCTCATCATAAAGTGTTAGAAATAATCATTATTCCATTTATAAAATTATTTAACCGTGGAAAAGAAATATGGACTATGGAAATAAATTTCAATCATCATTAAAACATTGAAATGAAATGGGTTCCATAATAATATCCATAGAACATCATTAACAAATTTAAAATAAATTGTTTCCAAAAAGACCACTTTGAGAAATTATTAACCACTATAAAATAAATAGGTTCCACAACAATCTGATTAAAATATAATTAACCTATGGAAAGGAAACTAGTTCAATGATAGTATATTGGAAAATATAACTATATAAAAAGGCAAATAATTAGTATGAAATCATTAAAAAATAACCAAATCAGATAATATGTAACAATTTGGGGTGTAAAAAACTGATAAATAAAAATACCATTAAATGATATATATAAATAATTTTCAATAAATTAAACTCTTCATTTTTAAAATAAATTATAAAAACTAAAAATTTCAAAAATATTCAAAAAATAATTTTTGTTTAAAATAAAAGTAGATAAATATAATGTTAAATATTGTAAATTAGTTATCATAATGGCATAAAAATATTATTTTATAGACAGAATATATATGAATTATTTTTAGTAAATTGTAAAAAATGGAGTCAAAAGTGACCCATTTTGAATATTTTCGGAAATTTCAATGATTTTTTTAGATAAGGTAATCCATCAAATAAATGACTTTTCAAAACAATTAATTTAAAAAAAATAATATTTTTGAAAATATATTTGAAAAGATGTATATGGTGGAGAAAGTTAGCAGATATAAAATAATAGAGATGTTCAATGTCACCTAAAACTAACATTCATAATTATTCATCAATCAATAAGTATAGAAATAGAAATTAATCATGTGAACATCATTAATAACTGTAGTATAATAAATGTTCTGTGGATTATTATTATAATATCATATTATTTCCTCAAAATTAACATTTAACAAAAATAATAATAAAATAAATGAGATTATAACATAAATTTTTTCAATATTTGGTATATTTTCCATCATATAATCCATGAAAGAATGAAATAAAATGAAACTTAAAGTATTATTAAAATAATTATATTCATGATATAACATTCCAAAATGTTTTCTTTTTCACGTCAGGTTTAATTACCATCCTGGAAAAGTAAGAAAAATTTTCAATTCATTGACTTGTAAGAATTATGCATTATTAATAAGGTTTTGTATCAAAAATGATCATTTGTTTAATGAAATGATGATTTGTTTCATATAAGTCATATATTTAAAGACATAATTTGTTTTTCATTAGATGTCATTGAAATTACATCTTTCAGTCAGAGGTATGAATGATCTGAAGACCCTGAGTTACGAAAAAACCAAGTTGTTTAAAAAGGGTATGATTCCAGAATATAAAATTGATAATGAATCTATTTTGATATTTGGAAAAAGATTATGTTTTAATTTTTAATAATATTTGATGTGGGAGTTGTTAAATGAATTTCATAGCTCACTATTTTCCATTCATCCTTGCAAGACTAACATGTATGGAGATGTTTAAAATTATTACTACTAAGATATAATTATAAGGGAAATTTCTTTATTTGCAATAAAAATTTAAACATGTTAATTACATTAATTATGAATGGTAATTACCATAGTTGATGACTGGAAATTTTTCAATGCTAGAGTTGAAACGGGAATATTGATCCCTAAATTTTGTAGTGGGATGAAGAAAGACATCTTGAGGTATGTAGCGATAATACGTTATTGTTAATAGACAAAATAAATTTTCAAATATCATTCCCATTTGAGAGACTATATCATTAAATTAAATTTCAATTTTATATGTTATGGATACATTTAGGTTACCTGGAGTTCATACCTCTAATTTATCATACCATGATTTGAGGATAACTTCTAATTGTAGAACGACATTCAGAATTCATTGAGAACAAAATTAAATTTCACCACAACATTTATTCCATAGTATGAGGGACCATTAGAATTAAAAATACAGAACATATCAGACACGATTTTGGATTACTAAAATGATTAACAGGTAAATTCATTTCAACATGTTTATTTAGTGTATTTTTATTAAAACAATAGCTTCAGACTATTATACCAATTGTACATTTTGAGGAATTACATGGAGAGTTGTTTTCATCCCCATTATGTTGGGATGAAGAAAGTAATTGAATGTTCATGGGGAAATAATTAATATATTAAATGAATGGGATTAAAAAAATATTCTGTAAAATATAAGTACAAAATAGAGGAGAAAACATTTATGCATAAAATAGGAGGAATAATCTTTCATTCAAGGTAGGTGATGATTTTTTTATTAAAATATATCAATGGAAAAGTATTTTTTATTTTTTATAAGAATGGAATATTAAGTACAATGATTATAGAGCTATAAGAAATAAAACATAATGTTTCATTTATAGCCAACAAAGTGGATTTTCCTTCGAGTTTATTTCTATTACACAACGTTTTTTATGTTTTAATGTTAAAAAATTGTGTTCTAGATTAATCTCATATTTTGTGCCATTAAGTATTATATATGTAAGGTAAAATATATTATGAGTAGAATCATTTTCATATTATTGATCACATAAGGAATGTATAGTAGATAAATGTTATTGACTAGGTTATGGTTTTATGGAGAAACTATAATGTTGATGAAGAATAATGGGAATATTAAATGGCTCTGAGGGAAAAATACCCCCACTTGTTTAGTAGGTGAATAATATTGTGAGGTTGAAATTACTAAAAGTGGATAATGTAACAAATGATGTTCCTATATAATTATTTGTTTCCATATTTATTATTATTCTTTAATTATATAGTTTAATTAACTATAAATAAGTTATGTAGGAAATAAATTTTTTATTATAATTTCATATATTTTTATAATTAAAAATTAAAATTTCAATTATAAAATTTTTACTTGAAAATAATAATATATTTTTGGGTTCAACATGTTAAAATTATATCAGGATAAAATATTGAGAATTTAATTTTTTTTTATTTTTTAGAGAATAGTGGAAAATACAGATATTTGTAAAAATTATTCTTATTTTCAAGAGATTAAGCCTTGTAAAATTATCATAATGGTGTGAATATGGTGTTAAATTAAATATATATTATTCATTTATATTTATTTTAATTTAATGTTTTTATTATCTTTATATTTAATCTAGAATAATATTATTTATGGGTTTAAAAACAAAAATTTCATAAAAGGTATTTTAAAGTATATAATGATTATTATTTTTCATTAAATTAAAAAAAACCCTAATTTTGATTATATATTATTAAATTTATAGAATATAAATTAGTAAATGATAATTTATTTTTAAAATATTATAATTATTACTCATATATTTTCTATAAAATCATATTTTCCTGGAAAATGAGCTTCTTGAATAACTATTTTGTAATCACGTCTTCGTGTTTTGTTTTAAATATAATTTCACCAATTATATTAACTGAATATTATTTAAGGTATTAAATATACGGAATTATAATTTCCATTTAAGGTACTTTGGACAAATTTCATTTTCTACAGAAAAAATTACTATAGTGAAAAAAATATTTACAACAGTACTGTTAAAATACTGAAACTACTAAAAGAAAAAAAGAAAAAAATTTAAAATAAAAAAACATTAAATGAGTGATAGATGCATTTATAACCCTAAAAACATTTAAAACATTAATTATCAATTTTTTTTGAAATTATTTCCACATAAATGTGGTTGGAATTAAATAAAAAACACTTATTTATTAATCGCTTAAAACCACCATCTTCAGGTAAAAATACCACTTATCATCACCCCTTTACCATCAAATGCCTTAAATATCATAAAATATATATAAAAACCTCTACTCACCTCTCTCCCCATATCATATTTCTAATTTTATCACCAAAATAAAAATACAAATTCAATAAGGGGTTCTTCATGGAGGTGATATTCATGGGTTTACCTTCTCAAACCATCTCTCAAACAATATTTTCTTCTTTTACAGTTTCCCAAACACATTCATCCTTTATTTTTTAATAAATTCTTTATCATGTCTGAATTTTTGTTTCAAGTAGAATATATAATTACAATTCTTTTTCCCATTCCATCTTATTTAATGAAATGAATACATTTTCCAAATTATGTTTTTTCACAGTCTCCATGGATAATGATTTTTTCCATTAATGCCTTCAAGGTGTTAGGTCAGAACGAGTAATGGAAGATAATCTATGGGGGGTGAATATACCACATTAAAAATTTAATCAATTAAATTTAACATTTTAATAAATTATCACAGTAAATTAGGACAGTTAATTAGTAGTAGAAAAAGTAAATAATGAAACAAATGTTTTTTTATTGTTGTTCAGTCCAATGTGGGATAACATAAACTCTTATATCTCTCTACTCATTAATAGATACATATAAAAAAAATACTTTTCTGGGTAATCATAACCTAATTACATAAACCTTTTCATGTAGAGGGATAACCATGACATTGAATTTTTTATAGGGAGTCACATCCCTTATAGCATAACTTTAAATAAAGGGAGTCACAACCCAAATATTCCTAATTTTAGAAATCGGGAGTAACAACCATTAGATATTGAATTTAGAATCATGGATTCAAAACTCGAGGAAAAGCAAGTACAACAGATGCTTTTGATAAAAAATCATCAATTGAATGAATGGAATGTGTGTGAGATATGGGAAATACTGTTATAGAATCAGAAAAATTTCATAAAAATATTAATATGTTTTCAACAATTTTATAAAAATATTAACCCTTCCCATCTCCTCAGTGATGTTTCATTCACTATTCCATCTCAGTTTATAACATACATGTATGGAGAAATTTTATATTCTTCAGACACACTTTATACAATGTAGATCTCTAAACATTCACGTGGATGACTTCATCATCCTAGCAGTGCCTCCACAATGGCTCAAAAGCTAATGTTTGAGCTTATGTTTTGATTTTATAGTGTATTCATTCTGTATAGTTGAGGAAGTAGCACAATCGTAATCACCATTTCTGTGGTAATGGTGGAATAAAAGGTATCAAGCCTAATATAAATGGTGTATTAAAAGGATTTGGGTGGTAGTGGTTTTAAGATTATGAGGGATATATAAGAAAGCGAGAAAAAATGATTTATTTTTAATTAATATGAAATGCCTCATTTCACAAATTTCACACATAGAAGAATCATTCGGATTCCCTCTTAATTATAAGATATAACATAGAATCAATGAGAATGATTAGTATCCCCTAACTCTCGTTCCCAATGCTTCCCAATAAAATGAATTCCTCTTGATATAACAATTATGTGATGTTCCCACTAATACCATACTTGTCAATGTATTTTTTGACTTGTGTGCATTTTATTTGTTCCTTATTTTCGAGTTTATGGAATTTTGTTTCTATTTGAAAATGTGAATACTTTATCATATGTAAAAATTTCCTCCAAATTTCATAAATATATATTCATTTTATAAAATGCATAAAAATTAATTCAGATCGATAAAAAAATATAATATAATTCAATTGGAAAAAATAATTAAATTAATAACTAAATTTTTAAATTAAATTTTTAATAATTTTTTTATTGATGTAGATATATCCTTTATACATATTAGTAGGACTCAAATCTAATACACATCATGAGGTATAAGAGTCCCTCATCTTATCATCCCTCATTGAATTAATGCCCACTTATATACCATATATGTACACAACATCAACTCTATCCAGATTCCACCATAATATTGTATCATCTTCCATATTCTATTCATCCATAATACAAAATTATAAACATTACCCATAACTGTACTTTACTCAGTATTCCATTTAATTTGTTATGAAAAAGGGGGAACATACCACCACCACTTGGTCTTTTGACACATCCACATATCATTCATTATATAGGTTCATCAGTTTCCATTACTATTCATAGTAAAAAAAATATCTACTAATGGTCCATCTAACACTGTTAATCTATAATGAAATTCCACTATCATAGAGAATATATCATTGCAAAGTTGAATTTCAAAAGGTTATAATCCCAACACCTCTACGGTAGGTTCAAATCTCTCTAGGGGGAATATATACCACTAACTCTTTTATCTTGTATTGTTGAAAAATCATTCTTCATACATGCATTAAAATAAAAAAATGATCACACAACTAAAAATAAAAGATCCAAGTAATGTTTTATTTTGTTATGATTTTTATTCCAATATATTGATACCCATAAGTGATATAATGATCCCTCAATCTTAGAATATCTCATGGTCTAACTAATACCACATTAAAATTGATTGTACGCATGATTATTGTTTCAATATACATCAAAATTAGAATATACACCAACATTAAAATCTAACTATAGATGGACTCCACTCAACTGTAGTATAATTGAACTTGGATCCCTTTATGATGTGTACATTCATAATTTTATCCTATAGGGAGATTTCCAGAATGAATTTAGAATAATATTCATCCTCTCCATAGATATTTAGGATCTTAAATACATACCAAAGCTACACCTAATGATTATATAGTTCTATTTTCATCGGATTGAATAAAATATTCTTTTATGGGATTATCTTCTTATGAAACTATAAATCCTAAATTAAAAAATTACACATCTTGTATTGGGAATAAATTTAATGATACTAAAATTTAAAACCTCAAATTTTATAACAAAAATTTGGTTGATATTTTTCTTAATGTGAAAAATTTCATAGATTGCGGTATGCATGATACCGATGTTTAGTAGTCTTAGGAATTTTTAAACATAAACCAATAATACAATAAATCAAATACTTGAGATAAAATGTCTGATAACTAAAATGATATTATCTCTCCTAACAAATATATATGGAATTGGTAGTAATCTTAATAGATTCCTAAGGAAATTGGATTCAACATAAAAAATTGATCTCCAATTTCTAGAAAGGGGTATTATATAGCAAAAACAAAAACTAATATGCATGGAATAAATATTATTGAATAAATAATTAAATTTTATAAAAAATATTATCTCCCCAGATTATATGAATAAAAAACAAATTCTTGGTTAAGAATATTATATCTCTTAGTGTCAAAATTAATAATTACCAACAATCGGATACATATCATCATTCACTAATATGATGATATTATATATTAATTAATAAGGATTACAGAATATTAAAGGCTGATTTTTCTCATTATATATACCAATGAATCAATGGGAAATAGAAATATAAGTCAAATCCATCATTTAAAAATTACAATGCATTTATCATTTGATGGAATGTGATAATCTATACATATCATAATGTTCCATATGGAACCTCAAATAAATTCATGGGTACGTAATCAAGTGTTTTCAATATAGAAATAATGACGATATAAAATATCCTTATTTTCAAATTCAGTGGAAAAATATAGTTTTATTTGCCAATACACAAAAATCAACATATTTATAAGAGGATATTAATAATGTCATTGAAACCAAACAAATCCTACAAAGTTTTAAATTGGTAGTAAATTATGGTAATTTTGTGGGATAGGGATATTAATGAGAAATAAAACATCCCTATGGTTTATAAATAGATCATGAAATATTCATTGCATATACCCCTCGATTGAAAAAAAATTTATATAACTAGGCCCATTAATTATTCACTTATTTATAACCAAGTTAATAAAACATTAATATATATTATGTTTATTACCCATAATTTCATCTATTAAAAGGATTTCATCTATTTTTTGTATTTATGTATAGTTGATATTGTAATAAAATCACACACACATTACATTACCATAATATCATGATATTTTATGTCTATGAGGATGATTGAGAATTATAATGGATTGTGAATATTGTATAATGGGATAGAATTTTTATATATCATTGTTAATTTGATATATAATTAATAACATTGTAGAATAATAACATGTAACATTTTAAAAGAAAAATAAATTAAATGGTTGTAAAAAATAAATGGGGGAATATATTAAGAAACCTATCCTAGAAAAGTAACTTATTACAACCGGATATGAACTACTTATATGTTTAGAAATACAGTACATGAAATTTTTAGAAGGAAAATGAAAATGAATTGATTTTCAACAAATTTATAGTCAATAAGAATAGAAACATTGGTTGGTATTTGTAAACATAATATTTTATTTTTTTCAATTTAAAAACATGGGGAATAGACACTAGGTTTTAAAAAATAGAAAAATCCATTATTATACACTAGTTTAGTTTTAAAACAAGAAGCATACATGGTACACTTCTATTTTAATTATATAATAGCTTGTGATGTAAGAAACACATAGTTCTTCCACACCAAGACCAATCAGAGTAGCCATTAAAAAAGAAGTTATGAATATAAATACCCACTTTTTGAAATTTTATAAATTTTATTTTTTAAAATGGTCTAAATTTTTGGTTTTGTAATATCAAAATTAGCTTACGTAAAAATTTTGGTATTTTCGAAAAAACATTCAATACATCCTATTAATGAAAAATTCACCATACAGGCATATGTATGGCTTTCCATATCCACGTCGTGGTGTAGTTTATTTTCTCAACAGATAATTGTTGTGACAGATATAAATATTAATATAATTTATTAATAAATTAAATTTAAATTTTTAAATATTCTGTATATATAATATACCTTCCAATTACATATGAATTCATTATAAATATAATGATATTGTCGCATGTGAATATGTATGGCTTATCATCTCCACGACACGATGATATTTCATTCCCCATTGTTTCCATTCAAGAATAATTTTCATTTAATGATTAAAAAATAATTTTTTATAACTTAATATCATTTTGGATATAAATCAAATCCATCTGATACATAAGAAAACTGACATACATAACAAAACATATAAAGGAAAACGAATCAGTTAACTCCCCAAACAATGAAAATACTAATATATTATTAACAATGGTATATTAGAGGATAAAATATGATATAATATTTATGTATGTGGTTATTTTATAATATAGTAACAATGATTTAACAATTACACAGTAGGTTAACATATCCTCAACTAATGAAAAGTACACGGTATGGGTAAATTTTACAATCTCTTTATTAATTAAGTTTTTTTACGTAAGTATCTACTGGGAATTATTTTTCATCCAAATATGTGTTTCTTAAAAATGTATTTTTAAATTTTTTTAATATTTCCTATACTATGTGATAAAGAAATTAATACCATTTTTTTGACTTTTTATAAAAATAATTAAAGGAATCATTCCGTTGTTTTCAAAACAAGGAACTTTATGACGTTTTCAACAAATTACTAAAAATAATGTTTTTTTAACTTATATAATGGGTGAGGATATTTTCCACCCTTATAACACCTTCAAATATTCCCTTAAAATATTAAATAAATTTTTTGAAAATAAATTTTTTCTTTTATATCAATGAGACTTTTAAAAGATATTAAAGAAGAAAAAGATATTTCCCTAAAATAGTTTTTGGATTGATTTCATCATTGTTAACATCTATAATTGGATTTTATGTTTAATTGAAGATTATTTATTATGATACAATATTCCAATTTGAATTTATTGTTTTAAGATATGATTGAATATGTATGTTCTATTTATATTTCATTCACAGATTATGGTTAAAGTATTAACATTTCATATGTTATATTAATAAGAATGTTTATGTTATGTTATACCCTTTTCAGATAATGAATGCATTTGATGTATTATGTGACAAGAGGGGCCCACTATAGCCCCTTGATGCATTGATTGGTCTCATGAGGCAAACTAGTGTCTTGGCACAAGGCCTTGAATTTTTTTGGATTTCTTGGCATGAGGCCTTGACTATGTGGTTATGATATCCAACATTATGCATTTAACCATTATGAGATTAGATATTGATATTAAATGCGATTATTCTGGATGTAGAATGTCAATGTGAATATATAAATGGAATTATTTTATTTATCATTGCCATATTATGTTGAAGATTATTTTTAAAAGGTTTTTGTTTTAGACTTATACATTTTCTTAAATGTTAATGCTTATTTATGAAAATTTCTGCTATATTTTTTTCCTTTCTAAGAATCTAAGCTCACCGATTTCATAGGTTTTATTTTTCCCAGTATGTGAAGAATTATATTATGACTGACCTGTAGGGATATTCTATGGGATATGACTATCTGGAAAAGATACGCAATGTTTTTTTCATTTCATAATATAATGTAAAACATATGAATATTTATATTATTTCTAAAAGATACTAAACTGCTCAGTATTTTAGGACCTTATATCTTGAGATCATGTCAATGTTATTTAATAATGCATCTACTTGAGGAAACATCGGTCGAGGCATTACTGTTGTTATCAATGGAAGTTTAGTACTTACCGTGGAATGTAGATTTCAAAGATTATGATTAGATTACATTATCCTAAGATAGGATTTGAGGATTAGTATAAAAGAACTTCCAATTTTTTTTTTGAAAATATAGATATTAAGTGGGTTTTCCATGAAATATATCATTATCAGGATACCATAAGTGGATTTGGTTCTGGCATAGATGTATCATGTAGTGAAAACTCCAACAAGGAGTTTTGGGCTTGACCTAGTGTAACCTGGTACCAGACAAAGGGCCTTACAGTGTAGATGGCTTAAAACTATGAAGGTGTATGATTAGGATAATTCACATGTTCTATACCAATCATTATGAAGGATTTATGAGTAAATACTTCCCCAAAGAGAACATATTTTTTATGATTATAGATTATATTCCAAAAAAGTTCAATTTATGTTAGGTATTGTATAAGAGTTTTCTTATGAATTGTGATTCATAAACTAATATATTGTATTCCATTGTTTAGAAATGGGGAATAGTGGAAGTAATGGAAACCATATCAATGAACATAATCTGTATAGGTATTTCCCTCCTATTTAATTTAATTATAGTGATGTTTGTGATGAAACTGGTGCTGAGAAACTTATTACTATGCTGAGACTACTCACATAGGTTATGAATAATAACCTTACCCATATGAAGCTCCCTGATCAACCGTGTGGAAGATCAATGTTAGATCACTTCATGAGGCTACATTCTCCAACATTAAAAGCGACTACCAATAAATTTTTACCTAAGCAATGGATATGTTCCTTAGATAGAATATTTCATGCATTAGGGTGTAGTGAAGTGGAAAATGTTGTCATGACATTTTATCACCTCTTAGGGGATACAGATCTATGGTGGCCAATAATTCATAACATAAAAGAGGATGAAGAAGTATCAAAAATGGAATGGATGGAGTTTAATGGTATTTTCATAGAAAAATAATTTCCAGATGAACATTGAGCTGATATGGAAGGGAAATTTCTGAGTATGAGGAAAAACGAGCATGAGAATGTCGCAAAGTTTGAGGCAAACTTTAATAGGTTATCAATGAATGATGCAGATTATACACTAACCCATTAATTTTGATTGGCAGATTATTTAATGGGTTAAAACCATTTCCCATTTGATCATTATTCTCACAATACTTCTAATCATATGAATAAATAGTCTCATTTGGATCAGTAAAAAAAATTCTCTAAGTATTACGTCCATAAAGTGATGCAAGATTAGAAGAGATATATTGAACACTCGAGAAAAGAAAATAAGTGGAAGAAGGGAAATTTTGAATTTCCATCCTACATTAATTGTGGGATGAAATATCCTAAAACATTCCTAAAGAGGATGGGAGTCTATTGCACGTTTATAGAAAAGGGCCACCAGGCCCATGATTGTAAGGGGAAAAAAGAGGTTGTCAATGTTCAATGCTATAATTGTGAAGATATGGGGCATTATGAAAATGAATGTACTATGAGTCATGTAAATATACTTCAGAAATTCCCAAGGGGGAAACTCCATGATTATGTTGGGACAACTATAGATGATGATGTTCCAAATAGTGTAGAAGTAGGTACATTAATTGTTTTTTCTCAAAATTAGCCAATGATTTATTTAATTCTAGATTATCACATTATTTCATATCATACCAATTTTCCATGATAATTAATTATTACCAATATTACTTAATAAGGTTGTTGTTAGTAATAAATCATATGGTAAGTAACATTACAACAATGTTTTTTCAAATAGTTACCGTTATGGAATATAAACGTGCTTTATCTATTGATCTTATTGTAATAAGCCTGTTTGAATTTGATATAATCAACGATATGGATTGGCATTCAGACCAAAATACAAATGTTTTTTTAATAAGAAGTAGGATTCAATTTTTAATGATAATAATGAATCCCTTATCTTTAGAGAAGAAACAAGACCATCTGATTCTCATCTAGATCCACCCGAATAGCACTTCTAAATTAAATTATTAGGAATGATGGAAACGAACTAAATATAGGAGAGGAAATGAATTTTCAAATAAGGATGTTCCTATTTTGAAAGAATATATTGATGTGTTTCCATATTATTTAACTATAAATCCTCCATAATGAGAAATTGAGTTCCACATTGGCTTAATTACCAGTTCAAGGAAGATATCAAAGATCCCTTATTGAATGGAAACTATGGAAATATCGGAACTAAAGAAATAACTAAAGAAATTGAGTAATAAATGGTTTATTCACCCTTCTATTTCTCCATGTGAAGACCATGTTCTTTTTTTCAAGAAGGAAGATAGATCTATGAGGTTGTGTATTGACTACAAGGAGATCAATGCTATAGAAATAATGAACAAGTATCACCTACCGTGCATTGATGATTTATTTTATCAACTTTATGGATCTCAATATTTTACAATTATTGAGCTTTGAACTAGATATCATTAGTTGTGCATGAGAAAGGAAGACATTCCAAAGGGAACACTTCTAAAAAGGTATGGACATTATGAGTTTACATCAATTCCCTTTGGACTGACTAATGCACCCTCTGTTTTCATGGAAATAATAAATAAGTTTTTAAAGGAATATATTGATGACTTTTTAGTGTTATTTATTTATGATATATTAGCATACTCCAAAATCTACTAAGATCAATAAAATAACTTTCACACTATTATAATGATTCTTAGAAGAAATGAATTATATGGGATGTTTAGCCAGTGGGAAATCTGGACTTTGGAGATTTCGTTTCATAGCCATATTTTCTCTAAGGATAGAATCAGTGTTTATCCATTAAAGACAAGTGAAATATCGGAATTTCTAGCATCGATGAGTATAACTGAAGTACACGGTTTTATTGGTTTAATAGGTTACAATCGACATTTCATCCAGAATTTTTTCTGATTAGATAACCCACTAACAAAGATCAGGCATAAAGGGGTTAAAATTTTCGATAAAAGATCATGAAGAATGATTTGAAGAATTAAAGATAATTTTAGTCAATGCTCTTATCTCTACTATACCATTATAGAATGATGGGTTTTTTATTTATTGTGATTCTTTAAAAAAGTTATTGGTTGTGTCCTTATATAGAATGATAGTGTTATTGAATTTGCATCCCTAAAGAAAAAAATCCAAGAAAAAACTATCCCACTCATGATCATGAGTTAGCCGCTATAGTCATTGCTCTGAACATATGAAGAAACTATCTTTATGGTGAAAAGTGTGAGATATATACTGATCATATGATTTTGATGTATATTTTCTCACAGAAGGGACTCAACATGAGGCAAAGGTTATGGCTTGAACTACTTAAGTATTATGATTTCACAATACAATACAACCTTGACAAGGAAATGATGGTGGTAGAAGATTTTATTCGAAAGGATCATGGATTTCTGAAATAGATGAGAGTTGAAAGGGTTCTTCTGTTCAAGGATCTCGTTATGATGGATATGGGAATAATCATGGAAGGTGAGACACCAATATTTTTTCAAATGCTTTCCAAACCCTATTTACTAGAATGCATAAAAACTTCTCTAACTAGTGATGAAGAGTTTAAAATGATTATTAATGCTATGAATGATGGGAGTTTGATTGAATTCATATATGAAGATGGAATTTTGATATTTGGGAAGATGATTTATGTTCCAGATATACTAGATCTGAAAAGGGAATTTTTGGACGATTCTGATAGCTCCAATTTTACTAAACACCATGGTATCCCTAAAATATATAAATATTCGAAGGAGACTATTTGAAGGGAAAACATGATGAAAAATATTACTGATTCTGTGTTAAGATTTATTGTTTTTCAATAGGTGAAGGCTGAAAGACAACATCTTTGATGGGTCATGAAACCTCTTCCCATACCTGAGTGGAAATGGGATGATACTATGATGGAATTTTTCATAGGGATACAAAGGTCTCCCAAATGGAATGATACAATATGGGTCATTGATGATCATCTTACAAAATCAAAACATTTCCTTACAATAAGAGAATATTTACCAATTGAATGTTTAATAGGATTATATAATAATGAAGTTTTAAGGATTTATGGTGTACCTTTGTCGATTGATTAAAATCATGATACCCATTTTATATCAGGATTCTTGAAAATTCCTCTGAAATACCTATATATTGAACTTCATTTGAGCACTGCCAAGCACCCTCAAACCGATGGACAATCAGAACAGACTATTCAATCCTAATAATACATGTTGAGAACTTTCTCACAAGACATTCATGGTATGTGGGATCCATATTTAACTATGGTAGAATTTTTCTATAACAATAGATTCTATTCATGTATTCATACGGAACCATATGAAGAATTAAATTGAATGAAATGCAGCACAAAAAATTGTTGGGATGATGTTGGTGAAAGAAAACTCATAGCCCATAACATGTTGAAGAAATAATGGAAAAGGTGAAGATTATCCCAACCCACATCAAAGAATCTCAATGTCGGAAAAAGAGATATGCCAATAACCAAAGGAATAATTTTTAATTTCAAGAAGGAGATCATGTTTTCTTGAAGGTTTATCTATGGACGTGTGTTATTTGATTTGACAAGAAGTATAAATTATGTCCCCAGTATATTAGGCATTTTGAAATTCTAGAATAAATTGGAGTTGTAGCTTACCATTTGGAAATGCCTCGATGTTTCTCCAAAGTCGATGATGTGTCCCATGTATCACTATTAAGAAAATAAATGTCAAACACAACACATGTACCCACCGATGAAGAAATATAACTAGAACCTGATCTGCCTCGTTGTGAAGAGTCTATCAGAAGTCTTGATAAAAGAGATCAAGTGTGGAAAAATCGGATGACTCATCCAATAGATGTTATTTGGATAAACTATAAAATAGAAGAGGCTCTGTGTGATCTTGAAGAAGTAATGATGAAGAACAACCTGAAACATTTTATGTAGAAATATTCTAAAAATTTTGTGGAAAAAAATATTTTCTGGAGAGAGAAATTTTATACCCCAAGCTTATATGGTACACTTCTCTTTGAATAATACAATAGCATTCATCGTACACAGCTCTGAGTTCTAGAAAACCCCGAAAAATCAAATTATTCATTCAGGACATAGTTATGAATATTAATACCTAATTTCTAAAAATTTTAAAAATTTATTTTAAATAATGGACATTATTTTTTTGCCTCAGAATATCAAAATAAGCTTATAGTGATTTTTGGGTATTTTACTGAAAACATTCAATTGTTGATGAATATTGAAAAACACTACTTATTGTTTAAAAAAGACATTTTATAATAATTATATTGAATTTAAATTTATTTAAAATCAATAATATATAGCTAATACCTATATTTTTTAAATTTAATTATTTATAAACTTTATAATAAGATTATATATATATACTTTTATTGAATTTTTTACGGTCTTTTACCCACATTCATAGAACATTTTCGAATTAGTATAAAACATAATTTTATCAATTATCTAAATTGAATTTAAAAAATCGTATAGAAATAGTTTATATTAGTAAGTAAAAATTGGTTCCATAGGATGAAAATAATTTTTTGTTAAACAATATCTTTTGAATTTTATTTACCACAGTTAGAAGTATATATAGAAATCAAAGTTAAAAATAATATTATAATAACTAAAAATTACCCAAAAACATGCATTAATTATATTGGTTAAGTGTTTTTCGACCAAAATAATCTTTAGGAAGAAAATAAGATCCTTTTTAATCAAGTTATTTTAGATTAGGACATTTATTATATTTTATTTTAATAATATTTTAAAGTGTTAAATTCAAAATTTTAATAACACAGTCATTATGAACATAGGGATATACATATGATAAATTTGACTATAAATATTCACTCAATAGATAAAAAGATTTTCCAGATCATTGAAATTTAATTATAATTTTTAAAATTGATATATTTAAATTTATTTATGGAACAATGATGATACAATAATTACCTTATTAATGAATGATTAAAATAATTGATAATTTAAATATTAAAATAAATGTAAAATGAAACTTTTTATTCCATCAATGAATTTTCTAGGTGAATATGAAATTATAGTTTTTTTTTCAATTTATTTTTTCTAATTAATCTTGTCGGGTTGAAATTAACAAAAACAATAAAGAAAATAACGTCAAATTTAACATAACTGAGTTTTTAAAAAAAACATTATTTTATTAAATTATATAAAAATACTAAAAATCTGATACTTAAAAAAATGACTTATATAATATTAAATATATCATTAATGAACCACTTTAGATTCACTAGGAATATTATAGTTATTTTATTACCCTTTTACTCTAAAATTAAAAATATATCTTAAATGGTAAATTATTTGACTAAGAGTTGAATCTAAAAGATTATGTTAATATGAAGTCCTAAACATTTCCAAAACCTATTGTATTAGATACTTTAGACCCGTACCCACCTTATCCTCATAAAAAATCTTTTTTGAACCATTTTAAACAGAATATAATTTTATAATAAATTTATTTTTCAAGCATTTTCTAATGTACCCCTCACCTCCCTAATAAAAGGGTACGACCCCTTCTCCTAAATCCATGCCTCCACGACCATTTAGTTTAACCAAAACCATTTATAATCTTTTAAAAATTACTTCAATTAATCCTAGAGGCCTGTACATGATCGTAATTATATCCTAAGAATCCCTAATGTTCGAATCATAAGGATGCACCTAAAAAAGAGGTAATTATTTTATCACCCCTATCAATGTTCTTTTCCTCCTCCACTTCCACATTCATTATTGTGTCCATATTAAAATAATTACTCCATTATCATATATATAATTATATGTTATTGTAAATATGGTAAAACCATATTCATTATTCTATCCATCCTATGAATGAAAAAGTTTCCATACGTCCGTATGTAAGGCTTATCATCTATATGTCATGGTGTTGTTTGTTATTCAACACATCATTATTTAAGTTGGTATAATAATGGCTATAATTGATGTAAATAATAAATATAACAGGTTAATTATTATGTATATAAAAATACCATCCAATTATATACTATTTTATCCTCAATATAATGATATTTTTCCTTGTGCATACGTTCGACTTACCTTCTCCACGACGCGATGAGATTTCATTCCCCATCATAACCATTCAAGAATAATTTTCATTTTATGAATAAAAAATAATGTTAATGGACTTAATATAATTTTTTATATGAATCAAATAAATAATATTCATAACAAATATGACTTACATAACAAAACATATAAAGGAAAACGAATCAGATAACACCCGAAACAATGATAATACAAAAATATTATTAACACAACTAAATTATACGATCATATATGATATCATATTTATGTATGTGGTTCTTGTATAATTTAATAATAATTATATAACCATTATAAAAGAATTTAGCATAACCACTACTTAAGAAAATTACAAGCTAATGGTTAATTTAACAATCTATTAATTTTCTAAAGTTGTTTATACATAAATATCTACTTGGAATAATTTATCTTCCACATATGTGTTTTTTAAAAAAAATTTAAAAAAAAATTTAATATTTTCTAGAATATGGTTTATTTTCATTTATTCCCTTGTTTGAGTTTTTATAAAATGTTTTTAATGGAATCATTCTTTCATTTTCCAGACAATGTAATTTATGATATTTTTGAAAAATTAAGGAAAGAATATTTTTTAACTTATATGGCTTGTGTGGCTATTTTATGCTCTAATAAAATATTAAAATCTTACCTTTCGAGATTATATGGATATTTATAAAATAATATATTTTTATTATAATTATGTATCATTTCAATTATTTTAATTTTCAAAGAGATATTTTCGTCAAATAGTTTTTGGATTGATTTCATCCATGTCAGCATCTATTGTCCGATTATAGGTTTAATGGAAGTAGATTCATTATAATACAATATTCAATATTATTATGATATTTTTATGATATTTTTTGACTGTGGATGTGTAATTTTTATTCCATTCACGATATATAGTTAAAGTATCAACATTTATTATGTTAGTTTAATATGAATGATTATGTTATGCTTCAACATTTTCATATGAGGAATGGATTGGATATTGTTTGTGATTGGTGGGTACCACTATAGCCCCTCGAAGCCTCAGTAGGTTTCATGAGACAAACTACCGTCTTGGCTGAAGGCCTTGAAAAAAATTACTTTGTATACAGTGAATGAGGCCTTGACTTTGTGGTCAGGATATCAGACATTATGCATTCTGTCATTATGCGATTAGCTATTTGGATTATATGTAATTATTCGACAAGAAGAATATCCTTGTGAATTTTTAAATATAATTATTTGATTAAACTTTTCCAAATTATGCTGATTCTTATGTTAAATGTCTTGTGTTTAGTATTATAAATTTTATTAAATGTTTATACTTATTTATGATAGTTTTTCTATACTATAACCTTTACAAAGAATCTGATCCTACCCATTTATTATGATTTATTTTTACTAGGATGCGAAGAAGTATATTATTTCTGACCTATAAGTATATTCCAAAGGTTATTAGTGTGTTCAATTGAGACACATTTTTTTCAATTCAAAATTTCATGTAAAACATATGAATGTATATTTTATATCCATGGGAACTAAACTGGTTGATCTTTCAGGATGAGATCTTTTGTGATCATTCCAATGTAAGGTAACAATTCACTAAATCTGGATAACTTTGGAAGGGGCGTTACATTTATCCCATGGAATTTGACATGTGGGGAATTATTTTCGTTTTTTCAAAATTTTAGTTACAAAAACTATATAAAAAATATATTATTTTTTATTAGTAAAAAACCATGTGAAAATTTTTATTTTTAAAAAATATACTTAAGTCATGGGGAATTCATTATATGTTTTTAACATAGTTTTAATAATATGAAATCAAATATTTTAGAAAATAAACACATTTAATTTTTTTAATTTTTTTATTATATAATAATCATTTTATGTCATTCTGATGTCATAATACATAATTTATATTTATACCATATTTTATTTTAACATATTAATTCAACCCTCAATGAAAATAATGAAAATTTTAAAATAGGATAATTGAAAAATATGAATAGAAAATATGGAATATATTTTATCAAATTCATCCAATTAGCATTGATATTTTTATCATCTATACAGGTTTCCTATATTTTGTGATATTTTGATACCAGAGAAAACAACATTCCACTTTAAAATAATTTATATGTCATGAATACTTAATCACAAAATACATAACCATTATCTATCATAAGATAACAAAACGATAAGGTCTGTTATTTTGGTACATTCATGTAGTGGTTTATAAAATACTTTCATCGTAGTGATTTATATTAAATGATACCTCTCTCTTTGACTGTCTTCTCTAACTATAGTTGTTAGAGTTATTCTTTGGAATAGTGAGTGGAAAATCACAATGTTTCAACCTTCATGACACAAAATAATAACTTAGCATCATAAGAGGTGTCACTATTAGTTTAGGTTATGGTTTCTACATTCTAAATTATATTCCTATTATTGTAAAATTTAATATTTACCAATACTAATGGATTTTTTATAAAAAATGTTTTACCAATTATTATAGTTCAGAATTTTCATAACTTGAAACCTTCAAAATTAAAAAAGGTTATAAATCATAATGATCATAATTCATGATTGTAAAAATTCAATGGATTTTTCTTTATCATATAAAGTCGTTAATAAAATCACTTATATAATACATTTCATTTTTAATTCATGCAATATGTTGTTTCCATGGCTGGTATTGATCTTATTTTGTAATTTTATTATTAAAGTTGTGATGTCTATTTTATACTATGATTGAGGAGATATCTAAATTTTATATGTATTTTTTCATGTTTCTATTATTAGTTATTGTGATAATAGTAAATAGCTACAATTGATCTAAATTACATCAATTGTTATAGAAATTATTATATTATTTACACAAATTTAATGTGTATTATAAATATCACATGTATAATAATTAAATCATTACAATTTAGGGTACAGATCAAAAAATGAAATAATGATGTTGTTTATTTCCCATTAATTTTTTTGATCGACAGTTATGTCTTCCAAATTTGTCTACATTTTATTTAATTTCACATCTATGTTTCCCAATCATATAACACATACTCACGAATATTACAAATACAAATCATCATTATCTTATATTTTAGGCTCTATCAATGTTTCATTATTTGACATATCATTTATAGGATTTATCATGCAATTCCAATTTCCTCTATAAATCCAAAAGTACAATTTACCATTGTCTTATCTTCCCTTTCTTGCAAAATCATATAACACCCTGATGTAGCGATTATATCAAGAAGAATTGATCATTTAATTATAATTATCATTCTATCCTTTAATTATTAACAGAATATTAATAAATATTATGTTATATTTTTAGATGATTTTGGATAGTTTATAGACAGTTTGGGTTTTTATCATCACAGTCTCTATTTATTAGCCAATATTCAGAAACATTATCCTAAAAGGTATATGTATGATACCTTTTCCCATTTGAGGCCCTATATGGTTCCATTTGTATACTAAAATGGAATCTATTATTTTATAAAAATTCGATAAGTTCTTGTTTTTAATCACTCATTCTATAAAAGTCAAATGAGAATGATCACATCATGTCCTTAAAATTTTGTGTTGACCATTATGATTTTAAATGGTTTGATGATGATAAGAGTGAAATAATTTAAATATGTGGTTGATAGAATGTAATGAATCTTATAAAATTTATATATGAAATTTGATTCATAATCAGACACAATTTATAGATCCCCAACAATAATATTTAAATATTGATTAATATGGATTCTTGAATTATATTAAATGGATAAATCATCTCATTTAAAAAAAATGTGTAGACATGGTACATAAGTCCTTAAATAACAATATAGAACCACTAATCTTATATATATTATGAATCATAGTAATATGACCCATTCGGAAACCATCTGACTTACTCATTGATAGAGGGGAATATTGCATCACCCCCTTTAGAAGATGTCTCAAAGAAATTTTTTATTACCATTAAAAGAATCATGAATGATTATCAATAACATAACAATTATTTTTTTCAAATAGTATGTGATCTTTTATATCCATATATGTAATTTTAATACGATAGTTTATATAGAATCATGGTCAATGATATTCTTGAAATAATTACATATTTATCTCAGGTACTGACAATACATATAGTTTTTTTCCTAACATCAACTACCTATTTTCAAAGAGGATGTATTTTAGTCTCTCATAAAATATTTTTTAATTATATTATATAAATAATTTTCATCATGTTAAGGAATAATTATTTTTTCTATTAAATATGACTAAAAATGTTTTTATAATATAATGATGTTTCCCATTCCTTGATAATTTCCATTTCTAACCAACCTAAATCAATGAAAAATGGATCCCTATTAATCAAAGTATATTTCTAATATAAAAACTGATGTCCCTCCAACTCCATTATCATATAATGAGAATATTAACTGCTGCACTATTTTTAATTCTAAATAGTGGATGATTTTTTTCAAAAATGACTCAAAAATTTTATTGGTTGATATTATGGGTGGTTAGGATTAACACACTTTCATTATGGTGGTCCTTATTATTATTATTGAATCCCATATAGATTTATTATGATTATATGACTATGTCCCCATTCCCAGTGATGTTTATGTTTCCTACATGCTAATGATGTTATAGATTCCACATAAAGATGTTAAAATCTCTATGTGTGAGTTGTTTTTCCTATTTATATTATTAATAAGTAGTGCTTTGGTTTATATCATTAAGTATTGGAAATGTATAATTTAATTTTATCTATGAATGAAGAATTTTTTATAGATTTTTTCTTGGGACCATAAATGGGGATTCTAATATATCATAGTGAATTGAATTCGAAACTATAAAAATTTATTCTTCTTAATGGGACACATAATAAATTTTTTGGCTTTTTGATATACATTATCATTATTTCATATATATTTATACATATATTACCACTTAAAATTTGTTTAATGTCTTATGTTGTGTACTTTTAGGTATATGTGGTCCTAAAAATTGTTTTTAAAAATATATACATTAGAATAACTTTCTGTATTATCCTATTCTCAATAAAAAAATATATGACAGTTTGTTCAGGTCATAAACATAGTTATAGGCCTAGATATATTAAATCAATGTGGATTACATCATTTGAATTTTCATATTTAGAAAATTAGATGATATTCCTAAAATATGTTATTCTGGAAAACTGTTTCTCCTTATACATGTCACATATGAGAAATGATTTATCAAGCGATGTTTTGATTAAACCATAGAGTATAATTCTATGTATAATAGTAAATATAGATGAAATACTACCTAGTTATTGGTATAATTCAGAACATCATTTTATTATACTATTCAATGTAGGATAACTTCATGAATTAATAAATGCGCTTTTTGGTTTGGATCCTTGTTTCTAGTATTAAAATGTAATTTTTTTTATTTGTCAAAATTAAGCTTACAAAAACTCATCTAAACATATTCACCCATATGATTCATTCATTTTTTATTATTAAGAGATAATATCTTTGTTTTACATTATTAAATTTTACAATATGATACTCAGTAGTTATAATGCCTATGATTCCCTAAAGGATATACTAGGTATTTGAGTTCATTAATTGTATGCTTTTAGAATTTCACTGAGAAAAATCATAATATATTGCAAATATAATAGTAGTATCTCAAAACAAGGGTAATATTATGAAACTATAGGAATTATCTCAAATCATATCTTATGAAGAAACGAAGTTGAGAAAATCAACTATATGTGTTTTTGGAAATCCATGAGGGACATATCGAATAATGGAATTGTAAAGGATGTTGGTTGGGGTCATAGGGATTGTGTTAGAAAATATATTTACCACTACTCAAAATGATCTTTATAAAATTGGAAAATTTAATTAGTTTTGATTATGGGAGTGAAGGGAAAATGCCGCTAACATAGTATTCTATATCACATCTGATAGATTATGACGGTGAATTAAGGTCCCCCCTATCATATGAACCAATCGAGTTCTATTATACCTGAATTTATTAAGGTGATGTTTTTATTAATTTCACAAGATATATGTCATGTGATGGTTTCTGCATGATGCTTCCACATAATGGGAACATCTTGATTTCTTTGTGTGCTAGAATCTACATGATTTCTAAAAAATAGCCTCCATATAACTATTTTTTGATGTCCTCCTCATGATAAACTCTTTATGATACTCACATGTGATGGTATTTACATGTTGAAATCCTCTTGATAAAATCATTAATGTTCCTCTATATGATTTTCATGTGATGACATCAGTAGAATATGCTTGAGAAGGAATAATCATAATGTAACATTATATGAAAGGGCTCAAGAAGTCCCTCATTAATTAAATATTATTCTATATTGTGGATTATCTAAGAGACTCCATTAATTAATCTTTCAATTCTCTAAATCCATTATATTCTTCAATTTTGAGGTAGTAATGTCATTTATAATGTAAATTGCGGCTAAATAGCTTCCTAAAATACATGTCTATATAAGGATTGTTTTCATTTTGTTCTGGGAGTCCACCTTAGATCAATAAATGATGAGAATAACCCATAGATGAATGAGATGCATGAATAATTTGAGAGAGTACTCTATCCATGTGTGATATCTATGTAAGATGGGGGAGTCTCATGGACACATGAGATGTCTACATTATATTCTTTAACGAGTATGGTTTCTCCAATTCCAATGATTAAACTACCTTCAGTCCATAAATGTTGCCCATGTATCCTGGCTATAGAAATCATTCATGGCCCATATAAACATCATATATATATTTTCTATTTTATAATTTCATTTAAAAACAAATGAATCATTAAAAAAATTGTCATAAAATTTTATTATTAAATTAAATTTTACTCCATGACTTGTGATATAATTTCTGTTGAACAATAATAGAACGGTGGTTCATTTTTTCAACCAGAAAGAATGATGTTTTTGAGGAAATATGTTTCCAAATGATCAAAAAAAAATCGATTTGTTTTTTATTTTTAATCATTTTCATCATTAATATGAGAAATACATAACATACTCGGGTTGGGAGGATACCACTAACACATAAATAGATTGATAATTATTTCATATGAATCATCATAACCCTTTTTGATCATAGTATAGTAGAATATAAAAATATTGTCAACTTTAACTTTGAGTTGGGTGAAAAATTTCTATAAAACGTGAATCATGTATTCTGAGTGAGGAATGTCTTATTTATTTTATTCGAATGTTCATAGTGTGATATTATTGATTCCCACAACATCATATATTAGGAATTGTGATCCTTCAGTAATATTATGCTAATTTTTCACCTTCATACGTTGTTGATGTATTTTAAAATAGAGTCCCATAGTAGTTCATTTCATGTCTTCCTCTTGACATTGAGTTATCATTTAGGGAATCTATACATTAAATTTTTTTATCTGTATATATGATACATCATTTACAATATAGACAGTGAACTAATATCCATGTAGAAAAGATTATGTTTTCTAACTTAGGATCATGATTTTAATAGTTTTGTCTATGGATCATTCCATTCCATTATGAATAAGGGTCAAATACATCATTTGTAATATTATATATTGTATTACATTCTTCAATTAATCAATATATAAGAAAATTACCTATTTTTTATCATTATATGTTCAATACTGGTGACTTGATTAATCATTTATTTATCTCCATAATTAAATCTTCACATTCTGTTGATCATGGTAATTTAAACCCTTCACATTTCAATGTCATTAATAGATTGAAAAATATGTAAGTTTTTTGATAAATCAGTCATAGTTTAATGATAAACCATGACAACTATTCTCATATGCTAAATTCGATATTGTGGACCACTATTTTCAAAAAAACACATTTTTTAGTACAAATTATGTTATAATCATGCAGATAATGTGTATGGGAAAAGAAAATTTTTGAAGAATATATTTATAATTATTGAATATTCCATATAACTCATCCTCTATAAGAGTATCAAGAAAAATCTATAATTTTAAAAAAAATTCATAAAAATACAAAGTATATCATTACATTTTTAATATAATATATAAAATATTTTTCAAGATAATACTACAATACTATACTCATAAAATCACAAAACATGGATAGTGTATTTTTTTAGAAAAAATTGTATTACTACGTATTCCTAATGAAATACCTTATAATAATAACTAACAACTATATATAATACTTCCTAACTATTAATTTATGATTAAAAAAATAGACATTGATTATTGATATTTATTAAGATCCTTGAAGTTGAATATATAAATCATTACTGTATGTTATATAATATTTATTCTTTATAGTAGTGAATTTTATTTCTCTTAAATCGATCCATAACATCATAGAAACTTTTTTAATTTATAATAAATAAGATAGATTCTCTCTAAGGTGAAAGACTTGGGAATATACATCCCCTATCACATATCTCTTACTATTTTTTAATTAATTCAACTAATTTCATCAAAGTTATTCTATTAGGTTCCATAAATATGGAGTTTTTATTAATGATAATATTAATGAAGATCTATTCTTAATGATCAATTGGATATCTTAATAGTTAGTTAAGAAATAATTCAATATAATCCCTCATAATAGATAAATACTATATTATATATATATTTTTCTTATGGAATGATCCATATTTTCGATGAATTTATTTCATATAAGCCACAAAAGGTTGATTCATACATGAATCAATCAATAATGATTCTATTTCTGAAACAAGGGATTCTATTCCAGTGTAAGAGATTGATATACCTTTCCCATTATAATAAATTTCTACAATATAAATTGGTATCCCATCCAAACCACTGATTTTTTAAATGTAAACCATATATGAAAAAAATAAATTGATACAAATAACCTAATGAATTTTAATAGTGACATATAAATATCTCATCATTGAAATAAGATATCTATCTGAAATTATAACTCTCCACTATACGAATACTACATCATGGGATGACTAAATGATCTTTGAATAGATTAATGAAAAAAATTAATTCGTAGAAAATAATCAAATAATTAATTATTTAAGGTTATTACATTATATATATACATTATATAACAACATTAAATTCCAAATATACAACTGATTTCATTACCTATCCTAAGAAATCACTTCACAGTCTATTGTGGCATATATCCCCAATACAAGGGGCATTGATTATAACAGTGTTCCATCTCCTTTAAATTAATGTATAGGAAATGGTAAGCATTTATTTTTTTATTTTCATTACTTTTTTGATGGAAGGTGTATCCACTATTATTCAAAATTTTTACTCCCTTCATGAATGAATTGTGGTGTTTCTTCCAATAGCTATAACATGTTGTAAATTATTACTATCCCATCATCTCTATTTCTTAATTCCTTTCAACATGGGGATGATTTTTTACATTCATCTCATTCAGCCATTTTATGTAAAATTCACAGATAAATATTACTCAATTTTTATTAAACATTTTAATTTCAACCCATTAGAATAGAATGTTTGAGACCATGTCAATAATTTAAGGCATATCATGAAGCCCAAAAATATTGAATTGATATCTCATTCATTATTTCATTTATTATCCATAAAATAAATTGTTAACCTTGTACAAGTAAACTCATAATCAAAAGAATCATCAAAATAGTTTTGTTATAAATTCATGAATATACTCACCGCATTAACTCACTTTTCACATGGAAATTATTTTTCCAAGAATATCACTAGAAAATACAATATATCTATATTCAATATCTCCACCACAACCTTAGTGATTTGAATCAATGATAACAACTGTTCAAAATCACCCATTAAATGATATAATATCATGATAACCTACACTTTATATCTTTATCGAGTAAAAAATATATTTTCTAAAGGTAAGAACCATTTTCTGCTACTAATTAATTAATTGTTTTATTATAGGATAGATATTAATACCTAATTAAACATTACAACATTGTTACTTTTTTACATTGTGAAACATGATCATCCATATAAGAAAAGTTATTATTCTGAACATGAGTTAATAAGAATTATTTAGTCATAAAATGATCTAATAAAAAACTATTGTAAAGTCCCTAATTTTAAATTTAATTCATTTTAAATATATTGAATTATTTATGATGGCATGTGATTTCATAGTGCGGAGTGCCCAGAATGATCCATCAATGTTTTGTTAATATTTAATTGGAATTCGTAATTTTTTTCCTAAAAAAGTTGAATAACTCCTAAACAGTTACATGGATCAAAAATCTGAGGGCACTATTGCATTCAGCATGTCATGTTTACTATAGGTGTGATATATGTTTAGTCGGTGCAGTCCTCCAATGGGAAAACCCGAAAATTGAATAACGGTAAATATAATATTCAAATAACATTATTTTATATTTAAAATGGTTATAACTCATGAACTGTAACCTCAATTCAAAATACGAGACCACCACTAAACATGTGAGGGAATGATTTCTTTATGTTGATTCTTACATTGGATGATGCAGGCCACCAATGACTGTTAGTTTTTGGCATTAAATACAATAAGAAAGTGATAATTATTTTATTGAAAAATCCATTACATCTAAATGGAAAAACAGATTAAAAATCATAGAGTACTGCTGAGTTCATTGGGATGTGTTTCCCTTAGGAATAACCTAACCTCGACTGGCACGGGATGAGGATGAATGTTAATATTTTTCTGAACTCATTTTGGTAGGTTCAAAAAACATGCGTGTAGCATTTTAAAACATTTAAACTAGTACACTGATTAACAATATGAGGGAAATGTTGAATCTGTAGTTCCAGGATACGCTTTAGGGAGGATTCCCTTTGACCATAGTAGGTTTGGTGCAAAAGTTATGTTTTGGTTGTTTTGAAATGATAATAAAAATAACATTGTTAATATTTATTTATTTTTCTTTCCCTCCAATGGAAAAATGACAACGTGGGACCAGCATGGTGTCAATACAATTGATGTATTGACCTTTCAAACATATGTATTGATGTTTTTTGAGAAATTAGGATGGTTCCTAATTAATTATCCCCCATTAATCCCCAATGACATTACTTACCCACCCTATCCCCTATTTATATTCTTCTTGGGGAGAGGTTTCGACACTACTTCAACATGAAACGAAGTGCGGAAAAAGGGATGAGAGGGAGAACCCTTTCAGGATGGAGCCGGTTATGGAATGCATTGATGAGTGACATCAAAACCCTGCTCCAAAGATCGATGATCAAGTAATTTAGTGGAAGGCTAGCTGCGGGGATGGCGAACACTGACCAACTTCCTCAACTGCGGGCGTTTCACAATCGTTCTTCATTTATGATTTTATCATGATATAAAGTCAAGATATTTTCAAACCATTTAATCCAATATATTGATTACAAGCTAATGCAGAGGGAGCGTACCTAACAAACACGGCCCAGACCCTCCACTACCTTTCTACCTTTGCGTTCTGTGTGAAATATTTCCAACGCAGCAGCACTGGCCAGCTATGATGGAGGCGGCGCGTCGGTGCACACCCTTGGTGAGAAAGGGGTTTCAGCTCATTAGTCGTGGTGTTCGGAGGAGGTGGCCGACACATTGGCCATCCAAGGAAGGGAAGTGTGGTGGGGCATGCATGCCTTCGACGAGCAATGGGCCGCAGCTCATCAGCAGCGATGGTCAGAGGAGGCAGATGACACATCGGACAACCTCAGAATGGAAGGCTGATTCGACCATCATGTCTCTGTTGAGCAATGTGCCACGGATCGTCAGTCGTGGTAGTTAGAGGAGGCGCTCAGCACATCGGACTGCTACAGAGGGGAAGGGAAGTTTGAGTAGTGCACTACTGGTGAGTAGGGAGGCCATGGCCGAAGCCGCGACAGAGGTGGGCGAACACACTCCCCTTGTTGGTTCCCCGATGACCAGGAAGCACACACACGGTGTCGCCGCTCAAGAACCATATATCCTCTTGACCATTATTGATGTTTGGGGGACTCACCCTTAATAGCAGCTAGGGTGGGCCCTACCCATGCAGTTGCTCGGCCTAGTTGCGGGTCGCGCCTCACCTGGTCGGGCATCCTACCAAGCTGGTCGGGTCACCCGTTTCTGGTTATGTCGCGCCGAATGCAGGTCGGGCCTCGCCCTTGCATGCCTGGTTGTGCTCTCTTGTGAGCTGTGCTGGACCGCGGCCCATCGGGCTGAGCCCGCCACGACCAAGACCCACTGGGTCGGGCCGGATCGGTCCGACCGAGTTGGACCAGACCTAAAAACACTTAAATGGTCATAACATGAAATAGAAGCATTCATTTGACAAACTGTATATGAAGTTGGGACCCTTGGAGCAAGAAAGTCATTTTTGTATAATCTAGTTGTATTTTGGAAAAAAGTGGTGTATGACTGGGTTGGATCGAACTCAAATCCCACTGGATCCTCAGAACTAAAACGTTTATAACTCAGAGACCGGGTATCTGATTTACGCACCATCTATCTCATTGGAAACCTTACAACATGGTGGTCCATTGGGTTACTCCTTTTGGAGAATATTGGCAGTTGGGGTATCACCAGTATCTTGAGTGGAAAATTATATAGAACACGAGAGCACTGAGTGCGAGGAATCATAAGGATGGATGTAATGTGAAGAAAGAACATTGATCCAATGTGGGTCTACACCAATAAGATCCTTTGTGGGTCAGCTCTCAGCAATCCTATGTGGGTTAGCCCATACTGATCTTGTGTGGTTCAGTGCATAGCGATCTTGTGTGGGTAAACACTTTCTGATCCTATGTGGGTCAGATCTGTTGGGGGTATGTGGGGGGTTAGAACCTCTCGATCCTGGGTTGTCGGATCCTATGTGGGTCAGCCTAGGTTACTACCTATTGATCATGTGTGGGTCATCATCAATTCTTATTAATAGAATAAGATGATCTAGCATGTGATTAGTCATCTTTACTTCTATAATAAATTTATACCAGGTTTAAGATGAGACATCTACCTTCATGGTGTTGCCTTTGGAGTGTTACCTTTGTGGTACTTCTATATTCAAGGTGTTACATGTTTGGTACACCTATCTTCGTGGTGTAACCTGTATGGAACTTCTACCTTAGTGGTGTTGTCTATGTAGTGTTATTGGGGTGTCATTTATATCTTTGTGGTGTTACGTGTGTGGAACTTCTACATTCGTGTTGTTACCGGTGTGGTAATTATATCTTCATTGTGTCACCTATGTGGTACTTCTACCTTCATGGTGTTGTCTACATGGAGTTACCTATGTGCTACTTCTATATATGTGGTGGTACCTATGTGGTACTTTTACATTCATGGTGTAACCTTTGTGTTCCTTCAATCATCGTGGTGTTACCTGGGTGGTAGATTATCCATTGTGGTGTTAACTTTATTGAATTCCTCCCTCATGTATGAGATGAGTATATCTTGATAACATAGTTATATTTATGGGAAAATACCTAAGTAGAGTTTATATATTGCTTTTGGTTATTCCTTTTTTGGAACCCTAGAAGTCCTACGGTGGTCATGGGGTCCCTACTGAGTATCGTTATACGTAGCACTGCACGGGATTCGCCCGGACCTTGTTGTGTCCTATGCAGATGACGAGTAACTGGGTTGAAACTTGGGGGATTCAAGACCAGGCGGTACACCGAGGAGACATGCTGACATGATGTGTTGTGGAGATGATCTTTACCTACACTTCAGGTATGATCCCTGGGGGATGATCCATAAGTTGTTTAGTACATTTCAATTGTATTTGTACCTTTCCGTTTTACTTGTACTTTAGAGTTGGGCTTGTATTTTAGGCCCCTTTACATTCAACACACTTTTACGCGATCATTTTACTTCGTGGTTTCTTTTTGTTGCCTTCTACTGTATGTTGGTTCATCAATTAGTGTTCTTGGACTGTATTTCTTTATAGGTTAAAAAGGTAATGCCTTCCCTTTTAATGGATATTCTTTTCTGGTGCTAGTCTCCAGCCCCTAGTGGACGGAAGGAGGACATGGGTTAGTCACGACATAGGCCCCGAGGGATGGATCGTGATATAGTGGTATCAAAGGAGTCTGTTATTCCAAATAACTAGGACTCTGATCTTTTCAATGTGGAAATAGTTTTATGTGTTATGAGTTAAGTCTTCATTTTGGTGAGTCTAGTGTTGGTGCGTTGGTTGACATATCCATACACCAGGACCCTGCATTCTGTTTTCTGACACAGTGCATGAATACACTGATTGTGTGTGTTTTGAAAATGTTTTTCCTCTCTTTCATTAGATTCATCTCACCGGGTATAACTTATTGACAGTGGTTCATCTATTCCTTATCAGGATTTCGCCACATAGACTACCATCTTGGAGTCTTGAGATAATACCTGATGATGGCTCACCAAGCATTGAGGCCTTAGTGTAGGGACCTCTTACAGCATTAGCACCTTCGGGTGGTGTATCATCAATATCACTGCATGTTGGTTAGTATTTACAAATGGATGTAATTGTATAAGAAACATGTAGGGTTAGTTTTGTACATGTGTTTCGGCATCAGATATCCCATATGATTTGATACGAGCATGACTCAGAGGCGGCTAAGGGCTGGCATGAAGAGGTGGCAGTGTTTCCATCAAGCTAGGGAACCATTCGAGCAGATGGAAGTCCTCATAGAGAGCCTTCAACATGGATCAACAGGATGATGAAAAGGTTTAGATTACCTTGATCTTGCAAAGAGGATACTTTTTCTGTGGACAAGCTTGTGAACCTTCATCGAAGAAGGGGTTCTCCATCCATAAAGAGTTATAGTGTGAGTGTCCCCTAGTGCTTCTATAACATCAAATGTACGATGTTTTTGTAGCTGAGTATTCGTCAAGGCATACCATCCATCCCATGTACTTGATGAATACAGTAAGGTCAGTGCTTTAGGGCTCTGACCTCCAAGTGAGGTTTTTTTAGGGAAATTCGATCCATCACTATTCTTATACACATTCTAACTTTTGTTAGTGTTCTTGAGAAAAACCTTGTGGATGAATGATCTTGGTCTACATGGATGCATCCATTGGATACTAACAGTGGGAATGTCGGAAACTAACACCATTCACAGAGGCATGGGCATGTTATATTTTCTAGGAAGAGGAAGTGATAGGTACAGATGAATTTGTAGGACAACATATGTGGAAGTGGGGCTTGGAAAGAAACATGAGTTAGATATATTTTGACATGTTACAACCACCACCAATATGTGGTCCTCACTAGGATCAGATAGCTGGAGGATAGGGGAAGGATGTAACTGCATGCAGTCAGGGAGTGTGACCCAGGGGATCTAGTAATGATTATAGGTATTATTTCTGACTACTAGTAGCTAACATGTCAATAGACATAGGAACTCATCATTCTTTATACCCACGAATCATGTTCACGACCTATAGTTTCTGATTGAACAGTTGACATAACCATTATGTCTAGTGATACAACTGGTAGGAGACTCAATAATAACATTTATGTCGATGGTGTGATCTGACACTTGAGGCGAGTGATTTGGAAGGAACCTCTTAGTGGCAACGTCGAGGAATTACACCATTAGTTTGGGTATGGAATGGACATCCACAGTTTATACACATATTGAATATATTAGGAAAAAAGGTTTTGTTTTATATACAACATTGGAATGGGGGTTTCCTTGGTTGGTGAAGAGGGAAACATAGGCATCACATGATAAACTCAGGCATATGAGGGTGCGGCTGATCACTCTTTTGTCGACGAGCTTTACCCTCATGAAAGTAAGAGGTTGGAGTTTTCAGTTGCCAACAAGAGTGGTAGAGCATGGGGACATCTTTTCGAATATGTTTCCAGGATTACCTTCATGATGGAATAGGGACTTCTGATTTGGCAGGGTACTACCAGAGTTTTTAACTAGATTCCTCCAAGGTAGCGGCAGCCTTGATAGCATTGACAATGAAGGGGGAGTCTTTCCCTATTGATGGAGAAGTGTCAGCAGAGCTTTCAGGATTTTAAATAGAAAAGATGGCTAGAGTTCATCCAGGACTACGACATTGAGATAATATATACTACTGGGAAGGGGAACGTGGTTGATGACACAATCAGGTGGAGGTCTGGTCTACTATTGCTGAGTGATTTGTCAGAGCAGCTAGTCATGCTATAGATATACTTCGTGGATAAAAATGGATCATCTTACCTCCAGTATATGACTTTCACTCCCCCAATTCATCAGCGAATTTGGGAGGCAATCTAGGGATGATGACTGCGAAGCCCGACGTTCTCATATATCCTTAGGACGGTCTCTTGAAGAATTTTTTGAATGTGGGGATCCCATCATCCTCTTCAGAGGAAGCACCATGGTACCAATGATTCTTCAGGAAGAGGTGTGGAGGAAAATCCATACATACCATTTAACAGTACATCCTATAGAGGAAAAGATGTAACCGGACATCCGACGTCAGTACTGGAGGCAAGAGATGAAGAAAGCACTGGTAGAGTTTATATCACGATGGCTCACTTTATACAAGTGAATACTGCACATAGCTAGTATAAGTGTTATGCCCATAAGGGATGGAGATCCTTGGACTTAGAAGAGGGAGACCATGTCTTCATATGGTCTCACCCCGATGAGGAGTAGATAGATTTGTCTCTGGTAGAAAAACCATACAAAGGTTTATCAGACCATTTTTGATAATTTGGAGGGTTGGCAAGGTGGAATAAAGCTTGGCACTTCCACTATAGTTGGAGATTGTGCATGATGTCTTCCACGTATCCCCGCTAAAGAGATATATTCATGAACCATCTCACATCATCAACCACAGCGTGCTAGATTTTGATGATGGGGAAACATATATGGAGATTCTAGTAGAGATTGAGGATCCAGGGGAGAGTGTCCTTGGGCCGTCTATACCTCTGGTGTGAATTCACTAGCCGCACATGAACCTCTAATTGATCACATGGGAGTGGGAGTCACAAATTTGTGCTCAGTACGACCATTTTTTCCAGGAGTATATATTGTGGCTTTCAGGGATGAAAATACTTATGGTGGGTAGAATGAAAAGGTTTGGACATTCCATGTAATTTTTTAATTATATGGAATTATTTTGAGCCCATGAAAACTAACGGTGCAATATTATGAGGCCCGGATTGCCCCGAATGATCCTTTGAAGTTTTGTTAAGCTTTAATTAGAACATGTATTCATTTTATCTACAAAAGATGAAAAATTCTTAAATAGTTTCTTTGATTAGAAATTATATTTCACTTTTTCATTTAAGATTGTGTGTTTAACCTAGGCATGATGAATGTTTAGATAGATCCGACCTCCAGTGGGAAAACCTAAAAACTGCATAACTGTAAATAAAATTATTTAATAAAATTATTTGATTTTTCAAAAGTTTCAAACTCACGAACGGTAACATGGATTGGAAATTTGATACCACCGCTGACTCGTGAGGGCATGATTTCCGTAGACTTATACTAAAATGGGCCGGTGTGGGCCACCAATAAAAGTTATTATTGGCCATAAAGAAAATAATTAAGTGACAATTATTGTATTATAAAATCCATAACATATAAATTGTAACTCAAATTGAAAATTTGAGAGTACCTCTGAGTTCATTGAGCTGTGTTTCCTGTAGGCAGAGCCAAACCTAGACCAGCACAAATCATGGGTGAATGTTAATAATTTTCTGATATTTTTTTAGGTCTGTTCAGAAAATTCACGAGCGGAGATTTCAAATTTTTGAACCAGCACTCGAATTAAAAATATAAGATAACTATTGAATCCATTGCACTGGGATTCACTTAAGGGAGGATTCACATGGACCACAATAGCTCTGGGGAAGAAGTTATTTTTAGGAATTTTTAAAGAATAATAAAAATAACTTAGTTATTTTTTCTTTTCTTTCATTCCATTCAATAAAAAAACGGCAACATGGGTCCAGTAATGTGTTATTCTAATAAATGGATTCACCTTTCAAACATAAGTAAATACTTCATTAGAGAATTTGGAAGGTTCCTAATAATGAGCCCCTATTAATTCCCTATGTTTTTACTTACCCTCCCACTCTTCTATTTATATGGATCTATTGGAGATGTGTTAGAACTTCTTCACCAAGAAACGACGTGCTGATAATGTACCATGATGCCAAAACCTTGGAGGATGAAGCTGGTTTTGGAGAGCAGTGACGATGGACACCAAAACACTAAAACGAAGATCGATGATCAAGCGACGTTGTTGGAGGCTCGCTGAGGGGATGTCGTACACCGACCCACATCATCCACCATGGTCTTTTATCCATAATTCTTTTTGTAGGGATTTATCATGTTTTAAATTACCCGATAATGTTGAAACATTTAATTCTTTGTCTTGATTACAATCTAATGCGAATAGATCAGGCCTAACGACCCCGCATGTACCCTCTTCTACCATTCTACCATTGTGTTCTCTGTGGAATATAGCTAGAGCAGCGACACTGACCAGCAACAATGGAGGTGGCACGTAGTCACACACCTCTATTGAGAAAGGGGTCACGGATCATCATCCATGTTGGTCGAGGAGGCAATCAACACATTGGTCGGCCATGGAATGGAAGGGCAGTGCAACCAGCGCACCGCCGGTGAGCAAGGGGTCACGACCCGTTAGTCTCTACGGTCAGAGGGGGTGACTGGCCCATCATCCGACCATAGGAGGGAAGGGATATGCGACCAGTGCACCGCCCACAAGAAAGGGGTCATGGCTCATCATCTGGGGTGGTTGATGGAGATCGTTGGCCTATCAGTAGGCCCTAAAATGCAATGGAGGCACACCCAACGCACCGCTGGTCCGCAGGGAGGCCACGACTGAAGCTGTGGTGGAGGAGGCAGAACCTGCGCCTCCATTCGGTTCAGCAGTGACTGGGTGGAGCCTTGTTGGAATCGCCACTCTAGAACTGAATGACCACACTTCAATTCGGAAATTCCAAGGGACTCTGCCCACAAGTAGGGCAGTCCCCACTACAGTGGCCACTCCCCCTAGCTGTGGGTTGCGCCTCACGCGGAAGGGATGCCTGATTAGTAGATTGGGCCACCACCTTGCGGGTCGAGGCATGCCCCCAAGCATGTCGGGGCACCCCCTTGCGGACCATGTCACACTCTCTTGAAAGCTAGGTCGGACCATGACCTATTGGGCTAAACCCACCGCGGCCTAGCCCAGCAGGTTCGGGCCCAGTCAGACTGGACTCGGACCCCAACTAGACCTTGAAACAGTTAAAATGCGATGTCTTGAAATTTGGTCATTAGTCAGATGGACCGTCTGCAGTGCTGGGACCCATGGAGCGAGACGATCCTTTTGGTATACTCCACATGCATTTTGGAGAATGTGGGGGTATATTCAGGTTGGATTGAACTCAAATACAACTTGTACAGTGGAACAAAAACACTTATAACTTAGAGACCAGGCGTCCGATTGATGCTCCATCTCTCACGTTGGGAACTTTACAACTTTGTGGTCTATTGAGTTATTCACATGTAGAAGTTAGTGCGATCGAGGTATGACAAATATCTCAAGAGGAATATTCAACAGAACTTGAGCGTACTGGGTGCGAGAATATTGTAGCTGGCTGTATCATGAAAAAATAATATCGATCTTATGTGGATCATCAACTATCAGATCCTGTGTGGGTTAGATCTCAGTGATCCCATGTGGGTCTTCACATACCAATCACGTGTGGGTCAATTCTCATCAATCATGTCAAGGTCAGTGCATACCGATCCTGTGTGGGTCAGAACCAGTGTGGGTTAATGGGGGTATGTCCCTATCAATCCTGTGTGGGTCAGCATCAATTATTTTTAACAGAAAATGATGATCTAGCTTACGACGAGTCATATGTACGTCGGTACATAATTTGTACCTAGTTTGAGCTGATACTTCTACCTTCATGATGTCATTTTCATAGTGTTACATAAGTGGTACTTCAATCTTGGTGGTGTTACCTATGTGGTACTTCTATCTTCGTGGTATTAACTGTGTGATACATCTATAGTAGTGGTGTTGTCTCAGGTGTTTTACATGTGTGTTATTTTTTTCTCCATGGTGTTACCTATGTGGTACTTTTACCTTCATGGTGTTTTGTGATACTTCTATCTTTGTGGTGTTACAAGTGTGGCACCTCAACCTTTGTGGGGTTGTCTTAGTGGTGTAACATTTGTGGTACTTCTATCTTCGTGTAGTTATATGTGTGGTACTACGACATATATCGTGTTACCTGTGTGGTACTTCTATCTTCATGGTATTACATGGGTGGTACTTCTACCTTTTTGGTTTTATCTTTGTGGTATTCTTCCCTCATTTATGAAATGAGTATATCTTGATAACATAGGTATATGTATTAGAATATACCTAAGTATAGTTGTGGTATTTCTTGGTGGGTTTTCCTTTGTGGAACTCTAGGAGAACTACAGGGGTCTCAGGGTCCCTACAGAGAATGGTTATACTCACCCTTGCACATGCTTCACCAGCACCTCGTTGTGTTTGTGTAGATGACAAGTAGTAGGGCTGAGATGTGAGGGAGCCAGGACCAGGTTGTACAAATATGATATTGGATTATCTGTTGTGATATGAAGACGATTTATACCTACACATGAGGTAGGATCCTCATTGGAAGAGCGAAGATCTATTTTGAAATTTTTAGTGGTTTTCTACCTTTTATTTGTACATGTAATTTACAGTTGGGATTTCATTTTCGGCCCCTTAACGTTCATCCATGTTTTACTATATCAGTTTACTTTGTGGTTACATTTTGTGGTGTTCTAGTATGTATGGTTGGATCTTTTTCTATTCTTGGTTTGTCTATATGTACATGTTAAAAAGAAAAAGAATTCCAATTATAGTGATACACCTTTCCGGTTCTAGTAATCAGCCACTTGACTATAAAAAGTGAGCTTGCAGTAGTCACGGAATGGGCCCTTTGGGATGGGTCATGAAAACCATATTCATTAAAATGATACGGAGGTCAGTCTCTATATAAGTTATGGGTGTTGGAATAGTTTTTATTCCATCTATTGGGATCAATTCAAAACAATGGAAATGAATGAAATCAATCCTGAGTAAAGCTACAAATTATCAATATTATAATATAATTCATTTGCATTTATCATAGATGCATTTTATGATATGTTAAAATATTTATAGAATATCCAATATTTTTGTATAGGTTTATATTATCTATTATTGTTCCTCAAAATACATTTACTTACATTTCAGTAAAACATTCACTAATACAAACATTACAAATACAAAATAGAATCTCATATCTAATGATTATTTCCTCATAATTATTCAAAATAAATACACTAAAGTATGAATGATCTATCATTTTAGAATTCTTATGAATCTTGATAAGGTTATTAAAATTAAATTTCATTGAAACCCAAAAATATTAAAAAAAATAATGTAATATTTATTATTTCTATTATCAAAGTATATATGTTAATGGAATCAATAACACGTTATGAATGAATAAATTCAAAAATAAATATTATATCCTTGATTTACATTATAATAAATAATTGTTATGATACAAATAATAGATCTTATAGAATATGAACTCATAATTTTGGACATTATAATTATTATGTCTCCGCCTTATGGTATGATATAATATATAAATGGGAAAAGATTATAGAAATTTTAAAACATCATTGTCTCATAAAACCTTTCAATGTATCATGTTTACATATAATTCATGGACCACTAAAAACTTAATAAGTCCAAAGTACCCATCATATAATGTGAAGGGACTGAAAATTCATATCACAACATTCCATAAGGATCATTATACATATAAATGGTTAATTAATGAATTGATTTCTATATAGAAAGTATAAATATATGAAATAACACTGGTCTATGAATCATAATATTACAGATATGTATGTGAATATTTTATAGACAACATATAAATAATATAATATATATAGTGTAATAGAAAATTCCCACATAATAAGAATGATAACAAGGTAACATGGAAGAATATATAGGTGGTTAATGAAATTAAAAAATTTATAATCAGTGATTAATTTTTTTGGGATCTTAAATTATCCAATGGATATCTAATAGATAGAGACCTGGGGGTTTCATATTTATTTATATTACATTGTTACAAATAAATAATTAAATTTATTACAAAAACACATTCCTGAGTACCGTAATATTTTAGTTTCTTTGGAAACTAGGTTCACAATCTTCTAATATGATTAAAAATATTAAACATCTCCCATAAATATCATCCACTTTAGTAAAATCTATAAACATACCCTACTTAAATGCTTCATTCATAACATGGGGAAATGAAATATATTAAAGGGTAATGTGTAATTCTATGTAAGAGTAAACAAGGAAGATATATTATTATAACATGGACATAATTATATGATACATGGGTATAAATTTATGAAACCATACCCTTCACATCAAATTTCATAATCATATTTCTAGAAATAAATATAGACAGTTCATAAGATATGAATCATAAGATAATTAAATAACATGATTTATAAGAGCATAATATTATCATTAGAAATATCTTTTTAATACACATAAGCATCAAAAACCATTTTTATAGTAGTAAATCATCAATTTGAAGGATAACATAGTGTATTAGGTTTACTCCCCTAACCATCATTGATGTCAACGTTCACTCCCAATACTATCATTGCTGATAATGTCTATTACTAAATTTGTTTCCCTTTTCTATATAATCCTGTCTATCAAAGGAGATATATATCTCCACTCAATGCACTGGTGGTAGATATTGGTCCAAAACATCACATATTTAAATTTATATATGTGTATACCTCAAGATCATAAATTATTGTTCATGTCATTTCCAATGAAATTAAATAGATTTTATAAAAATTTTATCATATAATAACCTCTGTTAATAATATAGGATTCATAAAAATTTCAACATTTTTTCATTTCATATCCTTTTGAAAAAGAAGAATCTTTTATATGAACATAATCATCATATAACCCATATAATTTGAACATGTTTAATAAATATCTTGTAATTATAAACCATTTAGATAAATAAATAAACTCTTTCATTGCATCATATCCCAAGAAAAGAATAAAACACATAAAGGGATATAATTTTATATTGATAATGATATTGAATGACAAATCACATCGAATTATTCTATAAGAAGAAAAACATTATATAAAAATGAATTTCATAAAATAATAATTCATTAAATAATTTCGAAATAATATCCATAAAAAATCGACATAAAAATTTATTAAACAAGCATTGAAAATCATTTAAACTATTTCATGAAGAAAATACATTTTACACATTGGAATTAAATAAAACATTTTGAAAATCCTTTTTATTGAATGTATACTTTAAAACATATAATGTAATAATAAATGATAATAATGGTCATAGAGTTGGTAAATTATATTCATGTCATATAAAATTAATCCAAAATTTCTTTTTCATTTTTTTCAATGGAAAACAACGATTATTAGGAAAAAATAATTAATATTACATTAAAAACAATTTGTAAAAAGAATATAATGTGTAAAAATTTAATTAATAAATCATTTTAGTATTGATAAATCATTTTTGTAATCATTTTTTGGAAACATGGTTTTTGAAATAAATTATTTTTCTACATAAGGGAGAAAAAAGATTATTTATTCTAAAAAATAGTCTTTTGATATGTTGAGTACATAAAGAGATGAAAATAGATAGAAAAAGAGTATTCTCCGGAGATAACCATATGAGATGAAATTTAATTATTTTCTTGATAAATGTATCATTTTATATCATTAATAAAAACAAAATCATCAATAACCCCTATAAAAGATGAGATTATAACATGAACCTTCGCCACATTGGGGACATTGAATTGTAATAGTCATGATGGAATAATAATGAATAAATGATAAAATATAAATATAATAAAAAATTGACTATATTTAATGTAATATGAACTGTATATACACCACATAAAAGTGGATTTGTGCATAACAAAACAAATGTCTCAAGGAAAGAATGTTGGGAAAAAAATTCCAATACGTCTTTATTAATATTTTTAATAAAAAAATTAATAAAATAAAATTGAAAAAATAAATATCATGACATCAATTATATTAATGATATAACCCATAAATGGGGAATTAATTACACTAAAAAAATAATGATGTGATGATTTTGTATATGTCTTCCATAAATAAAATAGTGATAGGAGATGACATACCATCATTCTTTAATTAATTCATACACATTAAAACATCTTGTATAATATAAATATGATTATTTTACATATATTATAGAAACAAAATTTTATATATTATCCCATATATGATTCACTTATTACCATTTATTACCCATTTATTATCAATTCATTATTAAAAACATGTTTTAGGAAATAACCCCTTGTTGTAAATGTTTTGAATTGTTATTTTTAGCCATCTTAAATTGATAAATAGTAAATAATCTCCATAATTATGATAAAGAAATATTTATCATATTTATATTTCATTTAGAATCTTATGACTGATAATTAATGTAATTTTTGATAAATTATGTACATTGCGACCATGTGGACAATATATCATACACACACATGAGTAATCTTCCCATTATTTAATGATCATTTTGGATATAATGTTTGAAATATTTAAACAAAATATAATAATTTTCATACCATAAATACAAAATTATATCATTATATATTATTATACATATCATCTTTGTGGTGTAGTGATGAACAGATACAGTCACATTGCTCTGTTAATATGGTAGTCCGGACATACACTTCAATGTTATCATCATTAAAGCAGTGAAATATTATCGAAGAAAATGTTTTATTATATTCTAATAATGATACATATTTTAGGAATATATAAATTATTTCATTAATATCAAATATATTTTTAAAAATTATTATTATTTTAGGTAAATTGTATGTGAAAATTTATCCTATCACTTCGTGAGGCAATAGTCATCCGTACAAACAAGTGATGTTATCGTATCCCCTATGGAATGTAATGTAAAATTTCATATTTTATATAACGAATTAATTGTTGTAATTATGTTATATATATCATATATATATAATTTATATTCATCATCATACCCAAAATTGAGATGTATTAATTAAAAAATGAATGACATCAGTTCACGAGGTGGTGGTGGAAAATTTACCTGAATAAATATTTTCGAACTATTTTGATAAAATTAGAGATATATGTAATCCATTAATTAAAATTAATAACATATAATTATTATTAATATATTTAGGATATTATATAATCATGATTTGATAATAATTTAAGGTGATGTGTGAATAAAAAAAATTCTTATGAAGAACATTACCTCTTCTTCGCGTACCCACCTTACTTTTTAACCAAAATCATTCCAAAAATAAATTTAAGACAATATAGGGATTTTTGGATGATATTATGTTTTTTATGTGATTTAGGTATTTATTATATGATCTAATAAGGTTTTAAGGTTTAAATGTTAGAGGATAGTGTGTGACATTTTATAAGTGCATCGAGTGGAAAAATTATTATTTTTTGGAAAAAACAATTTTGTAGTAACATTTTTATCAAGGAAAAAGGATCCCAAGATGAATTATTATAGAACCATATAAAATATAGTTTCAAAATAATACCATAAAATATGTTTTTCCTGGTTTTTATTACATTTTAACAGTTATAGTTTTTAACCCTCTATACACTCTTTTTAACAGTAACCATGATAAATAATTTTTTCTAATTTCACTATAATATAAGTTAGAAAAATTTAATATTAATAAGATAGATAATGTATTTAATTATAATTAAATATATAGAATTTAATTTATGAAATTAAAATCTTATCATTGGAAGACATTAATTTAAAACTAATGATATAGATGTGATGAGAAAGAGGGGTTTCAAAAATAAAATGTTCCAAATTTGACAATGTTTTCATATAAAATTTCAATTTGAAATTGATTATAATGTACTTATTTGGATTAAATGAAACATTATTGAACTAATTATACATTAAAATCAGTATAGAAAAAATTAAATGAAATTGTAATAATTAATAAAAAATCACAATTATTTGATATTTATTGAAAAATTAATCTTTCGAGTTTATTCTAATAATACACCCTAAGATAAATTTGTAATAATTATTATAGAAATAAACATTCGATTTTTAAAATAAATTTTCTATTTTTTTTGAAATTATTATAAATTTATGTGTGAAAAAATGAAACCAAATTTATTTTCGAAAAATATAGTTTTGATACATAAAATTGGATTTATTATTATCTATTTTAAAAAAAACACATAATATTATTGTTAAAAATTATATTGAATATATTATATAAAAATTCCATTATAAGAATTCAAAAAAAATTATTTCATTACTCTATTGACATAAAATATATTTCTGTTAATAAAAATGGCTTTTTTGAAAATGATTCCCTTCATTTTGAAATAGATTTTATTTTATTTATTTATTAATTGGTCATAAAGGAATTGAACATATATACACTTGTAAAATATATATTTTCATAATTTAGTTAATCCAATTCGTACCCACTATTCTAATGAAAGAAGTGATAAAAATAGAACCCCTATTTTTTGGTATGTAACACATTATTTGTAGTTTAATGTATATAAAGGATATGGGTGAAGTTTGGAAGAATTTGTAGAACATTAATTATTTATTTTGTGGAAAGGGGAAGGTTCTGGGGTGGCACACATTTTTTCAAAGATGTGAGATATTCTTGGAGAATCCTAATGGTTTGGATAGTTTGAGGCAGTGGATTCAACATGGTGGGAGCACATTTTTGAATATTGTGTTAGGAGTTCATGCGAAGGGACATATTTGAGGTAGTGGATAACACAAGATTAGCACGTGGTTTTTGTAAACGTGTGACTAAACCTTGTGTGAGTCAAAAAACCTCCTTTAATTGTGGATCGAGATTAGGAATAAGGTTTAATTACCCGTTCCTCATCTTATACATCCAAAACACCAAATTTTCTTCTCCAACTAACATGGATGGTTCTGTCATCAATCCTGAGGCGATATGAATGCTTCTATTGGTGACTAGAAGCTAATTTCTCATTGTAAGTCATTTTCCATGATTGTTCATGATGATTTTCATATATCTACTTAGATCCTTCAATTTGTTTCTATAATATATTCCCATTATGGGTAGATCTATTGTTTTGGATCCCAAAATAATTATAGATTAAGGTTTTTCGGATGGTTAGTAAAGAGATATAATGTTATTTCATGGAAGTTCCGACCTGTATTTGTGATGTTCTTAATTTATTTAAAATTTTCTCCAAAACTCTTAAGGTATGTGGCTTCACTATCAACTCCTCATGAAAGAGTATGTTATATTAGTTTCAAATTGTCATATTTTATAGAAATTCATTTTTAAATCTTTGTGAAAAGAATGATATACATTCTGTTTAGAAATAATTTATGGTTTTTGAAGAAATGGTTGAATTTATTTGAATTAATGTAGAAAGTGATTTAGTTTATTGATTTAGAAATGCTGATTTTAAAATATTTCTTCATTTAATTTTTGTAATAGTTTTGTGGAGAAATGTATTAAATATAATGATTGTTTTACTAAATTGGGTTATGATTTTTTGTATTAGATTAGTTTTTTTGGCATAATGGGTTTGGGCATTCATATTTCATTTACAAGGATTATTTGAAATATGTCCTTGTGTTTCGTGATAACGGTCTAACCGAATGTGGGAAATAATTACCTTTCGATGAAATGGTTTATTGATAAGAGAGAGCTCCTGAGTATGAAACTCTCATAATGAAAAATTCATGGTTTGTGGTGGGAATATGTGACGTTGATTAACTATGCTATGTGGAACTTGTGGAATAGTTTTAAAGAATGGCTTTGTCATTTTATTGTACAATGGATTTCAATTAAAAAATTGTTATTATAATACTTGTTTATATTTAGTTATAAACTGTTTTCAAAGTTGTTTTACATAATTTTTTTATATGCAGTTTTTATCTAATTATAAAATAATTTGGAATTTTTTGTATATATTTTTTTAATATAAATGTTTCTTACTCTTCTTTTATAGTGGAATACGTCAGAATGTCCTTAGTGAAAACCAACTGAATATTTATAATCACCCATTCTTGGAATATTGGTTCTTTTGAAGATGCAACCTACTAGGACATGATAAAAGGTAATGTATCACACATTATTACCACCAAATTGTGATACATGGGTCATTTAGTGATGTTTGAAGATAGGGCATGTGGGCCATTAAGTCTTGTGGTTGTCTGGGCGTTTTATATGTTTTTCTAAAAAAAACTTCATTGATGTTGTTGTCTTCAATTGTGTCACATTATCTAACTATAACAATGATATATGAAATACTAAGTAATATTACATAGATATCACGTGACTTATAGTTTCATGTTTGGATATGTTCTGTAAGTTTGTTTTTTTATTAATACTGGTTAAATTATCCTTCACATTTATTGAAACCCTTCTAAATTTTTTAGTAGCCTTGGGAATCATTGAGATGTCTCTTATAACCTAATATCATACTCACAACTTTTTCATGAAAATGAGAAGAAGGAGGGATGTTACCAGTAAATATAATTTTTTGTAATATTATTTTAAGAGTATGTTTTTTTTCATTACAGTTAAATGTTGTTTATAATTTTAGATAAACTCAGTGATACATGCAATGAAAAATATATAAATTATCACATTCATATGAAAAATAAATATTTTACAAATTATCATGGTGTTAAATATACACCTTTAAAATTAATTTATCCTATTAAAATTGTAGTGGTTATCAATTCCTTAACAATTGTAAATTTCTTCATATAAACCCACATTATAAAATGGGTTAATAAAAAACCTTTTAAAAAAGATAATGTGATGTGAAAATTTCATATAGGATGAATTATAATAGATTTAAAAATAGTACGACATAGTTTGGATGTGAAAACATTGAAAAATAAGATAAAATTAACACCCATGTATTTATCGAGGTGGATAGATAACATTGATCAAAACAAATTTAGTGATCTGGAGAAGGTTAATGACCACAAATCTATAAACCAAAGTGGTATGAAAAAGAAAATTGATATCATAAGAAATAATGATAACATGAAAATATTTTATTTCATGATCTTCTTCATAATTATATGTAATTAATTTTCTAAAAAATAGAAACATATGAAAATGTACTTATTGTATATATTTTCATTTCCAATACTAAATTTCATTTGTTTATAGTTCCATTTTAAATTTCAACATCACCTATTACACTAATTGATTAACAATTATCATGTTTGAAGAACTAAGTAATATCTATAAAATAATGATTATCCATTCCTTATAAATCTCTTTAATAAAATGTTTTCAGTGGTTATCCAATATGAATATATCATCATATTGTGATGAAATATGTTAATATCTATAAACTCAACCAATGTTCAACATATAAAATTTTATATATGGTTAACCTTATGAATCGTCCCAAATTTTTTAAATTAAAATTGTTATAAATATTCTCACTATATTTACATAATATAATTATCATTATCCCTCTATAATCAATGAAGTAATAAAGGAATAAAATTTTATTAAATTCATGCATGACTTTTCATTTAATAAATAACACATAAATTATTGGATATATTCCTGAAAATTGAAAATTTTATAAACTCCATGAATGATAGAATAATTAACTTTGTCATAAAATCATTAATCATGCCCAAGGTAATTATGGATTTTGAATAAAATTATTCAAATACAATATATCATTATCCCTAACTCATTATCTCATCATCTAGAATATATCATGATATCCACCTGGTATTTAGTCACTTTTCTTGTCCATAAATTCCATTTAACAAATTTTATGAATTACTAAATTAATTATATATAAAGTATAATCCGTATATATTTAAGGATATATATTACATAATTCATTAATTACAATACTTAAACACTAAAATAACTCAAACTCATTTACAAATAATTATTCGGCTTCTTTATCTTATTCTTTCAGACCTACTTCCATTAATATGTAATTTATAGTCTCTTTTTCTTCAATGTTATAATAATTACTCGTAGTACCTTGATTACTCTCTTCAGGATATTTCCCCCTAGGATATAGATACTCACAAATCCCTATAATTTCCATATTTAAATGATTTAACCCTTGATAATACATCAGTGAGACAAATCTTCAAATTCTGTTCATTAACTAAAATTGTCATTTTTTCTCATCGATTACCTACTCTATTCCCTTCTTCTACAAACATTAAATATCTTATCATTCCATTGATAAATTCCCTTGGGTGATTCTTCAACCATTCTCGATATATAAAAAAATATTTTTATTCATACATGGTATCCACTACCCGAAACTTATCTGAAAAACATCCATATATTATTTCTTGTGTTTGATATTCTGTTATGGTTCACAGTGTTAGTCATGTTCTGTGATAATAGAATATTCATAATCAAAATATATTTCTCACAAGTAATCATTACATATTTCTGCTCATCATTAAATTTCCCCCCACATTCAATGGTATCTTAGTTCCATTCAGTCCATTCCATATTCTAAAATCATTATCCATACTGTGATCAACACTAATCATAGTGGAAAACCACATAATTATAAAAAAATAATTAATAATACATCTAAATCAAAAAAAATTAATTTATAAAACCGTATGTTTATCAGAGTTTATTCCATGTATTAGTCTATTCAAATCCATTTGGACGGTTCATAATTTGTTTGTGAATTTCTAAATAATATCCCACTGAAGAGTCAACTATGAGTGAAATAATCATCTTTTTTAACATTAGGTAATGATTGAGTCAAGCCGAATTCAACCTTTTCCAACTAATATCCCATAGCTAGCTCTATGAAAGATCCACATCCACTTTTCCTATACCTACATGTATATAAATTCATTGAAACAACTTTCCCTATCAGTTTCCAAAATATAAGGATATTTTACTAAACCTTATCTCACCCTTTTATTTATCCGAAGATACATATGTAGGAATATCCTTAGAAATACCGATATGGATATCATTAAAAACATCACATACTAGTTAATAATGGTTATATAATACATTCCTCATATAATAACGATAGAGACCGATGATTTTACTACATAGATATTTCATTTTTAGAATAATATTCAATTAATTAAAACATCACAATACGACGACCACTACAATTTTATTTTTTTAAGAAATAATTATAAAATATTCAAATTTGATGGATGATATTCAATATCTCTTAAAAATATATTCCCCTATAGAACTCTTAGCAAACACACCTCAGATAAATACATTCTCAATAACCTAGAAAATGGATACAAAACAATGGGTGAGATCAGATGGTTAGTATGGGTACAAAAGGGAGATATATATAAATAACACGAAATTAAGGGTTTGAGGACATCATAATATAATTTTAGAGCTGTACCCTATATATTAGATATAATATTATTGAGGAATTGAATAAAAATGGTTAGTTCAAAATACATGAATCATAATGAAATTATTGGAGATGATCAATGGGAGAATAACATTATCATAAGACATAAATTTATGGAATGCTCATAAGAATATAAAATCATTTAACACAGTAATCAAGGATCTCTACAAATAATATCATAGTGGAATGGGTTCAATACCCAAACCATCATACTATTCAAGATTGGCACCCAAGCCCATCATAATGGAAAAGATCCCTTACACAACTGGGTTCACTATTTATTCTTTTCCTATCCATCTTATGAAATATAAATATTTACCTTATTAATTGGAGGTAGATATTGGTCCCTCCTACTGCAAAATAAAAATAATATTTGTGTGTTCCACAATATCACATTACATTAATCATATATAACACTATGAAATGGAATGTGGTTCATAATAATTTTATCATATCTTAACATTTGGAAAAGTGAGGTTTTTCATAATCCATTCAAAAAATTTACATAGCTAAACTCATGAAAAAATAAATATGTTTTATAATAATTTAATCATTGTATAACATGTCAAATAGAAATTGGTTTCATAAAAATCATGTCACTATTATAAATTATTTGTAATATTATGAATGGTATATTTGGGTTGTATTTCCAATAAAGCATAAATTAAATCATGGTTTGTGATATCTTATTGAGAATGATATTGAATTATAAAACAGTATGGATGTTTTTTGAGGAATAAAAATTTTATTTTCAAATACATTTTTGAAACTAAAAATTTATATATTTATTAAAAAAAAAATTACTCTAAAAAATTAAAAAAATAAATGAGGATTTATAAATAATTTCAAATTTTCTTGATGAAAACAACAGGTCCACATTCCAAATAGTTTTCCTAAAACATAAATATTTTTCAAAATAATTTTATTTTGAATTTACATTGCAAAAATATATTATATTACTCAAATAATATAATGGTTATATTAGTAGGAAATTAGATTCATTTCATACATTCTAAAAAAATAAATTCTTTCAGAGTTTCGGTAAAATAACTAAAGGAATTATTTGGAATACAACCTGATGATTGCAAAAAAATAATTTTATAAAATGTGAAAAATTTGTTAAAATTAAAATAATATATAATTTTAATAATAATTATTATATTTTGATACCATTTTCATAAATCAGGGTTTTTGTAGAAAAATGTTTTTTGACTATAGAGTGAAATTCATATTTTTTATAAAAAAAGATGCATTTGAAATCTTAAGTATGCAACAAGAAGAAAATGATATAAAATCATTTATTATGATGATATAATTTTAGTGGAATAATATTCATATGTTTCTTGTGTGATGTATCATAATATTTCATCACAAGAAAGCTAATTGTTATTAATATTGATAAACAATAAGTTATAGTGAAAAATATTTACCACTTTGGTATCATTGTATTTCAAGCCCCATAAATGAATAACATTATATGAAAATTAAAATATCATAAAAATAAATAAATTTATAATATTTTATATCAAATATTCTGTACATAAACATCATTATATAATCATTCAGTGTAACATAACATGTGTCTTAAAGAAAGAAAAGAGAGACATAATTTCTTACTAATTTAATAATCATTTTTTTTAATAATCCCCAATATATAATAACATTAAATGGAAATGTAAATATAATTAAAATAAGGATATTAATAAGATAACATGTTAATGGGTATGTACTTAGACCTTAAAAAATAAATGAATGTTTAATTCTCATTTTATTCTAAGAAATAAATTGGAGGATAGAAATCTATTTCTTTAAGTATCTACATCCTTCATACAGATTCACACCTATAGTATGAAAAAAAACTATTTTATTATAAATATATTATAAACCATAATAATATATATTATAGCGTATATCATTTCCTTATAACTGTTTATTGATAATTTATAACCAATTCTTATTAATATCATTTTTAGGTGATAAATTCTTTGTCCCATGTATATGTTTTGTGTTTTCATTTTTGAGACTCTTTATTTAATCATTGTTCCATAATATATATTATAATTATCAGGAAATTATTATTATATTTATACATCTATTATAAATTTATAACCAATCTTTAATGATGGTTTTGAGAAATTAAGTATGTTACAATCATGGAGATATAGGGCCATACAAACACATGATAAACGTTTTCATTTTTCAATAATCGTTTTAAAAATGAAGGAAAGTAATAATTAAGATTTCAATAATTATTATTATATAATAAATACCATATTATTTCCATATGTATTCTTATACTTATATTCAATGTGGTGTACTGATGAAAATATAGAGTAATCGTTGTTTGTGTAGGTGGATGTCCAATCAAACAGTAATTATGTTATCATATTTCACTAAGTGAAAAGGTAAGAAACAAATTGATATATTATTTTATAGAAATGATAAATATTTCATTAATTTAATAATTATTTCAACCATATAAAAAATATTTTTTAATTTTCATCATTATTATTTTTAGTGTAAAGAATTAGTGAAAATGAATCACATCGCTTTGTGAGGTGATAGTCTTCCATACACGTTAGCAAAATTATCATATCATGTATGGATTGAGAAGAAAAAAATGGTGAAAATTATATAATGGAACATGAGGTAATATTTTTAAATATCTTATCTATACTTTATATACCTCATAATACCAAACAATTTGAGGTGGTAATTGAAGAATTAATGAAACCAATTCATGATGTAGTAATCCACCTTACACACAAGTGGTTCTTTTCTAATCCATTTTAGAAAATTTTAAATGGTTTTAGATAGTTAAATTATCATAAAAACATCTAAGTAAATTTATGTTAAATATTTTTTTATATAATGTTGGATTAATATTATATAAATAACACAGTAGAATAAATAAAATAAAAAAGCCAATTGAATAACATTACCTCTTCTTCTGGTAACCTCCTTAGGTTTTCCAAATAAACCTCACTATAATGGATCCCTAAATACAAAGATGCATATAATATGATATTTGGGAATTTGGGATTTGTTGGCTTATTATTTTTAATACAAATGGGTTTGACGGATTTCAGAAGAGAAGAGAAGGGTATCATTTTATATGTGAGGTGGGTGGCAGACTTGTAATTTTTTGAAAAAAAAGTTATACACACATTTTTATCCCTAAAAAAGGCTCCAAAATGGAATATATTTTAAACTGTTAAATTATAACATATCAATATGGTCATAAAATAGATCCTTTTCATGTTTGATATCCATTTTAACCGTTATCGTTTTAGTTCAACCATTTCAAGAAACATATTTTTATAATAATTTTTGCAATTAATTATTACTAATTTCACTATTTATTTTACAAAAAGACATGGTGAACTTATTATATAACATTTTTTATTATATTTTCAAAAATTAATTCCATTGTTAAATTTTCTATTAATATATGGGGAAAATTAAATATAAAATTAATATGGAAGATTGGATGAGAAAGCTGATTTTCCAAGATAAAATATTGAAAATATTTTAAATTGTTCATACATAAATTCAACATAAAATTTATTCCAATGACCTAAATTGAGAAATTGTATTTATAATTTAAAAAATATTACATTAAATAATATTCAAAATATAGTTTATGTTTATAAATAATGTAAACAAATTTTTTGTTTTCTATTAAAATTCATCATTTTCACTATTCATCAAGAAATTACTCTTATTAAAAAATGAAAAATAATTTAATTTTAGATAATTTAATCATCACGAATTAAAAATTGAATATTTATTTTGAAATAATTATTTCAAAATTTTCCAATATAAGATTTAAATTAAGTGCATATAAATGTGAAAAATAAACTTTTTAGAAAAAAAACTATTTTTATGAATGGAGCTATTCTTAACTATTTTATAAAAAATATAAAATAATGATTATAAACATATTAGTTAATATATATTATAAAAAATTATTTTAAATAATTCATCAGAAGTTTTGTTGTTAATTTATATAGAAAAAATTCAATTGTGTTCACAAAAATATATTTTTTCAGTAAATGATTCACATTATTTTAAAATTGTTTTTATTTTCATTTATAATTAATTATCCACCAAGAAAGAAAATATATTTACAATTTAAAAAAATATAATTCCAAAATTGATATAATAGTATTCATACCCACTATTCCAACTACATTGAAAATATCTATATTTTAAATAATAATATTTTAATAGTATGTTATATTTCAATTAACCTCAGTGTGACGTGCAATGCAAGAAAAAAATACAATTAGTTTTATATAAATATATTAAGTATATTAAATTCATTTGATAAAATCTATTTCTCTAACTCTCTTGGTGTTGAATCCTTGGTGTATCTTTTCATGTGTAATGTTAAAGAAATTTATTGTGCACTGAGGGATGATAAAAAATAACAAAAAGAAATTAATTACTGGTGTATTAATATATGGTGGATCTAATCACAATCATTCATCTATGTCTTTTTATACTTACATAGATTTAATTGTTATAAAACCACACACACATTTCAGTATAAATATTTTTGGTTGTTTAATTCCTACATGGATGATTGAGCATTAAAAAAATTGTGTATTTTGTATACTTATATTGAATGATTATTACCCATTAATAATATAATAATAAACATATGTAATAATAAAAAATGAAAAAACAATAAAATTAAAAATAAATTTTATTTTAAGGATTGAAATATTTAAGGATATATGGTTAGAGACCTTCACTAAGTAAAATATATTCTTAATGATTATAAAGGATTCCAAAAAACCATAGGAAATCTATAGAGGCACTCAAAAAATGAATAAAGGAAGGGAGTTTGTCCACAATAGATTTAATTTTGAGATAGATCTGATAATGGGTTACTATATATTTAAATATATATATATATAATGTCTGGGTTTTTATTAAATGCACTATTTATTCAATTAACTTCTTGTTATTAAAATGTAGAAAACCATTGGGCATACAACAGGGTAATAAAGTGATATTTGAAATATAGTGACTTGTTTTTTTCATTTAATTGTTTAAGAACAAAATATAAAATATAAATATTTTAATATCGATGTGAAATATATTCTTGTTCATATTAAATTTATTATAAAATCATAAAAGATAATTTATTTTTAAATTTCTATTTTTTTTCTGGAAATATAACTTTGCGACAAAAAAATATATTATTGAAATAAATAAACCGATTTTTATTAAGAAATCCTTTAAAATTTTGTGACATATTTTTTAGTGATTAAGGTGTCATAATAAATTTATTATATTCATAAAATATATTAATTTTAATTAAAAAATATATATGTCTAATTTTTTTTAAAAATATTTATTGGTTAATATCAAAATTATTGGACATAATAAATTCTGAGTTGATTCTCCAGGGTCTGTGAGGGAGATTATTATTATGAAGTGGGGATATTCAAGCCATTATCATTGGTTTCCATTATAAAAATCAATATGTATAGGAATTAATAATAAAAAATATCTTTCGACATTTATTTTTTATAAGGTTTAAAACATTTTCTAGTAATATAGGCTTCACATTTTTAAAAAAAATAAAAATCATGATTTGTCCTGAGAATGACCACAGATTATGAGAAATCATATTCAATGTTCTAAGAAAATGAAAACAAGTATCCATTGTATTATGTGATATGCCATGATTGATGTAAATACGATATGATAGAGATGAGTTTCTATTTTATACCATTCGAATGTGACCACTTTTTTTTAACATCGACCTTCTATATGAAGACATATAGACCCTTCAAATGTTGTAATGTGAAATAACCACACTAATAAATATTAAACTACAACATACATGATAGCTAATCCACCATACCATTGGTCATGTTAATATGTAAACACATGATTAGTTTGGGGACATTGGTCTCACATTGTTGATTGATGAACCACATGATCTACCACAAGGAAGATAAATTGGTGGATATTTTGATTAGTCTAAAATATTAGTATGAATATAGTTCCATGAAATATTAAATGTATTGTAATGAAATGAATATGTGTAGAATGATGTTGATATTTATGTTTTTCTCTTGTGATATTGTTCTTAATAGATAAATATGATACTCCACTTTATCAAATTTCATGTTATTCTGAATAATTATTTCTAGGTTGTTTACACTATTATAGTATGGTCCAATGATATTGGTAAAATGACATTTAAATGAAATATTTAATAAATCAAAATATTCTTCGAATAATGGGAATTTTTATGTATAGTTTCAATGAATAGTGATATGAGGAAATTATATCACACTTCATGCAGTATTGAAGGTAGTAGAAGATTGAGTTCTATTCAACATATATTGATTTTGGGACTAGGGTTTGGGTATGTATGAATAGTAATATGCAGACTGAGTTTCATGAAATATTATAATGGAAGTAATGAGGGTGAATTATATACTAAGACAACATGAGTATTCATTAATATGTAGTTGATGTAGAATAGAAATTATTGTATAGAAACTACATTGAATATGTATTTTAAGGTGTTATTTATTGTGAGTATAATATTTTGATCGAGACTGAAGCACACATGAATATTTATATACCTTAAATGATGCATGGATATTTTGGATATATGTTTAATTTGGTTCAATAAAATTAATAATAAGGATTATGGAGATTGATGTTTCAAATATCACATTACCATACCATGAATGTAATGATGATTAAATGACGAATTAAATGTAAAGTATATTTTTTTGTGATATAATCTGGAATAAATAAAATTCCAATGGAAGACCAAGAGGCTGTGATACTTCTCCACATTATTAGTATCTTAATACAGGTTGGACAAAGTTTTCTTATGGAATCAATTATGAATAATATTACTATAAATTCAATAGACAGAATTTAAAATACAAATAAGGTTACCTAAATATTATAACTAATAATAATGAGATGTTATAACAGATGTTTCATGATGTTATATGTAGACTCGGGTCACAGTTAATGGTTCCCTAGACCTGGATGGCCACATGGAATCAAATATGCCTCCCCATACTCTAGAGGCTATCAACTAGTAGTGAGTGCCTGTAGTGTGTCTGTGGGAAAACTATTCCCTCATGTTAGTGTGGAGAAAAAAAATATAATAATTATGATAAATAGAATGTGCAGTATAATGAATAATCAAACTCGAATTAGATGAAAAGAATACAAAACAATCAATAATAATAATGATTAAAACTATGGAGCTGAAACCAATATAAATGATGATTATGTATGTAACGTATCTAAAAAATGTAAAAGATGTATACATTGTAGAAAGAAATATATTCTATACAGAATTTGAAAAAACCCCAATCCAAGAATCCTGAGGTCTTTTCCCATCATCTAATACCATGATCAATGCTAACGAAAGAAATCATGATCGGATTTTAAAATGTGGGAACTTCTTAATTTCTTCACCTTCATAAACATATTCTACCTTGGTACCAATGGTTTCCGGGATAGGGTCTAAGATGAATATCAGTAGGAATCAAAAAATATATTTAAACAATATAGTCTAAAAATATAAACTAAAATTGTTTTCTTATAAATTTCAATTTATAGAAGTAATATAATAATATTTGGAACCTTCTACAGCCTCTGCAGGTAAGGTATCTGAATTAAAGTCCGCATAGCTAATTCATCTATGTTCGGTTTATATAGATAAGTCACATTAGGTGTAAAATCATAGACAATATATAATGATAATAAGAAAAGTGGATAAAAGGTATAACCAAGGAATCGATGACCACAAAGGTCTTCCAAATCATAGTAGTAACTCATGTTGTCTAGTAGTATAAGGGAATGATTATCATCCAAGGGTAATCTTCAAAGGAATTAAAATATAAATATTAATAAATGATTACATGAACATCATCTATGGTAAAATATTCTAAGACTAACCAGACCAAATGGTGTGAATTCTCGGAACCACATATCCGATGAAATATATATTGATACATTTATTATATCTAATTCATCATAATATCTAGAATATAGTTATGACATCATTCTGAAATTAAACTAGAATACATGGACCATGTTCTAAGGTGGGTATCTCCCAGGGAAAATTTATAATTTACACAAAACAAAACCCTCTGAGTGTTTAATTAATTCCCTCAGAAATCCACATCTAGCACAAGTTTGACCAATCCCATAATGTTAAAAATATCCACATGAAATACGATCCATATTCATAATTCATTCATTAATTCATGTGATGTAATACTCATGTTTTTTTATAATTCTGTTTCTTTAATCCATCTCATTTCATACTCGGTGACATTAATAAATAGGTAACACACCCATTAATAACTAATTCATTTTATAAACATTTAATAGAGTCATTCCATAGATTAAATGAAACCATTAAATACTGGTATTCCATATTCAATTGTTTTGTTGATTCCATTACCATTCCTAAGCATTAAAATGAAGGATATGGACCTGGAACCATTTTCAATTCATTTATTATTATGTACAGAAAGTTATATCTATAATATATTTTCTATTTAAAAAATAAAACGTACATTAATTAATTGGGAAACATACCGTAGAATTGACTAGTTATAAATATACAATACAGATTGTCAAGAAATTTCATATTCAGAATTTATTTAATTTAGTAGGCATTACAAATATAAAATTCTACCACATACAGGAACAATGTCTCAGATAATCCCACATGGGATACCCATGAATAATTAATGGATAAATGTACTTTTGGATGAAGGTGTTACAGTTAAAAAATCCATCGGTTTAATGATATAATATAGGATGTAATATTGAATAATGAAATAATAATTATAGTCATGGAATATGAATTTAAAATGTAGTTCTCAATGAATTTTGTGTTCGCACAATTATGTCAGTTTATAATGCAGCTAGATTTTATAGATCAGTTATACCCCACCTACCTAATGTCTAAAACACTATCCATGTAAACTGTTAACACTAATATTATCCTTGATCTAATGAATGTGAACTAATGAATAAATGGTAAATAAATAGGTCATATTATCAATTATCAATATAACAATCCCAATAGATATAAGAATAGTGAAACAAGCAAAAACATTGAATATCTTACCAAGAGGCACCGAATGAGACCTGCATTTCTTGAAATCAATCGTAGATGAAGAAATGAGATCGAAAGATATGATGTGGATATTATGGAGTTAAATATGGAAAATATGAGGGCCTTTTTCATTAAAAAAGTTATAAAAAGTATATTGGTGAGTTAATTAGGACAATAAGTTATTATTTTCTACTTTACCAAAAAATTACAGGGTTTCATGGTTTGACCTCATGATTAAATAAAATGTGCCAACTATGTGGAAGTATCTTTGTAAATGTGTACCAAGCATAGTTTAATGCAAACTGTTTGAATAATAATGGAAAAGTCATTCAAAACCATATAATAATAATTTTAGATACACCCACATGGGTGTTTTCTCTATGATGCATGGTTTCCTCTGTCTATGTGTTCTATAGATTTATATTTCCAATCCCTCACATGGTTAGAGAAACTAAGAAGACGGCCTCCCATTATTTCTACTACCATTGTGGCCTAGTACATTTCTCCACCATCATGGGTTCTGAGCTCCGAACAATACCTGAATACTCCTAACACATCCATAATATCATTAAGTATCCATCACATTTCCAATATATTGAATTATAATAAAATATAAAGGATCCATTCCTAAGAAAAAACTACATTGTTACAATCTTTTTCCTTATATAAACTAACCATGTTTTCACATTCCTAAGGTTGTGAAACATTTTGGGAGAACTATGTAACCCATTGGGAAAGTATTTTGTTCTCCCACTCTAAGGATTAATCCTATACATGACCGGGTATCCATTTCACCGACACTAAACAGACATGCCACCCACAATGACCCTTCATGCTCAATTAAATAATGTATATTGGATACTCCTCAAAAGTAGAGTCAACATATAACTCAACATCATCACGATTAGAATTTTTGGGTTTGTTAGCATTATAATGGTGAACCTATGAAATGTGGGTGATGTCATGCATATAGTTGTACTTTTAAGGTAGTAGAAATAGTGAGGCCACTTGGAAAACAATATCCAAGATTATAAATCTCATAAAATTATGAGGCAATAGTTTCCCTTTAACTTTTATCAATCTATGACCAATTCTTGGTGATACCTTTAATAAAACATGGATCATTCCCTCGAACACTATAGTTTTTGACTTTGATAAGCATACAATTTATTTTTTGATTATGATGTATACATAGTCATCATGATCTGTAAAACTAACATCAAGGTCTCTTAAATAAAACGAGGGACTAGTAGAGATTCATCTCCATCCTCTAACCAACACATGGGTGCATGGAATATAAAACAACACTAGGACTTATACAAATCCATATGAATAATATCATAATATAAATTCTTATACGAGAACACGGTGTGAAGGAAATGATTATCAAATGAAAACATGAAATGATGGATGAATTCCAGGGAATGTATAGTAAGTCCCATATCGTATGTTCTATTTTGATAATGACCTGATGAAGATAAGATGTTCCCAAAATCTCATATTTCGTCATATATTTTTTTTACCCCTACATGAACCTTGATGTTAAACGAGAATCCCTATATGAAATGTTAGAATGGGGAACCACATGAACCTTAATAGTCTCTCAGAAATATAGTATTCGAAACAAAACAACTGAGAAAGTATACAAAATTGGAAGGATGTGCTCTACATTAGTTAGATGATCCATGAATACTAAAACTGCTCACTACCTGTTGGATACATCAATTCGTCGACTATATAATCTATATGAACATCATCCAATTTCAATTTTGGGATAGTTAACATCTATAACAGGCCAATAGGACCCAAGTGCACCCCCTTGACTTATATAGATGTGGATACAAGTATAAAAATACTACTAAATCATGTTTCATCCAATGACACCATTATAATCATCACTTATATTAATGAATATTTAATATTCATAGATGAGCATCCCACTATGAACTATTGGACTCTCACATCAGTTCCTCACTCATATATTTAGGAATATATATGCGCCTGTGTATATGATAGATATAATATCTATCTGTAGAATAACCTGGAGGCATGTTCTCACCATAAATACACTCCAGGAAAACCGAGCAATTAGGATATAAAAAATACCTACTCTACCATATCTGGGAGTGATGAGGTAAATGATAAGGTTTTATGATAAGACTATTATTAACTCTCAAGGATCCTTATATATAGCTCATAAAATTGAACCATTAATTTTGGTCCATCATCACCTTCCTGAGAATAATGATCCATATTTTCTTGGGTCAGTGCATCCCCTACTACAATTCCCTTCAAGTCATATAGGCAAGCTCAAGTTTAGAATAATTATGGTATTTTACACATATTCATTTTTGGATATTCTAATCATATTGTGAAATGATATATTGGAGACTCTTGAGGTATGTATACATAATAAAGATCTATACCTTGAGATAGTGTCTCTAGAATCATAAGGAAAGCACCACTACAGCTTGCTTGAGGTCACGTGTTGGGTAATTTATCTCGTGACACCTCAACTAGAGTGACTATTATGTAATGACTCTAACATCTTATACTATAATTTCCCTAATTATAATTGTTTATGCCTCATAAGGAAACATATAGCCTCATCTAAGATATGGAATCATTAGAAATAGTGCCAATGAAATCCAATATTTACACTCCTAAAAAGAAATTCTGGCATGTTTTTTGACCAAAGGAACTTCCCACCCCTATTTTTAACACAAATAAGTTGATCCAAAATCCATTATAATTATTGTATTAAATGATTGTAATATATTTACTACCCCAAGAAACTTGTTATAAAAACCATTTCTCAGGGATGATCCAAGGATACAAAAATACACACCTTATTTAGGTCAATAGATACTACTGATTCCAATATAAAATGACCCTATAAGTGAACTGTTTGTACCAATAATTGGAACATATAGATCTTAGAATATATATTATTCTTTATTTGGATATTAAAAAAACATCATGATAATCAACATAACTGCTATGTGTACCAGAATAAGCTAATATTTCCACAATAAAAACCATGAAAAAATCATCCAGATAGGGGTGGAAAACCTTATTCAACTAATCCATGAAATTGGAGGGAAATTTCGTAATACTGAATGACATGACTATATAAAAATATAATCCATAACAACTATATAATTCCATAGTTGGAATATCTGAATGCCTGAATCACACCTAATGTTATCGCAATCATGGGTCAGTCATTTAGACTACCCAGTATTAATGGATTTAGTCAAATTGATCCTCTATATGAGTAATTGGATACTAGTTCATAAAGATACTCTATTTAAACCGTCGATAATCCATGAATATCCTAAGGGTCTTATCCACCTTCTAGAGAAAACAATGGTTAAACCAAAAGAAGAAGTACTTGGTATAATAATTTCATTAGACTCTAGATCCTCCAACAGTGTCTTGACATCAAATAGCTCAGTAGTCTCTATCCAATACATAACAATAGACAATAGATATACTCTTTGAAAAAGATCAATTATGACCTTTACCCCTCTCTCACGCGGTAATATAGAAATTTTTTCATGAAAAGATGCATGATTCGATCTACCTTTATAGAAAAAATGGTAATATTATTTCTGTGATCTTTCATGAAGAGACTAGAAATATTTTCATAAACTCTACCTACCTTATGAGGGTCTAATACTTCTCTACAACCCTAGATATCTCATTCATACTTATGGAGAAAATGGAATCCCTATGATGATGTAAGTGATACCCTTAAATGATATAAGTTATATATATGTGATATAGAGCCAATAAATCCATTCGGAGCATTGAATCAAATCACATCATCTCAAAGATAAAGAGTTCCCATGATAATGGATAACTACCTAAATCATGGGGAAGGCCCTGCACTGTTTATAGACTTATAACACGCATCCCATGATATTTATAGGGTCCTCACCCATTAAATGTACTAAATCTCGAATATGGGACTTCACATGCTTGAAACATATAAAAAAGTGATAGAATAACCTATATAAAATAAATTACACACAATATTAGAAACCACTAGATTAGTACCTCATACTGTAGATGAGTGTTCACTAAGATCCTCGTGTGTCAACTATATGGATTGCAACTGGCCTGATCTCTAACCCTCTCCTATAATTGGACTCCCTTGAATAGGTCCTCTTAGTTAGCGCTAGTAATTATAAATCTAGAAAGCATGGAAATGACATTCCATGGATTTTCCTATCAGAGTTCTTCCAAATCCCTAACTAACATGATGTAGTTGATCCTTCCCCAGATGGTGGGGCTGGTGTAGTTCCTCTTCCACTTGAAGTTATCGAAATGGTCTTATAAAACATTAGAAGATTCCTCAAGATGCAAAAATCATAGAATTTAAGATGGTCTCCATTACATCAAGTCTTCATATAACCATGTCATCTAAAATTATGACATGTTACTGAGGTTACCATGGTAATACATTGTCTATAATTTCATTGATGAGAAACATCAAGGGTATGCTTCCTGCAATTGGGAGAACTACATCCCATCTATGGAACTGAACATCTATGCCTGGTACTATCAGCTTCTCTTAGGAATTCCTTTGTGATAAGTTCACAATTAAAAATATCATAAAAATTATGTAAGTGAAGGACAGTCACTAATGAGTTGATGAAAAAATTTATCCCATATTCGAAACGCCTCTCTTATGATAGATCATCACTGACTAGAATTAGTGAAAATAGTTTCAACTAAGTAAAACTAGATAAATAGTCTGTGATAAACATAATTCACAAATCAATGTTCAAGAACACTTTAGAATGGCTGTCTTTTAGATTATGTGGGAACAAGGATCTTATAAGGTAGTTTGGAAGTCCCCCAGATAATTCCCTAATGAAGACGAACCGTTACAATAAAATCCCATCAAAATTTTGAAGAATCGTGATATATAAAGGGTAAAATATTTAAAATAATATTAGGATTTGTCTCCATATGGTCATATATATAAATGAGGTCCTCCAGAAAGGACTCTGGACACTATGGATTTCTATCACAGATAAAGGCAAGTTGCTTCTACCATGGGACCATATAGGATAGAACAACCATTTTTGCTTTATTCCATAGACCACACTGCATTGACTAAAACATATATAGAACACCCTATTCAAACTAAGAATCTTTTTATTTTTTGGGTACAAAAGGTGGTACCTCATGTGTTACTAAAGGGGGTATCACTTAGGGATTATGGCCCACCACCTCTTTATAGTGGTTGTTGTCACCCTCTTGGAACACGACTGGAGGATTTCATGGCGGCGTAACTCTAATATTTCTAATAACACACCTCATAAAATGATTTTTTTTAACCAATAGAAACACTATAATAATCATATTAGAATAAAAATGAATCACTTCGCAAGGTACAACCACAACTACTGTCTTATAAGTCATGATTATTGGTAAGTGTTTAGGTTTAATTGAAAGAGGTTTTAGTTGTTTAATTTTCAATTGCAATTTTTTTCTTCAATTATTGGAAACCATATCATTTTATAAGTCATGTTTGGGAATTAATGTTCAAATTTTATTATTTAAATATATGCAAGATCAATTAAATATACAATCATTTCTAGAAAATATGTACTCACATAACATATAAATGAAAGATAGAGAGATATAATTTGTAATAATTTCCCATCTACATTCGGTCTTAGAATGTAACATGTGATATATGATTCATAGTCATGATATATTACACCATCTAATCGAAGATGACCCTTACACCTCATGAATTAAATGTAGTAGTTACTCAATCTCAACTAAAGGGAATCTCATGTAACCAGATGTATATATCCTTTATGTATAGAACTAGCTATTTATGATCCCAATTTCAAACTATAAAATAAATAAATATTAATAATGTTGTTGAAAAATTAAATATTCAATTCCCTTATCGTATAGATAACATTCTCTACATACTGATCTATATAACATCCATTTCTACCTCAACAATCACAACTATGGATTGTATTGAAACCAATCAAATGAACCTATATGGAATGCCATATGCATGTAATGTGAATTTTGGGTTCATATAATGATGCATGTAACACTAGTCCAAGGTAAAATATCCACAAAACTTGTCTAGTATCAGAATTCATGTGAACCACCCAATGGTAAATGTAGATCAACTATAATAGGAAAAATAAAAAACAACCTTTTCCAATTACAAAGAAATAATATATTTACCCAAAATATGGGATAGCTACTCTTAAGAAAGAATCATAGCCATGTTACAACATGGTTCTAATCAAATAACTTTATTCTGAAACAACTATAATACATAAACTAAAATACCTTAGATAATACATTGTGATGTCTTGACCAAAGTTCTAATGAATGTACTTCCAAACAAGTTATCCAAATTGACTCAAGTGAAGCTCCCCGTGTGTCAGATACTACCGAAAAAAATAAATAGTCTAGGATGACTCAAGAGGATGATATTAAACTCACGATAGATCAAAGAATAATGGATAAAATTACATTATTAATAGCATTGGATGTATAATTAATTAACAATCACAAATTAGAAGGTAATAATAAGAAACCATCACTAATAATAATAATAATAATATAGACACTAGATCACATAAAAAATAATGATGTTTTATGTTATTTATCTAAAAAACATTATAATTGGTATACATATAAGTATAAAACACACATTATTCAAAAGATACAAAATTAATCCAAAACAATACAAACATCATGAACTTTTTCCCTGTCATCTACAACCAATTTCTATCCTATTTCAAAACCATTATATTATGTGTTCAATGTTAGTTTCTCCATATTATTAGTAAATTAATTCTTATAATGTTCTAAACTACGATTGGTGTACTATATAATGCATAAGTTTAATCTCAATTAGCCTACAACAATAATACCAATAAAATATTATCTACAGTTATAAACTGACAGTGAGTTAGTATATATATAAAAGTAAAGAAATTATAAAATGATAATAAATACCTATTACTTCCTCAAATAGTAATATCATTAAATATAATACCATTTAATAAATAAATTTATCTTTAATTTTTATAGATAATTAATGTGAGGTGTAATATCATTGAAAATATATCTGAATAATATTTAGAGAGAATACACTGTATAACTATAACATCCATGACCTTAGGGGTTGTCCAATTAATAATAGTAACTCAATAGATCTATAAGTAATAGGGATTGAGTGTAGTAAATTGGGAATCACCCACATGATTCCTCTAGGAAAAATTTAAAAACAAATTCCATGCATATTGTGCTTAGTTATGTAGGATAAGAATGAATAGATCAAATTGGGAGAATCTATGGTTTAATGTGTCCAAAGACATAAAGATAGATCCATGGAGTTCATATAAGGAATCTTATTATACGAATTATAGTGAAAGGGTACTATGGAATCGTGATGGGAAACAATAAGTGGACAAGGACCATGTTACAAGGTGGGTCCCTTATTTGGAAACCAGCACCATGAATTTGATTGGATTCCTATGACTGATCAATGCCTTCCTTAATGAATATAAGGCTATATCAATTTTGGACACTCATATACAGATAAAAAACTCTATATTCATTATCTACATTATACACAATTAATTGTTTATTGTTTTATGCAATACTGAAGAAGTCTAACAATCCAGATTGTTCATTCCAATGATTTTATACATGTTAACAAGGATAAATAGGATATGAAACCATTTATTACAAATTATGTTTATAAACATTTAATGTGTTTATAACATAGATTAAATTTATACATTTAATACATTGATTCCATATTCAATTATTTGTTTAATTTCTTAAACTTTCATAAAAATGATATGGTTGGATTAGTATATAAAACCAAAAAAAATTAATTTATAATTAACAAGGAGATGTGTTATCTATAAATATAGTATCATTTTTATAATTAAAATTCTAATTGATTAGTTGGAAAACATAATTTAAATGGTTCAAGTGATAAATATACTATATACATAGTTATCCATCTATTTTTTTTTAAATTTACAAGGCATTACTATTAGCAGTGTAATGTCACCCACAAAAACGATGCATCAGATAAACCCACATGTGTTTATAACATATAATTGAAGGAGTGACCTATATTTTATGGATGAAGTTGTGGTATCAACCTCCAATAATGTTTTTATCAAATATAAGAACTGATCTATAATTTAAGCATAGTTATTACAATCCTGGAATATGAATTTAAAATGAAACGATCGATGAAATTGGTGTGTACACAATTACATAAGTTTATAGAATATTGAGACTTGATTGATGATTCATAGACCATCTTCCTAAAGCCTATATCACTCTCCTCAACTGGTATCATAAAATGGTTTTTCCTCAATCCAAATAAAATATAAGAAATGAAAAATTACTGGAAAAATAGGGAATATTTTTCCAGCATCAAGATACATAATCGAGATAAATATGAATGGATAAAGGAGCCTATGGATTAAAAATATTATCTAGTTGAATCTAACGATTCCAACATTTCTTAAATCCAATATCAGATATATAAATGTGAGAAAAAATAATTACAAGGGAACATGGTATCTCTAATAGGAAAAAAGAAGGCCATCTATCAAAAGAAATAAGACAAAAGGAGAAGGGTGAGTTAATTAATACATTAATGATATTTTGGTCATTTATCCAAATAATATAGGGTAACATATTTTGGCATCATGGTTGGAGAATTCATACACCGACAATGTACTATTACCATCTTCAAGGGGGGCCATAGTGTCTAATTTTCACATTTTGATGAACCATGCATAAATTGGGTTAATCCATATTCAGCTAATTTTAAAGGAACCCACAAGGGTGTACACCCACACTACAAGAATTTTTCAAATAGTAACTCTACCTAAACCCCTATTAAAATCCATCACATGGTTTGGGAAACAATGTAGACTAGATTTTACGGTTTCTACTAACCATACAACCATGTCCTTTTCTCCACTATATGGGGCTTGAGCTCTGAAAAAGCTCTATACACCCATGAACATTCTATAACATAATTAGACATCCATAAGAGGTCCAAAATAATTAATTATAAAAAATGTAAATGATCTATACCAGAATGAAAAATAAGGTTCCTTCAATGGATTTATACATATATTTGTTATATAACATGTAACAATGTTGTAAGTAAAGGGAGTTTTCTAGAAATACCATAATAGATGGAAATGGGGGAAAATTGGATCTTTTTAATAGCTATATAATAAATCTATGAAAAAAATAACCAACTTTTATAATAATAAGTGTAGAAAATCCATAATTCGTAAGGATGAAGAGTTAATGCATGTTACTGAATAACTACTTTCTTGTCACAAAATTTATATTATCATATTGACATTTTTAGGAGACAAAACATATAATGAAGTATACTGTATTGTATGTGATGGATACAACATATATGTTTGAAACTAAATATATTTGTTTCTAGTGGACCCTGAAATTTCATATTTTATCGAGATGAATCCAAGGAAAATTTATAATTATTAAATAGTGGACCTTTTAAATAGATGTGTTCTTGTATGTGTTCTAGTGAATTTTGATTCAAAGTATTTTTTTCTGAACAATTATATGTGAAAATTATTTGAATGAAAAAAATAATTGAAATATATTTCAAATAATTAAACCCCAATACCTAGTCATATATATATCTACCAACAGAAAAAATTGGTATCAGTGCATAATATCCCTTTGTTTATACTCTTCTTTATAAATATTGAATAATAAAAATTTTAGGAATTTTTAGAACTTTTTTAACATTAATTGGATTCCATATTGAAACATAAATAACAATAATTACTTTAAGGACTATATTCTAGCCACTAAAATATCCAATATATATGACTTTTTTAGACAATCTGTAAATGGTTTTTCTCCTCAGGTTGGGGGGATGCCTAAATTATAATTGACAATAAAAATCTATAGAATAGTGGAAAATCTTTAAATTTTATATATTCCACCAATTCATAAGGTGAACTCTTCATGGATTAAGGAATTCAATGTGATAAATGTATCTATGTATCCTTAAATAATATTTATCAAGGGAACCAAATTTTGAAGAAGGTAATGAATCATATTTCATGATAAATGTTTTAAGATAAAAAAATAGGGTATGAATCTGTTGGTTAGTTTTTTAGGTGGTAAGTGAAAATATTACATCCATACTATGATTTAGTGTGAAATTTTAATATTTAACTATTATGGGGAAAATTATAATAATTTAACTTCATAAATATGAATAAAATTTATCATCAATAGAAGATAGGTATCCAAAAATTATCTATCGCGGTGAAATTCATAGTATTCTCATCACATATAAAATGTGAATTGAATAAGTTTTCAAGAATATGGAAAAGGATTAACATGAGTTTTCATACAAATACATTATGAAATAAAATCCAAATAATTTTTTTATTGAGAAATAGTTTATTGATTCTGATTCATAATATATAGTGAGTAAGAATTTTGATGAATTCATGCATTTATTTTGTAGAAATTTAATAATAGGCATTGTGTTGTATAAAATAAAGTTACCATTAATCTTTTGTATGTGTGTAGCCATTAAACATTGAACAATAAAATATTTATAATAATGTAAAAAATGAAATTTAAAATGAATATGTATATATAATATGGATACTAAATAAAAAGGTAGAAAAGTAAAATCTCTCTTAATAATGAAGGATTAATTTTTTTTAAATATGTAGTGGGAAATTTTTCTCCAAATACAGGGAAGATAATAAATGTGGACAAGAATTGGAAGTTGAAAATTTTAGTTAAATTTTTTTGAAAAGATTATTCTTACAAAGGTAAATAAGGGGTGTTTCACTGGTGTGGAGAGTAGAAATAATGAATATAATTATGATAAATATCTAAAAAAAATTATTCTTAAATGATAATTAAGATAATTTTATAAAAAAATTCAATCATATAACATTTTAAAAATGTTTCTAAAAAATACTTACTACATGAATGAAATTATGAAAACATGAATGAAAAAAATACATATATTTTATAGATATAGAATACTTGAATAAGTTACATGATTAAGATAAAATAATCATTATCATGGTAAATGAAATAATGAAGGTTAATGAGAAAGAATTCAACTATTTATAACAAATACATGTTGATGTGGAAAAAGGAAAATCTATCATCAAAAATATAATATTTTTAGTATATCATTATTATATGGAACATAAACATAAAAAATATCAAGAGATTCTATCCACCTATGATAATTATAAGTACTCTAAAATGATATGCAAGTATCCAAGAAGAATAATCATATTAAGAGGAAACTTTTTGGGGATAAATAAAAGAAAACATTAGAATTAACCAATTTAAATAAATTAATCATTGAAATGTAAATTTAATAAAAATTTACTATTATAATGATGATATAATTTCAAATATGAATATAATGATTTTTTAGTCTACCAAAATTTTGTACTACAAAAAAAATCAATGATTTATTGTTGGAATGATATCAAATATCATATACAAAGTAATGTATAAAATAATAGATTAAAAGTAAAATATTATTTTTATAGTTATTTCTATTGTTATGTAGGATTTTTGCCTATATAAAGTAGTTATTATATAATAAAAAACAGAACAATGAATTCAGGATGTAATTGGCGAAAAGTTTGAGGGGATTCATCCAATAAATAGAATAATTATTCAAAAGAAAAAAATCTAATTTGAACATTAAGAATATATTAAAAAATCATTAAAATCTCTCTGAGAGTTATGATCATACTAGAAATATTGTAAAAGGTTTTCTTATATCATATTCATCTTGACAATGTATTTTTTTAAAAATTCAAATGAATTTATAGAAGGAATAAATGTCAAAATGTGAGGATATTGTTAGTAAAAATTCATTTAAGGCTACCAAATGGGATGGAAAATTAATTTTTCATAGTTTGTGTCCTTAAAATTACACTAGAGAGTTATGCCAAATAAATAATTTGAAAGACAAAAAATAAAAAAAATTGAAAGATGAGTCTCTTAGTAATAATTGTATTATATCATCATTTATTAGAATAGATAAACTAAAATCATGGAGACCATTATCATTGATGTGATAAAAAATAATTTTATAATTTTTTTGTTATCTTTAAGATAAAATAAATGAGGTATTGTTTTAGAAAATATGTATTTATACATAAAATTTTCAATGTTGGAGAAGTTCTGAAAGGATTAAATGTAATAATGAAAATAATATTTCAGGTTGGTTTTACCAGAAATCAATTTATATAAGTATTAATTTTTTCCCATAAAGGCTATGAAATATGTAAAGTGAGAATATGATCATGTTTTCCAAGATTTGATTTTATCATGATTTTCGAAACAATACTGGATTACTGGACTCATATTTCATTTTTTTTAGAATGGAATGATCATAATTTTTATACTGAATAATGCTGAGGTATATTCTTCTCATCCTTTTCTGATTAATTTATTTTATATTTCTGGGCCCATGGTGAAGAAGTCAAAATTTAGTGATAATTATTTTATTTAGTTCAATGATGATTTCAATAAACATACATCTGTTATGATTATAAATAATAAATCAGTGTCTCTAAAAATTACTAAAAGTATTTAGAGATGTTCTGAAAAGGTGTGTGAAAACTCATCAATGAATATTTGATTTTATAATGGTGCTGAATAAGAATATTTAAATTTAGAAGGAAATCTTGAGAATAATGAAATTAATCAAAAGACTATGTCACCATACAGACAATAAGAAATTGTGTGTATGAATGATAGAATAAAAGACTAGTTTAAATGGCCCAACCCATGTTAATTTTGTACATCACATCTCTTTTATTGTAGAAAGAAGATATCAGACAAATAGTCCACATACATAATGAATGAATGTAATTAATTGAATCAATAAGATAAGTACATTATGAAGATATAATATTTGATTTAATTGAATATATTTTTAATCACACTTATTCTAAAAATTAATGGTGGTAATATTGGTATGATAATGTAAAAAGGTTTTTCGTACAGACATCATTGGATACCAAAACAATATATGAGAATACCAATGATATAATAAAGAAACTAAGAGACTTAATAATTATTATATTGTGAAAGTGCTCAAACTGTTACATATTGGACCCAATATTCCCCTATGCATTCAAAACTGGTTGTCTCTATGGACTAATGTCCACATCCACATATTATAGTGGCTACAAACAAGTCGCGGGTTCTAAGGGGGTGGTTGTGGTGAGACTATCCCTCTCTTTTTAGTGGATAATAATAGAGATAATGGTTGAATATACAAGAGGAATAATAATAATAATAAATTAGTAAATAATAACAATTCAGAAGAAGAAGATATGTGATAATAATCAACTCAAGCTATAAAAAATATCACATGTCATAGCTGATGTAATATAAAGACTATATAAAATGGATAACATTAATACAGGGAAATATTTATTTTATTCAATACATGTTATACTAATGAAAAAAGGGATATAATATTCAATAATCATGAGCAATGACCATATCATCTTCTACCAAAATCCCATCTTAAGAAATAAACCAATCCAGATTTCTAAAGCATGAAGCTTCCACTTATCCACAATTGAATCATATAATTTTTCAAGGTGCCAAAAAAATCTCAGATAGTTTTTGAAATAAATCACAATAATCCACCACCAATTATGTATATGAATGTCCATATTTTTCATATAAATTTAAACACTTAACATGTATATATAAAATTGATGAAGTAAAAGTAAATAAACCATATCTATTTCAGACTCAGTTGTCATCTAAACAGGTAATAATTTAATTACTTATGATTCAGTTTATAATAAATTTACCAACATTAATGTAAATATATTATATAACAATTGAAGATCCTTAGTGGGTAAAATGAATCTCGTTCCACATGGTTTGAGATAAATCTTAATAGTATCCCATGATTTCTAGATATAAGTTGTCTTAGTGTAATTCAAGGTTTTGACCGACTTAATTAAACTATAAATGGGTCTAACAGATTTCTTTGATATCTTACATATTAATTCCATGGTAATAATCAATAGTCCCTATGGGGTGAATCCATGATGTCATGTGATTAAGGAACCAAGAACAGTCCTAGGTGTGTATCAATGGAATTATAATTTCCAAAATGATTTCAATTTAATCCTCAGAATATCCCTAAATAATTCATGTAATAAGTATAATACCATATTCCATAATTGGAATCCCCTCCAAAAATAAACTAAATGAATCAAAATGGAATTATATGAGGTCCCAATCCAATCCCTCGATAAAACATGTAAATATCAATTCAGACCATTCTTTCTAAGATGAAAACGGTTAAAAGAAAATGGAACCTTATTCTAATTCCCATTACATTATATGAAGTCATAGTCAATGGAATAATTATTACATTTAATAATTTAATATATTCATTCCATTTACATTCCATTAACATCAATAATGTGAATTTTGTAAATGAAACCAATATCTTTTCAATTTAAAATAATTTAATATGTTTATACCATTACTATTAATTTTACATGACATGGGGTATTAAGGAAGTGAATCTAAATATCAATTAAATTTATAACCCCACTAGTCAAAGTGATATTTAATTAATATTCATTCCACAATGTGAATTTAATTATTAATTTATAATGACGTGTAGTTACCTTATTAGAGATCATGTTTGAGACACCTAAATAGTGGCATAGATGAACCGAACATGGGTCACCAAAGTATAATTTCGGAACACATCATTATGGGGTTGTTCTCGTAGTGGTATAAACCTCCTAAAAATATCATGAGATATTTTTGGTGCCTTATAATATAATAAAAAATTTAAAATAAGGAATTTGATTATTTAGGTGAAACTCCTAGTGAATCAAAAATTTTCAAAATGGATACAGTTCATAAAAGATATACATATAGTGAAATTTCATATACCAACTACCTTATTCCAATAGTAGATTAATCATCAATTTTTATCCCATAGATTCTCCTTGATCTTATTAAATTATAATAATAGTCGAACACCCAAAAAATATGTCATATAAACCTCCGTCAAATAGAATAATCTAAATGATGATGAATGAAAAAATATAACCTAATAAGTGTAGCACATACTGTAATATATACATTGATATATCCTGATCATGATTTTGGGGTCAGATAGATAAATTACACCAAATCAAAGGTCATTCCGATAGAAGGATCACTCAATGTGAAGGATGAGGAAAAAAATTTAATATTTAAGGGAGAAGTAAATAAGATTCATTTTATAAATATTTTATTGGAAAATTAATATTTTTACCTCATTAAATCTAGGTCACATGGTTTTTTTACATGGTAGGAAACATATAGTTCCAATCATTCATCATGCACTACCTCAACATGGGAGATGCATACATTATGTTTATAGTTTGGGAAAAACTTCACAAATAGTAATTTAAATATATCTAATAAACTATAGTGCATATGCTTGGATTTGTTTCTTGATACATACAGTTAGGGAAAATCATTTTGCAGAATCTTAAGAATCATAATGCCCTCATGATTTTTAGAAACAACGTGTACTAGGTGTCATCGTATCTACTAACCATATAGAAAAGTATTTTATTCAACTTGATAGGGATATGTGATCAAATAAACTTTTATTCACCCTAAAAACCAATGTGACCGCTTTAGGTATTCATATTATATAGAGTAAATAAAAATAATCAAAAAATAATTGGATTCATACCTCATTAAAAAACCAGGTTCTTACATTATTCACCCATTAAAGGAGCCCACCCATGAGTTTTCTTTCCATGGTTGGTAGGATTCTAACTTAGAAGAACTCTATTATCTAATCACATATGTTGTCCTCCCACACTAAAGTCTCACATCATAAATAACTATGTTTGGAAAGAACTATCACAAATGGTAAAAAATAACATTGTAGAACATTCGTGATATGTCCGAATATGCATATTGGATACTCCTCCAAATAATAATAAAAATCTAATTCCACATCCTTAGGATAAAACCCATGAGGCATGCAGATATTATTTCAGTGATGTTATGATACCAGTAAGATTTCATTCATGGAATCATACCTCTGAGTTAAAATAAAATGATAGGCTAATGAGACAACTCTCCCAAATATGTCAAACAGTCCAAAAAACACGGTGACAACATCCATTTACCCTTTATCCATCTATTACCATGTATCAGTGATACCCACAAGAAATCATGACATGTGACATCAAACAACAAATGTACTTGAAAGCAATCAATATACAATTTTTGACTAGACTAATAGATTCCATTGATTTTATGATTAAATTCACTTGCACCAATGTCTATTTCATGATACGATGTCATAGTAACACTTCCTCCCATTCTTCTAACCATCACATTGGTGAACGGAATGACCTACCATTCATGGGATCATATGGATCCATTTAAATCATTTTCTAAAAATTAATATTTGTTGAAAAATCAATGAGAAGGAAATTAGTATCCAATGATCGACTAAAAATAGGCAAACACACTAAATGTATGACCAAGAAACTGTTATTATCCATTCTTAAAGGCCATCAGTCTAAGGGTAGAAATTAGTACTCAGAAGTGTATGTTTAATAAAAAATTACGGTAACCCCTGCTAGATCCTCAACATGAAGAGATAATCCCATTTTGAAATTAATTTATAAAGGACCAATGTTATCAAATAAAACCACGTTTGTAAAGTCTTTCCATCCCATAACCTATGAATAACCCCTAGAAAGAAATAAAATGTGATACCCACATTAGTCAATCACAGACCACCCAAACCAAATTTCTACATTGAGGTGACATCAGGAAGTTAACAAAAATAAATATATAAACAAATTACCATTTCTAATGTGATACATGTAATGGATTTAACAATCCATTAAAGAAAGTTTAATTTTCCTTCACCTAGTAATAGGTGGAACACCTTGTGATAAAATGAATAATCTGATGTTTCATCCCAGTCCACCAATACTAGTGATGAATATACAGTGGCATCATAGTGATAGCTAGATTAATTTCCCACTAAGAAACATTGAATTATTGTATAATATCCTCTCTCATTTATATTTTCACCTGAATATGACCATGTATACAAAAGAGGTCATCTTTATAAATAGAACAAATAGAGGTGGGTCCCCCCATTAAATTCCCACACATAGGACAAAAAATACAAGGTTTGAGAACTAAATTCTCTTCATCAAACACTTCCTAAATTTAATGTTCTTGTGTTTTCTAGATCTTCCCATTTGTAACAGCATCTCAATATTTAAGAATATAGGTGATATAATGCACAATGGAATAATTTATTTTGACACATATTCAACATTTTTTATTCATGTAAAATATTTTTAAGGAACAAATGAGAATTTTATGTTCCAAATACATCATGAATTTCTCAAAAACAAAATAATGCATGTAGTAGAATAAGGAATTAAAAACTTCTACAAGTTCAAGTTCATTGTTATCTAATTATGCTCAAGATGTCACAATTTCTAAGTCCTCTGTAAAATGTCATGATTTTTCTACATAAATATTTCTCCCTGCATTATACCTAATTCAATGTAAAAAAATGTATATCCTCCTTTGACTATAGCAAGAATAAAGATCTAATGCAATGTAAGCCTCACTTTAAGCTCCTCAATGTTATTCACACATTATTTAGACCACAAGAAACTAATGCTGTTCATAGTTTAACCTATAATAGGTGCATCAAATGCATGAGAAGTCCTATATTAATCACCTATTGTATACATGTTTCCACAATAAACTACATTCATTAAACATGATTTTTGGGTACACTTAGGATAATACAATACACACCTTCTCTAGTTTAATGAACACACCTGATTCCTAGATAATATGACCTAAGATGTGAACCTAATTAATCTATAAGTGTAACCTCCTGGTTTTAGTATATTACCTACGATATTTTAGTGTATTAAAACTAATTTGAAGAAAATTTTCTTCCTCTCTTTGATTATGATAATACACAAATATTTCAACCTAAAAAATCATTACAAAAGAATCCATGTATTCATGGAACAACATATTAATAGAGGCCATGAAAATGGATGTCGAATTCATGAGAAAATATATCATAAAGAGTTACTCATATAAACAATATTGACAATGGAATATCATACACGGTATATCTGATGCTCTGATAGTAACTTAATGATAGCCAGATGTCAGTTAGATCATTGGGAACTGTATAGCTCCAATGAGATGGTAAAAAAGATCACATGTTTGAGGAAAAGGATATATGTTAATAACCATTATCTGGGTGAATGATTAGTAATACAAGAACAGCCTAAGGGTCACATCTTCTATCTTCTTGAAAAGCACATGAGAATCGCAAGATGAATTATTGGTTCAAATAAATCATTGAGATTTAAAATCATTCAACTAAATATTGGTCTCATGGATCATAGTTGGTAACATTGTGTATTGGGTAATAGATAGTAGAGATCATCCTTGAAAAATATGGATTTCAAAATCTTTACATCTCTTAGATATTATTAATGGTAATTAATCATAAAACACTACCTAACAAATATCCCCAATTAGAGGAAAACATGATATACAAACTTTTATATCATCTATGAAATGAATAGAAATATGGGTGTCACTCCTCATAGCCATGATTCTCATGAAAAATGCTTCTATCCTAGACATCCCACACACCGTTGTGATGACAATAATCTCCATATAATGATTTAAACACTACTATGTTATGATATAAGTATATATAGGTGTGATATATGACTATCCAGTCCCTCCTAAGAATGACGTTGAATCCCATCATCTCATGGAAAATGTTCCCATAAAAAATAACAACTGACTACCTGAAGTGAATAGTCTGTTCATTGTCATATACCATTTGAACATATTCCCAATAGTGTTTATAGGGTATTCACCCCAAACAATTAATGAATTTATTGCCAAAGACCATATAAAGTCAATACAATGAAAAAGTATGGGGGATAAACATGTATCAAATAAGGCATACATGATATTAGAGGCTACTAAAATAGTACCTCATACTGTAAATGACCCTTCACTAATCCCCTTGGGAGTTATTTTTTATTAATAAACATCGAATAATCATTGTCCCTGAGCTACAGTCCGAATAATTTGTGTAGGTTCACTCTATTAGCACTGCTAATTAAACGATTGTCTACCCCATCCATAACCTCCACATCGACCTATCTGACCACTACAACTCTAGGTTCCTGCCTGAGGTTGATTAAGTTATCCTGATCCTAATAGTGGAGCATTTATGGGACCTCTTCAACTAGAAATGTCTAAATGTTCTATAAAAACCTCTAGAGATTTCCCATCCATAGAAAATCATAAAACTCAAGAGGGTATCTATCAAAATGTGGCTTAAAATTTCCATTCCATCCACACGTAAAAAATATAGCATTGCTACCTTGTAGGATACCCTAATTTCCACTTATCTTCAAATAAACCTCGAAGTTGTTCTTCCAATAGATAGAAGAATTATTTCCTTATTTGGACACTACATCACTATATCTAGTAAATTTATTTTCTATCAGGTTACTCTCAATGATATGGTCATTATACCATATATCAGAGACGATAGATTGGAAAATGGAATTCACCTGTTAGAGGATAGAATACTTGAACCCATTCCCAAATCACCTCACTAAAGATAACCTGTTAGAGACCATAATTGGAATTAAAATTTAAATCATAGTGAAACATGATAAATAATCCATTATGGACTTAACACACTTATCCAAGTGCATAATCACCCTATCTCAATTAGATTTCTCTTTCTAAGAGAAAATCTAATTGTAAAAGGCGTAATTGATTCTCCCCTAGATAATTACCTAATAATGAGTGACCTAGTTAATCAAACACCATGGGGTGTTGATAAATCATGTAAAATATTGGCATTTATATCCAATCTAGTCTCTATAGTCCACTAAATAAGCTTGGAGGTAGATAATATGGCCACTAGCCACAACTCGGTATCCTAAGTACCACAAACACCCTAAATGATAGGAGGATTCTACTACTGAAACTCATGAATGAGATCAAACACCATAAGTAAATGTTATGAGGCCCCGGATATAGACTCCATCAGATATTAGAAAATCACTTTAATATGAGCATAAGTTACTAATTATATTATAACATGTTGTGTTATAAGTGGAAGTATCGGAAGGATCATTGGATGCTCTGATTCCACCACCTTTTGAATATGTTCATCATTACCCACCTAGAATATGACTAAAGGGATTCATGGTGGAATAGTTAAAAATATTCGGTAAACATGGCTTAGAAATAAAATTATTTTAGATCGAGTATTTAGTGAAAGCATATCAAATAAAAAGCTCTAAAGACCCACGATAGAATCTCAACTACCACATTGAACGGCCTTGGTATTGGTAATAGTTCCATTTTTATTTAAATGGGTTCTAATATATAGAGGGTACATTTTAAATTTAATTAGGGAATCAAAATTTAAATTACATAATTCCTCACCATTTATTGAAAACTATTTCAATTATATTTCATAATTTTATAGTCAGTTATTTCTTAGGCATAAATATAGAACATAAGGATCAATTATATTAATGAAGATCACCATTTTAAAAAGGTCCATACAATTTATTAGATGAGATCATATCCCATGTAATTTTAGGAATCCTACATACAATTTTAATCATAATGTGATTGGTAAAAATGATGCCTCGATTATAATGAATTACCATTCAGAATTTATAAGGGATCATAATCCTTCAAAATTGTAATCGGTAGTATAGTCATCACATCCATATCCCAACTCATACAACCAGTATTACATATATTATATATATATATAATTGGGTTGTTGATGTTTCTAACTTAATTTTATACATGAAAATACCATTTAGGTTGATTATACTTCTTTTAAAAAATAACTTATATTTCTTTTAGAATATTATAGTTCAATAAAAATATATAACAACTAAGAAACACTCAATATTGTCATACAACACATGGAATATATGAAGTAAAATGAACATATATTTCATGGAATAAGCTTGAAATCAGAATCCTAGGTTCCAATCATAATGATTGTTACCATTCTCAATGATATACCTATTATGGTAAATATCAATAATGGACATAAAATTCAGCAATTCAAGTACTCCAACCAAAAAAAGTATATCAAATATAATAAGAAATAAAATAGAAAAAAATTTTATGATTCCCAGAAACATGTAATTTATCTAAAAAATGGGAAATATAATCTTAAAAGTTTCATATATTAATGTTACAACAGGTTTCTAATATCCTTTCTAAATTCCTATATAATTAAAAAAACATATGAAAAGGCTCTAATACAACTATATTAAAAGTTTGACCCAAGTCACTCATGAGTAATCAAACCTAGTTGAAAACATTACATCATGTGTCAATAACCATGTGATTGAGGCATTTGACATGTAGTGAGGGCACTGTCAATCTTAGATTTTTGATTCAATAATTTTTGTCACGTCCACTTTTGGTTCATAGCTTTCTTTTGGTTTCTGAGTATAAACATTTTATGGCTTATATGTTTCGGATCATGGACTTTGTCTTGGGGGTCATGAATAATAATTGGTCACTTGCTTTTTAAAAGGGATGATATGATGTTTAGGTGGTTTTATGATGGATTTGCGACACTCTTAGTAGCACCAATTGTGGGGTTTGTTGTTGAGGTGGTTTGTACACATGAGTTGGATGCGTTTTGTGGTGAGAAGATTGATTTTTTTGGGAACGTTTCCCTCTATGTCGGGCCTATATTCCCCATAGGATACTTTCATGGAGCCTCGTGTAATTGGAGGAAAACACCATATTTTTGGTTCCCATAATAAGACACATGATTTTCTAAACCGTGCAGCAAAATCGTGGACAATGTCCATCTCATTAAAATTAGGGGGGTTTGACCCTTTTTCCTTCCCAAAAATATACCAAATCCACCCATCACCTCTTAATTTCATTCCCCACCCCATTTAAAGCCTCAAATATATCTCACCCTTCCTTGTAACTCAAATTTTTGGGGAGATTTGATAAGATAAAATTCAAAATCATGAAAGTAAGTCGTTTTCCCATTGATTTCTTCCATGTCCTTAGGGTTTTCTTCCACCTTTTCATATGGTTATAAAATATCAGGTTTCTAGGGTTCGTACCTAGGATTAAAACTTTTGTATTATGGTGAAATATTTTGGGTTAGTGTTTGTTTTCACTCCCTTTGGGTGTGGAGGTGGTGCATTTGATGTTTCAGAACAAGATTATTGGGTTTTGACATAATTAGTAGGTGATTCTATGATTAAGAATTATTTTATGAGTTATTTTTATTGATTTATATTTTTTTTCATGATAATATTCCATTTTATTTGGTGTGAAAATAATATTTGGTAGCATTCGTTTATCAGTTGGATTTTAGGCGGCATTTTTGTTCAAATATATATATATTTGTGTGTATTCCATGTTGTGTCCATTGGAGTTGTTTTATGACTCATGGAATAGTTTTTTTAAATTATGCTATGACTTATAATTCACGATTGATATGATATTATTATTCTTTTGGTCTTAAAAGATGGTTTTTTGATGGACTTTATGTGAAAAACATTGTTACACTAATTAGAATTGTTTTCTGAATGTTCTAAATGGTTTCTTGATTTCTATAGAATGGTGAATCTATGTTGCACACTATTTTTGTAGGATTGTGATTTTGAAATTTTATTTTTCATTATTAAACGGATTATATTGTATTTTTACTATCTTTGAATTGTTTTATAAAATTGTTTAAAGTTTATGTTGTAGTGTGAAAGAGAGGTGGAACTTGTTGTGGGCTGTTTTAGTGTGAGTACGATTTCCAAAATGATTTCAAATGAAAAAGGGGATCATGTGATATGTGTGTGGTATGAATGATATGTGTATTTCATGGAAGTTTTAATTTCACGTGAAAATTATATTTCATGGCTTTGGGATCTTGTTTGAGAAAAAGAGGGAAAACTGGGGTATCTAGGATGGTGGATGTGTACTTGTTTGCTAGTGGTCCTGTGGGGTTTGGACCCTGTTTCACATATCTTTTATAAGACTTAAAACGCTAAATAAAGTACTAGGATGATGATGATGTTGTTGGGGGAACCCTAATTTGTGGGTATGATCCCTACTAGTGGATCTTGTGCATGAGAACATATATTTTTATGTTTAATTTCAACAAGATACGAGGAACCGAGGACCCAGTGCGAGCTACTGCATAGGGGTTTAATCACATTTCAGGTTCTCATTAGATATAATGTAGTTACCATCAACATATGTTATGATTGGTTGTAAATTTCATTTTATTTGTCATTATATTTAAAAGTGTTTATTTCTTTTAAATTACAACACTTTAAATTTGTTTTTATTTAAATTTTCATCTTTTAGAAATTGTTAATTTCATTTCTCGATTAAAAAACATAAAATATTTTTGTTTATTAATGATTATAACAACAAATATTTTAGTAGTGTAATCATTATAGTCTTCATATCATAGCCTACATATATATTTGGGTCTAAGTAGGCATGATTGTTTTGTTATAGGCTTGGGTTATTATTTTAGTGCCAATGGTTTGGGTTTCTAGCAGTCCATTATGATGTAATGTTATAGAGATAGATTGAGGACCATGCTTGTTTCCATGAAGAGGTTATTGGGATGTCGTATTTTTTTTCCATTGTAATAGTCTTTAAACATTATTTTAAATTTTTTAATTCAATTGTTTAATTTAATAAAAGATATGTTGGTTTGAAAAATCCATATTTGTTTTATGGGATTCACTTGTAGTTTTATGTTTATAAATTCTAGTAAATCATTACCAAAATTCAATTTATGGAGCCCATGAACATGTTCCTTCCAGTGGAAATTAGGAATTCCCTTCGAGTCTTCCCACATGCTAGGTTTGGTTCTATTTTTTATGGTTTTTAAATTTGGTTCATGACGAAATGGTATCAAAGGTGACAGGTTCTCTCTCTTGAGTCATTCAATTTGGGGAATAGTTGGGATAGTCGGTAGATAGGGTTTTTGAAACATGAAATTCAGATTACGAGTTGGGTGCCTGTTCATCACACCTTATGATGTGACTCAAGTCCATAGAGGATGTTGGGTTTTATCTGAGTCCTTTGGTTTTCTTATATTGATGATGATTAGGGGAAATTAAAAGAGAGTTTGGTTATTGGTGTCGGTGAGCTCATAGTGCCTCAAAATCCATCTGGATCTGGGTATATTTCACTATAACACTCTCTGTGATGATGAAGTGTCTGGCATATTACATCAAACCGAATGTTCATGTCACCTACTAAAACTAGTTTCTTCTCACATTGTCTTGTAAAATTATTTTATATTAATGATTGAATGGTCTGAATTTTGAAATGGTGGAACTGAATTTTTATAATTGATTTGAAATGGTAAATGGTGTATTTATACACTTTGGAAAGTACAAATTATGTCTAATAGGATTATGAAATTATGTTATAAAAGGAACTATCTAAATTATTGAAAATGTGTTTTGAATTGAATAATGTTGTTTTGAATTTGTGTGTAGACTTTAGAAATGGATTTTTGAATTTGTATCTTTTGAGAATTTTAAAATGATTATGATAAAATGGAATTTTTCTTTAAATAAGAAGAGATTAGTTTTTAGAGGAATGGGGGTTGATAAAAGTGAGTTTTCTCAAAACCAAAATTGTTTTGAAAGGGGGTGATATGTTTTGAAATTAATATGTATGTCATGAATGTGAGTTATGATTTTAATGATGGGTTTTTTATAAAAACTTTTGTAAGACGTAAATTGAGATTTTGATTTCATGGTTAGCAGTCTAGAGAAAAAATAAGTTTGGGTTGACTATTTTGGTTTTGAAAAGTGCAAGAATTTTTTTAATTTTAACCATTGGTATTTCTGTGATCGACCACATTAATGGGGTTCTATAGGATAGTGGTTGGTTAATGGCATTATTAGATGAGTTCCAAGATGTATATGAAGTGGGAGCTCAGTGTAATAGGGAATCATGAATGAGTGAGGCCCATGGGGTTCCATTGGTGGATATGCTAACCATCGAACCATTTATTTTCAAATAGATGATTTTAATGGAAAACATGATGTCTTGATGTCTAATTTTGGATTGTGTGTCTTGTGTGTTTTTGGAAATATTCTTGTGGTGAAATGTTATGAGTCTAAGAACCCCTCTTGTTTTAATGGTTTTTTGGGTTTGTGTTTGCTCAGTAATCTGGGTTTAAGGGATGGTATGTGTTATCCTTATGATAAATGTTTCGAGATTCCTTTACAGTGGTTCCATGCATGTTTTTTGGATCTGGTTTGTTTTATTTTATTACCAGTGGACAGTCATAGTTTGTTCCTAGGATTCTCTCATCAGATAAGTCACTCCCCCATTAAGTGTTAGTGGACAACTGGAGTTAAACCCATATTATTTCACCATTAAAAGATCCTATTGTTGATCAATACAAGTAATATTATTATAGAGCTTTGGAGATTGAGTCTACACCATTTTCCATTCTTTGTTTTGCAGATCCTCTTGTAGGTGGAGAGTGCTCATTGAAGGATGTAAGAGAACATAGTTTCTTAAGTTACCTAAATTGTGTAAGTTTAATGTATTCTTGGTTTGTTAGTGAGTATGGTGGTAAAGAGGGCCTATGGGTGTTTCGTAGTCTCTTATAAGCAGTGGTTCACATTAAACGACCAATGTGGGAAATCTGGTCATGAGAGTTTGTTATGACCACATTATGGAATTCTTTGATGTTTGGGGACGTTTTATAAGGTCCATATCTAGGTATTGTTTCAATTAATCTTTGTGGTCATGTTCGGTGATGCCTTGTGATGTTTTGTGCTCATTTGACTATAAAAGAAAAGTTATACAATCTATTGTGAGTCTTTGTTTTTCAAGAAGTGCATCTCATTTCTAAAAATAATGATACACTTTGTTTAGAGGAAGGTGTTTCCATATATCATTCCCTCTTTCCATTTCTCATCTAAAGAAACAAGGGGTGATGTGTGTGTGTCTTCTAAGTACTTGTTTTTGTGAAATATCGAGCTAGGGTAATGATAGTTTGGAATATGTTATGTCTTGGTCAACCCCTCTTAGATCATGGTATATTTTTCATGGAACATAATAAATAATATATATTTTGGGTGTTTTCCAATGCATAACAACATTGCCAAAGATGCTTCAATAATTTGATCTCTAGCCAAAAGTGTTGGAGTTAATATGGAACACAGACAGGGGAAATCGTATGGTCGTTCAAACCCTTATACCAAGCCCTATCCTCATTTTGAGATTTGGGAATTGTTTAAACCTCTGGTGTCATCATCTTACTTCTATAGTACCCTTTAGTGGAAATAGGTGGAAGGCCATAGGCCCATGTTATCGGCCAATGTCAATATTTCCCTCCTTTCTTTCAATTGAGTTTTTGTATAAAGGATTGAAATTTGGATAGATAGGTTGAGCGGATGGTTTGAAAATGATTAGTAATAAACGTGACCAAATAAATCATGCAGATAGGAGGATCTGCAAGGATAGAAATTTTTTCCCAAAACCATCCAGACTAACCATGGATCCACCCCAACTCTTCAAATTTTGGGGTCTTTTTGTAAAATCACACACTAGTCAATTAAGACGGATTATTCATATGGTGGGGAAACACAGAATGATTCTTATGTATGTTCTTTTGGATATGTCTATTTGAATTCATCCCCTTATACTGGGTAGACTTTTCGGGAATCCCTTATTAGTTTCCTAAATATGCCTTTACAAAATATAAGTACTCCCACGTGGTGGAGAGTCCCATGGTGTCTCCCTATACTAGTAACTCAGATTATTCAATAGTTTGTGTTGGGTTATAGGTATACTCATTTGAGGCTACCTAACTACAAATATCTTCCATTGGTAAAGGATGGGATTAGAGAGTTCCCAATGGATTAATTAAATTATAGTAGTGGAAAACCTATTCGATGTTGTTTCTCAGTTGGGTATATTGATTGAGTCTGGTTTAGATAGTGTTTGATTAGTTTCTTTTGCGGTAAATTAGGAATTTCCTTGATCAATTTTGGAAAGTAGTATATGTTTTGGATTGTGAGAGTATTCCTTCTTTGATTAACCAACTCTAGATATCTCTAACTTTTTTTGACAGATAAAACATTGTATGGGATTCCATTTTGGTATATCAGATGGGTTTAGTTTTTTCCTTTTGGCATTGATGTGGATTTCTGGGGGCAGAAAGCTTTATGTTTGGGAGAATTGTCATGCCTGAATTTTTGATTCCATGCTTTGTTTCTATTCATCTTCTGGTTCTTATCTTTTTTTGGGTTACCGGGTGTTCTAGGATTTAAATTTGGTTCCTCTCATGTTTGTGATCAATGAACATAGTCTTATGGGTCTTTTATAGTACTTGGTATCCTTGTTTTTTCAAATGTATTTTACGAGGAAGATTTGGTTTGGAGTTGGATTAGGGACACTCCAAGTGGCACCACTTTTGGTGAATATCATTGATGTGGTTTGTACCCATGAGTTGGAAGAGTTTTGGGGTAAAAATGAGTGATTTGTTTAGGAAATGTGTATCATATATCTCTGGCCTACTATTCCCCTTGGTTTTCCCCATGGGTCCCCATGTAATTGGAGGCAAAACCCCACTTATTTGTTGGATAGGACTGGTCGTAGGGTTTGGTCGCACGATTTACTAAACTGTGCTGCCAAACACTGCACAATGTCTAGCACATTAATATTTTAGAGGTTTTGACCCTTTTTCCTTCCATAAATAATCCAAATATTGATTTTTATTCTCCATTTCATGCCATATATCCATGAAAAACATCCAATCTCTCTGAACCTCCCTTGTAAGTCTATATTCATGGTAGATTTGATAGAGGAAACCTCAAAATCGTACAAGTAAGTCTCCCTCCCTTTGATTTCATCCTTCTCCATAGGGTTTTAATAAACATTTTCAGGAGGTTCTAAAATTTCTAGAAGTGAGGGTCCGTACATAGGGTTTAACACTGTGTATTTTTGTTGATATCATGGGGTTTATAGTTCATTTTCACTCACGTGTGGTGCGGTGGTGGTGTATTTGATGTTTCAAACCGTGATTTATGCATTTTAGCAATATTTGTAGGTGATTCCATGTGAAAGAATTATTTTATGAGTTGGTATTTCTAGATTTTTATTATTATCATTATTATATTGCATTTTTTGGTGTGATAATTATATTTGGTATCATTTGTTAGGTAGTTGGATTTAAAGTGGAATGTTTGTGCGAAAATAAATATTTTTGGTATGTATTCCATGTTGTGTTCATTGGGGTTTTTTTATGATTCATGAAATAGTTTTATTAGATGATGCTCTGGCCTCAAATTATGTATTGGTATAATATTGGTATTCATTTTGTCTTCAAAGAGGGGTTTTAAAAGGATTTTATGAGCAATAGTTGGTTACACTCATTGAAATTATTTTCTTAAGGTTTTAGATGATTTCATGATTCTTGTAAAAGGTTGAAACTATGTTGACCAACTGTTTTGGTAGAAGTGTACTTTTGAAATGGACTATAATACAATGAAAGGGATGTTATGTGATTTTTACTATCTTAGAGAGGTATTATAATTTTTTTTAAAAGGATTTGTTGATGTTTTAAAGGTAGTTGGAACGTGTTGTGGGATGTATTGATGTGACTATGATTTCGAAAATGAATTCGAATGAAAAAGGTGATCAAGTTATATGTTTGTAGGCAGTTTTCTATGAGTTTGGATTTGAAATGTTATTTTCATTTGAAAATTGTATTTCATTTCTTGGGGAACATGTTATATCACAAGAGTGAAAACCTGGGTATCTAGGTGGGTGGATGTGTGCTAGTATGCTAGTGATCCCTTGGGGTTTGGCCTCTATTTCATGTAGGAATTTTGATGATGAATACCCTATGTAAACAATTATGATAATGATGATGTTGGGGGACCACTATTTTATTGGTATGATATATACTAGTGGATCGTGTGCACAAGAACAAATATCTATATGGTCATTTTCACCGAGATAAGAGGTACCTGGGACTCATAGAAAGCTAGTGCCTAGGGGTTATTTTTCATTACATGTTCTCATTAGATACTATGTACTTACCATTGGAATATGTTATTTTTGGATTAAAAATTAAGTATCATGGTCATTCTATTTTAATGTTTTTATTTCTATAAAATTATCCCACCGGAATGTTGTTTTTATTTAAATTTACATCTTTTATAAATTGTCAGTAGCGTTTATTTTTTACAAAACCTGAATGTTTTTCGGCTTGTAATTATAATCAAAAAGAATATTTTAGTGGTTTCATCATACTACGATTCACCTCACACCCTAAAAACACATTTGGGTTTATGTAGACATTTTTGATTTGATGTAGGTTTTGGAAAATATTTTAGATTCAATGGTTGGGGATTCTTGAAGTCCATTGTGATGCAATATTATGGAGATGGATTTAGGATGGTGCCTCTTCCCAAGAAATGGTTTTTGGGATTTCTTTTGGGTTTTTTATATTGTAATATAATTTAAACATCATTTTAATTAGTTTAATTCAATTCCTAAATTTAGTAAAAATATGTTTACAGTTTGAAAAGTATAGATTTGTTTTATGGTATTCAATTGTTTTTTTATATTTTTAATCTGGGTTAAATGGTTCCCAAATTTCATTTTATGATACCCAGGCACATGTTTCAGCCTGGGGGGAATGGGAATGCCCTTCAGTTATAGCCACATGATGGGTTTGGTGTCAGTTTTTATGTCAAACAGAATCAGTTCGTTACATCCTCAGGTTTGATAGTGTGGAGAATATTCCCTCTGGTTATTGAGGAGCACATAAGAGATAATAGTTCAATAATGTGAAAATAATGTAATGATAAGTAAATAATATTGTGGAAATAATCAAAACAATATGATACATTAATAATGAACTCATGTTATTAAATGTATCATTTTTATATGATTCTATAGTTCTATATATCTAAGAAATTGAAAAAATGAATACATGATAGTTGGCAGTTAGTACAATACAAGCACTAATAATGAAAAGAGGAAAAAACTATGAAAGAAACATGATCACTATCAGAGACATCTACTAATAAGGTCACATCCTAAGAAATAAATATAGTATGATTTTTAAAGTGAGAACCTTCCCCTTTTCCACACCAATGATCATATAATCGTTTATGGTACCAATTGTGGCCTAGACAGAGTGTTAGATAAATCTCAGTAGGTTTCCACCAATGGTTTCTATGAAAATGCAGTCTATGTGTATAAACTGAAACAATGTGAAGGTATATATATAAAAGTAAAGTATATTAAATAAAAACACATACATGCTTATTCCTATATGGTGTTTGAAAATGTAATCATTTAATTAACTATGGTTCAATTTAATAGAATATAAATGTAGTAATGTAGCATGATGAAATAATAATAGAGGATCTATGGTGTATCCAAATAATCCCTTGAATTGGGGGTCATTCCAACTCATAATAGTATCAAATTGTGTATTGATATAAGGGGGTTATGTGTAATCCTTGTTTTAAAACAATGTAATTAAACTATAATTGAGTATAACTGGTACCATAGAGATTCTACATAGTAATACTAGGCTAGGAATGATAGATACCAATGAGGTGAATACGTGGGGGAGCATGTCCAAAGTCATGAAGTGGAATCTAAAAATTTTGTCCATGGAATTATAATATCAGGAATGATGTCAATTTAATCATAAATACCTCTTTTATACATTCATGTATTGTGAAAATGACATTATTTCATAGTGTATAAATCCCATAGAAAATGTTTTACATAAGCCTAATGACGTCCTCTGAGTGCTCAATGAATTATCATAGGAATCCAAGGCTGGCACAAGTATGATCATCCCTAAAAAGATTAAAAATTCCTATGAAATGGGAACCTTATAGTCATTTCATTTAAATCATATGCAATCCTATTCCATGTAATACTCATGAAAATTAATAATTCAATATGTTCATTCCAATAACATTCATTAAAATTTAAATGTTGAAATAGGTACAAGAATCCAATATATATTCAATTTCTAATCATTTAGTAGGTTCATTCCATTACATTTAAGTTAACATGACATTAGATATTAAGGAATTAAAAAAATATTAATGATATTTTAAATTCAACTAGTCCATGGGATATTTAATATATATACCTACCATAACATTCATTAATGTATTAATTAATTGTGATCAACACTTAACCTAACAAATGCCTTATTTGACACACCTTAATAGTGTCATAGATGATCCAATCTTGGGTCACCAATAAATAATTAAATAATAAACCATTATCGGGTAGTCATTGTTGATGTATAAAATATAGTAGCCGATGAACACCCTTAAAATATGGCATAAAAATCTACATCATAATACCATCACCAATAAGACAAATAATAGAGAAATAAGAGTTTGTAGTGTAGTGCCTATATAAGGCTTTTTAATGTGATGAACATATCACAGTTATTAGGTTGGATATTTAAATGAAACCAATGTATAGGTGATTTCCATGGATGGATATCTCATACTATAGGTAAAGGTAGAATTCACATTGATCGAGGAATAATGGAAAAATATTTTGGATATAATTAATTTATAGGGAAAATATTCTTTCCATCCCATAAAATATTTTTTTTCAGGGTTTGGATTCATGGTTGAAAAAACTATGTGACAAACATGCACAATGAACTGCCTCAAGATTTGACATGCAAGGTTTATTCACACAGTTTCCAAAACATTACTTATATCTTGATTTTTTTCTCTATGAAAAATTTCTCATAATCTCAATGGGTATCCAGCCATGGACACATGGTTAGGGGCGAAAAATGTGGCCTAATGATTTGAATTCGAATACCCCTCCACATTAGTAGAATCAATGAATGTTTGGTTGCATAGTTTAAACAAACCATGAGGTAGAGAAGTTTCTTCCACTGACCTGGGTTCTATGCTCTGTGAAATCTCTAGATTCTGTTGATAGTATTCGAATTTGTTCCAATGTAAAGATTTATATTGAATTTAATATGATCAATATATAATTGAATATCCGATTAATGATAGTCTCTAACCTATAATGTAATTCTTTCCTGAGATTCCCTTCCTATGGTGGTGAAACACACTCTAAGAATATCATTGGCCATTGATCATGTACATTTGCCTCTTAGTCCAATTTCACATCATGTACATGGATATTATAGGATATCAACTTAAGTAATGGGGGTAAATGATCCTAAAATATCATTCTTTCTTAATTCAGTGGTGCATATTTGATACATCTTTATTGAGGAATTTACATCTAATCATACATCATCGGGATCAATTGAATAATATTTTCTGCATGATATCTATGATGTTATGAAATATGAAAAATGGGGTGCATATTATAGTACCTCTATGAAATATTAAGTGAAAGGCTATAATCAAAACTCTCTCCAAGATCACATATTTCTATAAACAATTAGGGGATATCCTTACTTTCATCCATATCTGTCTATGATTATGTATGGGTGATACCCACTGGAAAAAACATTCCCCAACCTCAAAATCTAATGTTCATCTATGGAGATCCTATTACGATTTTTGTAAAGAATGTTCATTTTCTATTTGCTTTAAAATTATTTTCACCAACTCTGAGGAACCCTACATGATACGACGACCTAATAGCACTGCACCTCTCCCCTCTAACCAGCTCCAGGGTAGACGAATGACCTAACATAAGAAGACTCATATATATCCATATGAAGCATTTCTGGAAATGTTTTATTATAATATAACTCAATGATTGGGATATTATTCACCCATGAACATTTAAAATCATGAAAACATTCATCAATAATGTCCTCCATAATTTTTATCATTTTTTATGACTACCCATTAGTCTCAAGGTAGAAATATATGTTCTGAAGTACCTACATACTTAGAGATCTCAACAACCCCTTCTAGAACTTCGATGTAATGAGATTAACCCTATCTAAAATGATATTATGAGGGAACTCGTGTAGCCCTATAATTTCACATCCATAAAAAATTCAATGATAATATACTTATAAATCCTCATTGATATGTTTTAAATGAACTAATATCCTTAGCCAATCCATAACAACCCAAATTGTGTCTCTATGTTGAGGTGACCATAGTTAACCAAACAAAAACCCATTGAAACATCATAAATTTTCCATTATGGGATTGGTAATGGCTATAAAAATTCATCATGCCAGTACTTCTATACCTTGGACTATATAAATGTGGAACATCTAGTGATTTAACTTGTAATCTAACATTTCATCAAACACCACCAATACTGGTGACACATATCACAATACATATTAGAGATACCATGATTCACTTCCCAATAACATGAATAGGATTATCACATCATGTAGTCTATCATGCCTATAGAAATATATATATATATATATATATGATTTTATATCGTCTAATAGACTAATCAATATGTGGGTCATCACAATAAATACTCTCTTGTATTACAAATCTTTTTGGGTCTTAGAACTCACTTTTCGTCACTGTATCATGGAGTGAATATGTAATGGATATGGATTTAATAAAAAGGATACTCATGACCCCCATGACCTATATGAGCAACATAGAGAAGTGGTGATAAAATTTCATTCATCACTATATTCCAAAGTATCTTGTTCTTGAGTTTTCTAGATCAACGCATAGGCAACATAATTTCATTCCAGAAATATAGGAAAGCTAAAAGTCGATGGACTGGAGGTATTTGACCCATATTAACAATCTCATATACAAGTTATAATACATAAACACATAAAAAAATCCTTTTTTCCTCCACATAGAGAAATAATCTTGAAAACTCCAGATAATTCCTTTAGAAGCCTAAGACATGAACAACAATTACAAGATCATGGCATGCATCGGATAATTCCCCTTGTAAGGTATCAACTGTTGAGACCTGTACGCAATGACTAAATCCTCTTGTATCAATACTACACCCATAATTATTCCTAATTAATCACAAAACTCTATAAATAATTTTATAGGATCTAGTGGGATCAATATTTTGTCAAATTGATCCTCCCATTCTTCAATTGAAATGCCTTCCTACACGCTTCAGACCACAGGAACATTGAATCCTTCATAGTAAATGTCGTAGTATGTAAAGGAAGGCATGTGATTTCCTGAATGAAATTTTTTTATTATAAATAAATCCTCAAGAAAAATCATATATAAAAAATTTCTTTGTAATATCCAAGGAAAAAACATCACCCACCTTCTCTATGTCCCCAAATACACCTAATTTCGAGATAAAATTACCCATGAAGTGAACCTTGTTTCTCAAAAAGTTGAACATTATGAAAATATCATATAATTGATACCCATTAGTATATTAAAAAAATATCTCAAGATGATTGGTAGGGTTTCTCCAATAATGAAAAAAATCATTCATCCAAAAACCCATGAAAAATGAATCCAGGTAGGGGTGAAAACCTATTGTATTCAAGTACCTGAAAAGTTTGGGTGTCTTTGTAAGAAAAATTAAGCAAACCAAAAACTCATATAGACTGTATTTAAAATGGATGTTTTTAAAAAGTATATCTAATGATCTCACATAAATATAATTATATATGGATCTTATATTGATATTCTAAAATACCGTATATCATCAAATTTGTTCAATGGGATAATCTATTAAAGCAAAAGGATATCAGTTCATAACAGTTTGGATATTCAATATTGAGTAATCCACAAATATACATAGGGTTGAATCAACAATATTGATTAAAATAATTGGTGAAAACCTATATTAATTACTAGCTTATGTAAATTTCATTGATTCTAAATAATCCAACTCTCTCTTGAGCTCTAGGAGCTCAGCAGGTTCCATCATATATGACAGAATAGATATTGCAGTAACACCTAGTACTAGCTCAATCATATAAATTATTTATATATGTAGATTCATTTAAGAGAAGAAAATAATGATAAGATACCTAAATTGATCCAATACAGAAAGAAAATCTTTTTGATTAGCTATCTAATCACCCATGAAAATAAGGATAAACTGGGATGTCACTTATCACAACCCCCGATACTCCTGTCCATCTATACTTCCTGGACACCCTGATCCCCCTTGTGATGCTAACAATCTCCCTATAGTGATGTAAATGATACTATGTGGATATTATATTCCACATATGTGTGATAGGTACTGACCAATAAATCGTAAAAAAATACATCAAATTCCATCATCTTTTGGATGGAATAGTCCCATAATAAATGATAACTACCTATCATGAAGGGAAAATAACTCCATTGTTATATAAACATTTAACATACATCCATATTGGTTTCTAGGTTCCTGACCGCAAAATGTTTTCAAATTACACCCTAGTACATTATATGGTAGACAAAAATATATATTAGTGTGATATAGTTATATATATTAAAGAAGACATTATAGTAGAGGCTACAAAAATATACTTGAATAAAACAGATAGTCCCACAATTTTCTCTTCATGTATTAACTATAAGTCATGAAACTTGTTTGATCCATAAACTTGATCTATATCTATAATACCCTGAGTGGATTCACTATGCTAGTATAGATAGTTTTAAGTTTATAAACCAAGGACATGACATCCTCATAGGCCTATTTGGTCATTTCAACTCCAGCATCCTTCATGATGTCGAGTAATTTTTCCAAATACTAAAGATGGATTAGGTATAGGTCATCTTCCACTGGTAACATGCAGAATTCTCCATCAAAACCATCCATGATGACCCATATAACAATAATAAAGGAACTAACATGGGTCTCTATCACACTATGGCATCACATTACCATTCAATTAATAGCGATGGAATATAATGAATCTTCCAGTGTGGAGAATCTGGACTCCACTTATCCGATGAGAAACCTCAATGAAATGATTCCTACAACTGAATGAATGACTACCCTGTCACCACACTAAAAATCTATTCCTAGTTTAATTATATACTATTTCTGTAACACATGAGATTTTATGAAAAATATTTTGTTTTTATGTATAATTTTATATAATGGAATCTTTCACTACACACAACATTGTCTTGGCTTGCATTACACGCAAGAGAAACCTTCCTCTATAGTTTGCATTGTACGCAATACTGAATTTCACTATACAATGATATGTTATTAAAATATTATATAAACTAACAGTTATGAATAGTAATACCCATTTTTATAAATTTTATAAATATTATCGTTTAAATTGGACTTCATTTTTGGATTCTGATTATCAAAATTCGCCTAGGGTGCTTTTTTGGTATTTTTCTGAAAACATTAAATTTTAGAGGAATAGTGAAAACACTTGGTTACTATTTAAAAACTGAATTTTTATTTAAATAAATTTTATTTAATTTAAATTTATTTTAGGTCAAAATTGATACTTAATACCTATATAAGTTCAATGAAATTCATTACAATCATTTTATAATACTTTTTGATATATAAAAATTTTATTGAACTTCTCACCGTCTTTTACCCACCTCCTAGTAGAATTTGAAAATTTACATAAAACATAATTTTACCACTTATCTGAGTGGAATTCTGAAAATCCGAGAGACACGATTAATATTAAGTAGTAAAATGTGGTTCAATAAGATAAAAATAATTTTTTGTGAACAGTAACTGTTTACTTTTTTTACCATGGTTAAAAGTAAATAGGGTAATTAAGGGTAAAAATGATATTATTATAACCCTAACACATGTCCTAATTCTAATGGATACGTTTAACTCGACCAAAAACAACCTTAGGAATAAAATATGACCATTTAGGTCAACTTTAATTAGATTAGGACATTTATTATTATTTTATTTAAAGAAGAGTTAAAATAGTTAAAATCAAAGTTTAATAACTAAAACATATTTAATATAGGGTTATATATAAGAAAATTTTGACTATAAATATTAATTAGAAAGTTAAAAAGATTATCTATATAATGGAATTTTATTTATAATTTTTAGACATTAATTAATATAATTTATTTTTGACACAATGATGATGCAATAATTACCTTATTAATGAAATATAAACATAATTGATATTATGAATACCCAAATAAATGTAATTTGAGACATTTTATGAATTAAACTAATATTATAGGTTAATATGAAATGTTAGTATTTATTTAATATACTTTTTCCGAACTAATCATGTTGTTATGAGTTTCACAAAAATCAAGTACCAAATAGTGTCCAAATTGACATACAATTGTTTTTAAAACAAATATTATATTATTAATTGTTTTTTTTTCTAAAAAATATACGTTTCGGTCAAATGACATAGATAAGGTTATATATATTAATAATTAACCACTTGGGGTTCGTTTTTATTGTTATATTTTGTTTAATAACCATATAGTGTAAGAAAAAAAGAAGACACGGTATAAATAAAATTATTTAAATTAATGTTAAATCTAAATGATAAGGTTAAAATAGTAACCAAAACTTTTCTAAAATCGATTGGTTGAGAGTTTTCGACCCAACCCCACCTTATCTTCTAAATATATCAATTTTGAGCTTTTAAAAACTTAATATTACTTTATAATAAACTAATATTTTATGTTTTTCCTAAGATGCCCCCTCTCCTCCCTTATAAAAGGGCACCTCCTTCATCTCCTACTCACACCACTTTGAGCCTTCACGCTCAGCCAACTCTTGCCAATTTCACTTCTCCACTTCCCTAGAAACAGCCTATATTTCCTGGTCTTCTTCAAAAACCAATTTTAGTTCCCTATGAGGTGGTTTCAAAGAGGCGTATCGAAGAAGAGTTAATATCTGTTACTGATTCTTAGAAATTTATTTCTTCTTCTACTTCCTATTCTTTAGTTTCTTCATTATGAAGTAAAAAAATTACTATCACTAATATACTGATATGTTATTATAAATATGAAACAACACTATTTCATCTTCTATCCATCCTATGGAAACAAAATCACAGAGCGTGTGTACGTTCAGAATACCATCTCCACGTCGTGGTGTAATCTGTTTTCCAAAACCACCTTACATGGATGGTTATAATGGTGTAAGGAATAACTACATATGATTAATGTAAAGTGAAATTGATTATGAGATAGTATAAATACACTTAAATACAATTCTACGATAATGGGAACAATATCATCGCTCGTTCTTACATACGGGCTACCGTCTCCACGATGTGATGGGACTCGTTCTACGTGATCCTCATTGAATAATGAATATATAAATGAATTTAATGAATAAATATGATATATTTTACACTAATAACATTCTAGAAATTTTGTATCTATAACCAAAAAATTATAATAGGATTTTATTTGACAAGACATGCATAAGAACATAAAGCAATGAACACCCAAATAACAGGTAGTAATCAAATATTACTAATAAGAAGATAAGAATATGACATTGTATGATACCATAAAAATGAATATGATTCTGTAACAAGTCAATGACATTATCTAAATCATTATACACGAGGTTCACATACATACGATGCATATCGGACCTCAGGTACGGGAAAATCTCACAATCTCATTTTAATCTGAGATTATTTTTACATTGGTATTTATTGGGGTGTATTTATCATCCACATCCATGTTTCCTCAATATGTAATATTATTTCTATCCTCCTACAATTTTTTAAATCCAATATTACTCATTTATGAGTATTAGTAAAAGATATGATGGGAATCTTTTGTCATTTTTCGTACGAGGTACTTTTTCACTTTTCCGGCCAAAGTACGAGAAGAATGTTTTTTTAAATTATACGGCATGAATGGATTTTTAGAAGATTATTTCCATAAATCTTCCTTTACATGTTTTTAATTTTATATTAATCAACTTATTTTAGTATAAAATTAAATGACATGTTAAGAAAGGAAAAATGATTTTGAAGTAGAAAGGATATTTTCCTCAAGAATGGAGTTCAAGTGTTTTATCAAAACTATTTTCCATCTAAGATAATATAGGGATCTATTTCTATCCCTATTCATACTTTGATTTGATTATGTTATGATTGAATTATTTTTATGATGTCCTTTTATCTTATATGGATTATGTTATGAAGTAATGTTGTTTAAGAATCCCATTTCTATTACATGGGTTATGCTATGATGTGCGATTTATTATCTTGTGGCACACATAAGAATTGTATCATTATGAGATGGGTGGGACCTATATCTCCCTCCAATGCATTGGGTAATGATTTATATATCATGAGATAGACATGGATGGAATGGAAGGTTAATCTGGTTCAGTGATAGAGGACTGAAACTAGGAGTGAACTCAATTAAGAAATGAACATTGTCTGCTAGGATAGTCTTGGAAATGAGTCTTCACAACTAAAAAATGATTCTCTATGATTATGTGAGTATTCCAAAAAGTTTCATGTTATGATTATTGGGATTACAATTTACTACCATGATATATCCCATTTTATGGTATTATGATATATTTTTCATGTTATGATTTTCAAAATGTTATGTTCTTATGAATATGATATGATTGATATTTATTTTGTTTAACATTACTGAGCATTTGAGCTCACCCTTTTGTATGTTTTCTTTTCCCCAGGATAGGAAGAAGGGTAATAATTAAGATATTCCAAATGGGACTCTAGATATGATAAAATAAAAAGGGATACAGTGTAGATGATTTATGAACCAGTTGTTTATGTTTTCTAGTTTCTAAAGACACTATACCTATACAGTACATTCATGGTTTTGTTATATGTTGTAATAAGTATGCTTCAATTATTAAGTAATAACAATGTATGTAAAGTATGGCTCATTATAGTTGGTATCAGAGGAAAGGTATTGTCAACCTATGGAAACTAGGATGTGAAATCCTTAGTAAGAACCCAAAGGATATTTCTAAGCATAGAACACAATATTAGTGTTTTAGAAATGTCCATGAATAACCTATGATAAGACCTTAAGTGTGAAATTTTATTCTAGATTATGTGGTTTTCCTATTATGATTAGTGTTTCTCACACTATGCTTATTGGTTTTAGTCAATTTATGGAACCCGAAGGAACCGTGTTAATGCTGAATGTGACGGGCAATGAAATGATTGTCCCCCTGAGCAACCAAACATTATGGGAGCTAGAATGAAAAATCTTGAAGCCATGCTCACACAACTTTCTCAGGCTATGAATCATTCATGACTTCCAAACGAGCAAAGGAAGGAGCAACATTCTGTTGAATCCTTCATGAGGAAGCGTCCACCCTCATTCAGAGGGTCTACTGATCCATTAGTTGTTGAGCAATGGATAATTACTACTGAAATGATATTTTTAGTTCTTTAATTTTCTGAACATGATAAATTTATCTTATCAGTATATCATTTGGAAGGTGGAGCTGATCAATGGTGGAATCTTATTAAGAATGTGAGGGAAAGGGATCAAATTGAGTCTATGGAATGGGATGAGTTCAAGAACATATTTTTCAATATTTACATCCCTCATATTCTTCGAACAAAGATGGAGAAATATTTTCTTGAACTAATTCAAAAGGATGATGAATTGGTTGGTACCTATGAAGCAAATTTTACAAGACTTGCAAGGTACACTTCTGGGATTATTATCCAACCTGAGATTATGATCGATCGATTATTTAGTGTCTTAAAAACATGTCTTTGAAGGGAGTTATCCATAAGGGACTTAAATAGCTACGAGGAAATTGTTCGATGTGCTCTCAAGGTTGAGATGGAGATTGGAGGAACACATCAGTCATATGCGTTTACTAAGAAAAGGAAAATGTAATTCAAAGAAAAATCTAAAGGGCACACTGAAAAGAAGATGTGTTTCCCTTATGCTCAATGTGTGGAAAGAAACATGGAGGGAGTTGTCTTAAAGGGACAATTAAATGTTTCAAGTGGGGAAACGAAGGTCATTTGGCATTTGAATGTCGTAAAGGTGGGAAGAAGATGTCTAGTGATGTGAACAAAGAAAAGGCTACATAGAGTGCACCTCCTACACCTCAATGTTACAAGTTAGAGGAAATGGGGAATTATTATAATAAATGCCCTAATCCAAGGGCTTTTTATGATGATCGACAACAACAAACTCTTAAGGACAAAGACAATGGAATGTCACATGCAATTTCTATCAGTGATGTGGGGTCCGATAACGAAGTGGTGAAAGGTGCACTTACCATCCACTCTAAAGTATAAAATGTTTTATTTGATTCTGGATCCACCCACTCTTTTATTTCTGATGAATTTTATTAGGGTATCACCATATTTCCTTAACAATTAGAGGATGGGTTAGTTGTGAAAACCCCTAATAGAACAACAGTCACATCAAAAGTTTATAATTCTTCTCCGATTGAAGTTTGTGGGAAAGTGTTTCTTGAAAATCTCGTTATCCTTACTATAGTGGAATTTGTTGTGATTCTTGGCATTGATTAGATTTCATTATATAGATCTCATATCAATTTCCAAGGAAGGGATGTTACATTTCATATTCCAGATCAATCTATGTTCATTTATCGATGCAAGGATGAAAATAAACTTCCATAGAAATTTGTTCCATCTTATGGGTCTTGATTCCACTAAATGAAGATTATTTATCTCAAATGGTTGGTGAGAAACTCATGATTAATAATATGCACATTGTACGGGTGTTTTATGATGTCTTTCTAGAGGAATTACCGGGTCTTCCACCAAATCGTGATGTTGAGTTTTCAATAGAACTTGTACCGGGTGCTTTTCCTATTTTAAGAACACCTTATAGAATGGTCCCAATTGAGTTGTAGGAATTCACGAAGAAACTAAAAGAGAATCTTGATAAGATATTCATACGCCCTAGTGTGTCACCTTGTGGAGCACCTATTCTATTTATTAACAAGAAAGATGGATCAATGATATTCTGCATTGATTATTGAGAACTTAACAAGATCACATTCAAGAAAAAATATCATCTCCCATGCATTGATGACTTATTTGACCAAATACGTGGAGCTAAATACTTTTCCAAGATTGATCTTCATTTAAGTTATCATCAATTAAGTGTCAAAATGGAATATATACTAAAGATGACTTTACGTACAAGGTATGGACACTATGAATTTATAGTGATGCCATTTGGTCTTACTAATGCCCCTTATATCTTCATGGATCAAATGAATAGAGTCTTTAGAGACTATCTTGATCATTTTGTGGTAGTCTTTATAGATGATATTCTTGTCTATTCAAAGAGAAAGTAAGAACATGAAGATAACATGAGAATTGTATTAAAGACCCTAAGAATGGAGAAGCTTTATGCCAAATTTACCAAGTGTGAATTTTGGCTTCAAAAATTTTCATTTTTGAGTCATATAATCTCAAAAGAGGGGATATCTGTGGATCCAGAAAAAACAGAGGTTATCGAAAGATGGTCGAGACAAAAAAAACTGAGATATGAGGTTTTCAAGGATTGGCTAGATATTAACAAAATTTTTTGAAATATTTTTCCTGATTATCTAATTCACTCACCAGGTTGACTGGAAAAGGAGTTATGTTCATTTGGATGGAGGAGTGTGAAGATAATTTCAAGGAGTTAAATAGAAGGTTATCCAGTGCACCTGTGCTCACACTTCCTTATAGTGGAGAAATGTTTGTGATCTAATGTGGTGAAACCAAGAATGGATTTGGGTGTGTTATCATTAAAAATGATATGGTGATAGCATATGTATCACGATAGTTGGAAATCCATGAGAAAAATTACCCAAATCATGATTGGGAGTTTGTTGCATTAATATTTGCATTAAATATTTGGAGGCATTATCATTATGGTGAAAGGTGTAATATTTATACAGATCATAAAAGTTTAAATTATATTTTCACACAAAAAGGAGATGAATATGCGCCAAAGAATGTGGTTGGAGCTGATTAAGGATTACGACTGCTCAATTCATTACCACCTTGGGAAAGCAAACAAGGTGGCAGATGCATTAAGTAGAAAAGAACATGATAGCTTACCGATGATGAGGATCACAAAATATCCAATATTTATGGATTTACAAAGGATGTATCTTGGAATTATAATGGAAGGGGGAAAATATTTTCTTTATCAAATGAATGTTCTACCATCTATACATGTGAATATTAAAGAGGCACAGAAAGATGATGTAGATTTACAAAAGAAGGTGAGAAATGTTCTTGAATTCAACCTTGATTGTGATGGGATAATAAGGTTCATGAATCGGGTTTGTGTTCCTCCCATCCCAGAATTAAAGAATGAAATTCTGGATGAAGATCATAGTTTTTCATTCTTTATTCACCCTGGAAGCACGAAGATGTATAGGGACGTGAAGGATTACTTCTGGTGGGATGGAATGAAAAGAGATGTTGCTGAATATGTCCCTCGATTCATGGTGTGTCAGCAAGTTAAAGCTGAAAGACAGAAGTCTAAAGGTAGTTTACAATCATTACCAATACCAGAATGGAAATGGGAAGATATCACTATGGACTTTGTCACTAGACTTCCTAAAACATCCAAAGGCTATAATGCTATCTGGGTTATAGTTTATCATCTTACGATGTCGGAACACATCATTTCTATTGGAAAATATTTCTCTCTGGATCATCTTGCCATCATATATGTGAATGAAGTTGTAAGATTTCTGGAGTACCAGTTTCCATTATATCTGATAGGGATCCGAGGTTTACCACAAAATTTTGGCGAAATATTTAGCATACTCTGGATACAGAGTTGAGTTTCAGCACTGCTTATCATCCTTATACAAATGGTCAGTCTAAGAAAAATATTCAAACTCTAGAAGATATGTTATGATCTTGCTCTATGGATTTCAAAGGTGGTTGGGATCAACACCTACCTTTGGTGGAATTTTCTTATAATAATAGCTTTGACTTCAGTATTCATATAGATCCTTATGAATGTCTCTATGGAAAGAAATTCCGAACTCCAACTTGCTGGGATGACGTTGGGGAAATAAAGCTATTAGGACCTGATCTTATTGGTGAGATGGCAGAAAAGGTTAGATCTATTCAACAACACATAAGAGCAGCTCAGATTCGACAAAACATTTATGCTAATTACCGAGTAAAATACCTATAGTTTGAAGTGGTTGATAAATTGTTCTTATGAATATCTCATAGGAAGAACGTAATGACATTTGGATAGAAGGGCAAGTTGATCCCTAGGTATATTGGTCCTTTTGAAATATTGGATCATGTTGGGAAGGTAGCTTACCGATTTTAGCTTCCACCGAATCTCTCTCAAGTTCATGATGTGTTCCATGTATCTCTTCTGAGAAAGTACATACATGATCCTTCACATGTAGTCAGCTCAAAATTTGTACCACAGGAGTAATATCTTTCTTATGAAGAATAACTTTTAGAGATTATGGATTGTAGAGAAAAAGTCCTATGGAACAAGACCACTCGATTGGTGAATGTTTTATGGAGGGACCACCAATTAGAAAAAGCTACATGGGAACTTGAGGATATGATGAGGGAGAGGTATCCTCATCTGTTTGTTACAAAGTGACGACGTTTGAGGGAGAAATTCATTTTAAAGGGGGTAGAATGTAACACCAGGGATTTTATGAAAAATATATTGTTTTTATTTATAATGTTATATAAAGGAATCTTTCACGACACACAACACTGTCTTGGATTGGGTTACACACAAGAGAAACCATCCTCGATATTTTGCGTTGTACGCAATACCGAGATTCACTAAACAACGATATGTTATTAAAATATTAAATAAATTAGCTGTTATGAATAGTAATATTTTTTTTTTGAAATTTTACAAATTTTTAAATTCAATATGGACTTCATTTTTGGATTTGGAATATCGAAATAACCCTAGGATGAAGTTTTTGTATTTTTCTGAAATCATTCAATTTTTGATGAATAGTGAAAACATGGGATACAATTTAAAAACTGACTTTTAATTTAAACAATTATTTATTTAATTTAAATTTATTTTATGTCATCATTTATACTTAATACCTATATAACTCCAATGTAATTAATTAGATTCATTTTATAAGAATTTTATATATATAAAAATTTTATTGAACTTTTCACCGTCTTTTACCCACCTCATAAGAAAATTTGAAAATTTGCATAAAACATAATTTTACCCCTTCTGCGAGTGGAATTTATAAAATTAGAGAGACATAGTTAATATCAAGGAGTAAAATTTAGTTCAATAAGATAAAAATAATTTTTGGTGAATAGTAACATTTTACTTTTGTTTACCACTTTTACAAGTAAATAGGGTAATTAAGGGTAAAAATGATATTATTATTACCCAAACACATGTCCTAATTCTATTGGATAAGTTTAATTGGACCATAAACAACCTTAGGATTAAAATATGACCATTTAGATCCACATGGATTATATTAAGGCATTTATTATTATTTTATTTAAAGAAGAGTTAAATTAGTTAAAATCAAAGATTAATAACTAAAACCGTTTTAATATAGGGTTATAAATAAGTTAATTTCGAATATTAATATTCATTAGAATACTAAAAATATTTCCTACATAATGGTATTTTATTTATAATTTTTCGACATTAAATAATTTAATTTATTTATGAAACAATGATGATGTAATAATTACCTTATTAATAAAATATTGACATAATTGATATTATGAAAACCAAAATAAATGTAATTTTAGACTTTTTACTAATTACACTGAGTTTATAGGTTAATATGAAATGTTAGTATTTATTTAAATAATGTTTTTCAAACTAATAATGTTGTTATGATTTTCAAAAAAATCAAGTACCAAATAGTGTCAAAATTGACAGAAAATAGTTTTTAAAACAAATATTATATTATTCATTGTTATTTTATTCCTAAAAATATAAGGTTCGTACAAATGACTTAGATATAGTTATATATATTAATAATGAATCACTTGGGGTTCGCTTGTCGTGTTATAGTATGTTTAATAACCATATAGTGTAAGAAAACAAGAAGACAAGGTAAAAGTAAAATTATTTAACTTAATGATAAATCTAAATTATAAGGTTAAAATAGTAACCTAAACTTGTCTAAAATCTATTGTATGAGATTATTTATACCCAGCCCCACCTTATCTTCGAAATAATTAAATTTGGCGCTATTAAAAACTGAATATGTCTTTATAATAAAATAATATTTTATGTTTTTCCTAAGGTTCCCCTCTCCTCCCTTATAAAAGGGAACCTACTCTCTCTCCTACTCACACCACTTTGAGCCCTAAAGATCAGCCAAAACCTTACAATATCACATCTCCACTTCCCTATAAACATACTAGAGGTCTTGGTCTTCTGCAAAGGCCAATTTTAGTTCCCTAAGAGAGGGTTTCAAAGAGGCGTGTTGAAGAAGAGGTAATATCCGTTACCGATTCTTTCAAATTTATTTCTTCTTCCACATCCTCTTCTTTTGTTGTATCACTATGAAGTAATAACATCACTATCACTCAAATATTGATATGTTATTATAAATATGAAACAACCCTATTTCACTTTCTATCAATCCTACGGAAAATGAAATCACCGCGCTTGTGTACGTACGCAATACCATCTCCACGCCGTGGTGTAATCTGTTTTCCACCACCACCATACTTGGATGGGTATTGTGTTGTAAAGAATTACTATATATGATTATTTTAATTTGATATCGGTTCTCAGATATTATACATACACTTAAATACAATTCCACAATCAATGTAATGATATCATCACTTGTGCATATGTACGACGTACTGTCTCCACGATATGATGCGACTCGTTCTACATGATCCTCATTGAATAATGTATATATAAATGAATTTAATGAATAAATATGATATATGATATACTAATAAAATTCTATAAATTAGGTATCTATAACATAAAAAGAATAATAATTATTTTTTCGACAAGACATGCAGAAGATCATAACGCAATAAACACCCGAATAACAAGTACCAATCCAATATTACTAATAAGAAGATAAGAATATGACCGTGTACGATACCATGACAATGAATATGATTCTATAATAAGTAAATGGCATTATCTAAATCATTATACAGAAGGTTCGGATACATATGAAGCATATCTGACCAAAGGTAAGGGAAAATCTCAGAATCTGATTTTTATCCGAGATTGTTTCTACTATGGAATTTACTGGGGTGTATTTATCATCCGCATCCATGGTTCCTCAAAATGTAATATTATTTCTATCCTCCTATAATTTTTTAAATCTAATATTACTCATTGATGTGTTTTATTAAAAGATATGAAAGGAATCTTTTGTCGTTTTTCATATGAGGTACTTTTTGAATTTTCCGGTCAAAGTACAAGAAAAATGTTTTTTAACTTATACGGCATGAATTGATTATTAGAACATTATTTACATGAAGCTTAATTTACAAGTTTTAAAGTTTATTTTTAATTAACTTCATTTATTTTAAAATATTATGACATGTTATGAAAGGAAAAATGATTTTGAAGTAGAAAGGATATTTTCCTCAAGAATGGATTTCAACTGTTTTATCAAAACAATTTTCCATATAAGATAATATAGGGTTATGTTTTTATCCCTATTCTTAAATTTATTTTATTATGTTATGATGGAATTATTTTTATGTTTTCTTTTTATCTTATATGGATTATGTTATGATGGCATGATGTTTAAGATTCCCATTTTTATTACATAGGTTATGCTATTATGTATGATTTATGATCTTGTGGCACACACAAAGAATTGTATCATTATGGGATGGGTGGGACCTATATCTCCCTCCAATGTATTGGGTAAATATTTATATCTCATGAGATAGACATGGTTGGTACAGTAGGTTAATCCGGTTCAGTGATACAGGACTGAAATGAGGAGTGATCTCAGTTCAGAAATGGACTTTATCCGCTATGATAGTCTTGGAAATGATTCTTGACTCTTAAAAAATGATTCTCTATGATTATGTGTGTATGCCAAAAAGTATCATATTTTGATTATTGGGATTAAATTTCACTACCATGATTTTTCCCATGTTATGATATTATGATCTCTTTTTAAGGTTAAGATTTTCAAAATTTTATGTTCTTATGAACATGATATGATTGATATTTCTTTTGTTTACGCTTACTGATCATCTGAGCTCACACTTTTGTATGTTTTCTTTTCCCCAGGTCAGGAAGAAGGGTACTAAGTAAGATATGCCAAAATGGACTCTAGATATGATAAAATAAAAGGGAGACAGTGTAGATGATTTATGAACCAGTTTTTTATGTTTCCCAGTTTCTAAAGACACTATACCTATACGGTCCTTTCATGGTTTTGTTTTATGTTGTAATAAGTATGCTTCAATTATGAAGTAATAACAATGTATGAAAAGTATGGGTTGTTATAATTAGGTTCTTCTAAATGATGAGATCATGGTTCATGATCTGAGAGAAGGTACATAGATGAATGAAATTCACATGAAAATGGATAGAATAATTTATCCTTTCATCCAAGAGTCATGCTCATGGTGAATCATGATCAATAAGAAGTGGTGAATTTTTTTTATCTATGTGAAATGAACTGAACATTCCATAATGGATATAGATATCTAATTTATGTTCATGAAATCCCATGACTGGATAGATATCAACGTATGTGTGAAAAATTACTTATCCATGAATGTTTACAATTCCTCAAATATCATGTACTGATAACAACAATCTGTGGTAATCACATCCCACTTGTGCTTTGATGAATCACATGATATATTTGTGGAAAGAATGAGACTCATATTCTGAAGAATCTACATATGCATGATGTTATATAACATGTCTTCTAACCCTTACTCATCAACCTGAGGATCTCCAACCCCTATAAAAATGGGAGGATGTGGCAGCAGAAACTCATCATTAAGTTTATACATCATTGGTGTATGCCATGGACCACACTATAATAACTGAAATAGACATATGAAATTATCATGAATTTAATCATCAATTCCCTGTTCAAGAACAACATGTCATACTACATGTGAAACATTTTGAGGGGTCACTAGTAGATCAGGGCCCACCACATTTTGAGCATGATCCTCTCTACCCTCTTAGGGAATGACTATAGGATTATGTGATGTCATAGCTCTACAAAATACAGTAACACTCCACATAAAAAATTTAAAGCATATAGATTCTGTAGAAAAAGTAGTTCATAGAAATAAGGGACCAATATAAAAGATACTAACCAAACTAAATATTTTTAAGTCTAGGGTACTTGTAATTGTTCAAATTTTATTTAATGGAATTCTTGTATATAGATGTTCAGTTGCAATTTAATGTGGTCAGAACTCTTTAAATGATACAAGACCTCCCCATATACAATCAACCATTTCATATATAACTTAGTATTTTATATTTGAGTTTTTATTAATTTATACGAATAATATAAGGTTCATTTAATTTAATTAACATTAATGGTTTACAAAGTCCCATACAATTATCAATTTATTTTGATACCCAGGTAATTTAAACCACCCCTTATATTTGGTCTCAGAATGTGACACATAAAATTTTGTTTGATAGATTCTAATTAACTATTCTTTTAAATATATAATTCCATATAAACTTTAGAAATTTAAATCAGTAGTCAAGTAATCACAAACAATTAACAATTCATGCATCTAGGGTAGCACAACATAAAATGGTATAAATTGCATATTTATGTATCCACAATCAATCGATATAGGAAAAAATAATTTTGGATGGTGATAAAAATTTTAAAAACCAAATTATCATTCATGCGTATGTAATGATTTTTATATTAATATATAAAAACCAAGGAAAACTAAACAATTATAGTCAATAAATTCAGTAAAACTAGTAAAATACACCGATATGGAATTTTATATGCTTTACATATGAATCCTCAGTTCTTATCATGATTCATGTAACAATGATTCTATCCAAATAAGGAATGGTAAATATAAATAAATGATATGAAATAACTCAAATCATGTGCATCAACAAAAAATTATAGTATATAAACAATAATGTGTTAAAAATAGAACATCAATTTCCCATTCTCATGAACCATGGTATTTACCTTGAATGTGGGTTAGATACTCCATGGAAAAACATTTAACTATGTCATGAATAGTTTCTAATATCTAGTATTAATTAGAAAAAAATAATATAGAAATAAATGAAAAGGATATGAAACTACTTTTTTTCATCAGGCCTAGTTCAATCCCATATAAAAAATCTTTTTAGACACATGGCCTCAAGCACACCGACACATATTCAAATGTCTTATGACTTGTAGAGAGATCCATTTTTATGATATTGAGGATAATATGCCCTTTGTTTGGATTGGAGAATAAGAAATATAATAAACTAATAAACAAGTTCAAGTACTATGATGAAAAGTAAAAAATGTAGTGGAATAAATTATAATAATGTAAGAGATAAAATATAAATTAATAATAGAAACCATATAATACACAAAACTTAATGTAATTTCAAGTCTCTATAAAAAAGAAAACATGCATACATGGTAGTGGTATGTTAGTAAAATAATTTTTATAATTATTCAAATAAGGAAAAATCTATACAAGAATCCTGACTACTGACCCATTCATCTACTACCAAGCTCCCATAAAAATAATGAAATAATGTCAGGTGTTAAAAGAGAGATGTTTATTCCTTTCCACACAAAAGAGAATATAGTATTCCCCAGTACCAATTGCAGCCCACATAGAGTGTGGGACAAAGTATAGTAATCCACCACCAATGGGGTCTATGAAAATACAATCTCTATATAAGAAATGAAATTCTTTATAGTTATATATTATTGTAAACCAATAAAATTAGAAAACCCTTTACTACTTTAGCATCAACTGGTCTCTAATCCTTTAATCATTTAACTAATTATCATTTAGTTTATAATAAAGTGATCAATTATACATTATTATAAAGTAATAATAATATAATATCCATGTTTTATCCATGGAATCCTTGACCTCAAGGGCCGAGCTAACCCATAATAGTATTACATGATATTGGGCTATAAGAATTTAAAGAAAAATCCAATGGGTAAACCCATGGAATTCCAATGTAAATTGTTTCAACAAAGTTAATAGATTTCATCCATAGTAATCATAGGCTATGTATGACTGGGCCCATTGGGGTTAATCCATGGCGCATTGTGTTGGAAGACATCACAGAAAACCAAAGGAGTGTATACAAGGCATTGTAATATACATAAATATTTTATATCAATCATTGGTGCGTAGATGAAGAAATCATATTATAAGAAAATGAACATATTATTAGGTGGGTATCTAGAATGAAAATTATCTCAATAAAATAGAATGGAATCCTCTTGTGTTCTCAAGGCATTCCCATGAGAATCCATGGTTGGGTCAAATCTGAACATTCTTATAAATATGATAAATATTAAAGCTAGTGAGAACCTTCTAATAATTTTATATACCTCAAATGTAATAATTGGATATCTAATTCAAATTCCATTTAAAAATTCAATAATTTCATTAAATTACCTTTCATTAAACATGAAAACGTGAATTATGAACAAGTAAGCAATATCTATTCAATTAATAATCATTTAACATGTTTATTCTATTATCTTTCACTTAATATGATAAGGGATATTTATGGAATGGATAAAGTTTGTATTCAATTTGTAATTCAACTACTCCATGTTATATTTATTATATATACCTTTGATAACATGCATTTGTTTATTAGTTTACTATGTATAACACTTACATTATCAAATTTCATGTCCAATGTACCTGAGTAGTGTCGCAGATGAACCCAACATTTGCCAACATGTAATAATTAAGTAACACACCATTTTTTGTGGTCCATATTTAGGTATCATCCTCTAATGGTTGTCATGGTATGTAATTGGATCCATAGAATAAGATATAAAAATTATCATTATTGTATGTATTTTTTCATTTCCAAAGACTTATAAAACTAAAGTATGAATAACAAGAATAGTTTATAAATGGATACACTTGAAGGAATTTTTCATATAAAACCTACATTACTCCTATAGTAAATTCATTATCATATATCATTCATTAGTTTTTATTGTCTATATATAAATGTTTATAAGTGAATTACATAATAATAATTTTTCATATAGTATTGTATCAAAATTTCATTATCGATGGGATGAAGATATATTAAATGATCATATGGAGTGTTGAACATATTAGTGGATATGCAACGATTTGAACATATCTAAATTCTATAGATAGATTGAGAAAAGACAGTAAATCCTTATGGACTCCCATGGAAGTATCTCTCAACAATAAGGAGGAGGAATAATTACATCTGTTGGTGGAAAAAGTAAATAAGATTATATTAATAATATTATTAATATTGAAATATATTTTTCACCCATAAAAAATTAAAAAATTCTGGTTTGGATGTACGATTTTCCAAACCATCTGCAAACTGTGGGCCAAGAACTACCTCAATAGTGGACATGTATGGTTCATGATCACTATTTGGAAAAGCCATAGAAAATCAATGATTTATGGATTTTTTTAAAACAAAAGTGAAACCACGTGGGTGTGTATCATAGGTCACACATTTTGGGAAAACCATTTATCCCTCTCTTAAACCCTACAACACCCAAGGAAATTTTTAGAATCAATGTAGACAGGGCGGCCTTGTTTTTAAAAATCATGCATCATAACTCTTTCATTGAAAGGACATGGTTATAGTCTCCAAAAAAAACATGAGACAACTTCAAACCGTCTACGAATATTTTAGGTATTCATATCATTTCGAAACTAAGGAATTAGAAAAATTAAAAAGATGTGAATTTGTTTTAAAATACATGATCTTATAGTATCATTTTGAAAGAATGATTTCAAATTTAACTAAATATAAAAATGAAATTTATTTAAAATTCCTTTATTTTTAAAAACTATAAACGTATCTGAATTAAGTGATGATATAGAATACTTATGGGATAAATATATTTATTTTTCCATTTCATGTGTTGAGGTACAACCACATATAAGTATATGGAAGAAAGATGGGGTTCAACGTAACAATTGGGATTAATGATATAATGTTCTAAGCTAATAACTTTGATGATATTTTTAAAAAGGATATTTGTTTTGATATATTGATTAATGATATGATAATTAATAATTGGAGAATCATGAGAGGATTGACATTCCAAATAATGAATTTTATCAAATTTAGAAAAGAGATTCTAGGAAGCTGCTACAAAAACTAAAAAAGAAATATGATTGGATAAATTTTGATTTTATGGATATAGTAAAAAATGGATATGTTGAATGAAAAAAAGGTAAAAATGGATTTTAAGGCCTACTAATATGTTTAATTAATTTTTCTTTGTGAGACCATTACACTAGGTTCAGGATTTTAAAACATTAAAATCAAATTTTATATTACTATCTCATGAAAATATAATATTTTTTAAATTGATTTCATGTTATCCATTCAAATTTTAGAATATGAAGAATAGGTATATAATAAGAATCCATTTTGTTTCTTTTCTAAGAAAATATGTGAACTATATCTGTTTGATGAAGAATTAATTATATGGGTTAAATAATTCTCTTAAAGATGAGTACTAAATAGACTATTTTTGTTTAAAGATATATAAAACAAGAATAGAAGCATGTAAAAAATTATATTTTATTTTAAATAAATAGGTTTTTCTCATAATAATTGTTCATGTAAATGATATAATATTTTCTGATAATTATAAAGTATACTATTAGGGGTATACCATAAAGATAAAAATTTTGATTAATATGATGACCCTATCTCAAGTAACACGAAGCTGATGTCAACATTAACACATCGTCCCTAGATATATGCAATCAAATTATAATGGTATTAAAATTTTAATAGTATTGATTAACCATAATGATACATAATATTGATTTAACATTTCTAATAAAACATAATAAAATAAAATATTCGGCATTGATGATACTAATTAAATCAAATGTTCTTCATACTTTCAATAAAGCTGAAAAAATAAAGGTTTTTTCAAATTCTGATTATATGTTAAATACATTAGGGTATATCTTTATGTAATAACACATGATCAATATTAAATGTTAAATAATAGAAAAATAGTCCATTTAATCAATATGTTGAAAAATAAATACATTCTGGTATAATATCAATGAAAACATTTCACGGATAATAATAATAACAATAAATTTATCAATGAAGGAAATGATTAATTACTATATTCTATAATTTCATGAATCATGATACATCTACTATCAAGAAAATTCACATGATAGTTTAGAAGTTAGTGTAACTACCCATTTAATTTGAAAAAATTACTTATAAGACGATATATTTTGATGTATCATAGAGATATTTAATTATAGACCCCACTAGTCACTATATTTCTGAAACATTCTTCATACATCTATTGATCAACTTATGTAATGAACAATAATCATACTCAATAAATGTCATATATTAACGAAAATATGAAATATCAATATTCCCCATTCAATCATATAATGTTTAGTGTAATAAAATTGTATATAAATGATATATGGAGTAAGTAATAAGCATATCCATGATAAATAGTATGAATATTCCTAGGAAATATAAAATCCAATGATTATAATGAAGTTAATATTTAAAGGGAAATATAATGATTGAAAATATTAACTATAAATGGAAATATTAGCAATCTTCCTATTCAAAATATCAGAATCCATATAGAGAAATAATAAGGTGGTTTTCATTATAACATATTTCCATGGTGTATATGAAAAATATAGGGTCATTATCAATTACTAATAGAGATGCAATATAAATAAAATTTACAATTATTGTGGAAAATAACTAGTTAACTTTAAAAATATTATGTTTAAAACATGTTTATCTATAATATGTGGGGAAATATTTTGATTTAAAAAATCAATTATTATTATAATTGAATAATCAAATAAATGAATAGTCCTACTGGTTGTAAATCTATGTTCATGTCGAGTATGTTAAAACAAAAATTCCATTAAAAATTTTGTATAAAAAATCAAAAGTAACATTTATCTAAAATAATAAAAATGTTCCTTTTATATTTTATCCTTAAAATAAAATAATTGGAAAAAAAGAACTTAGAATAAATTTTCAAACAATATATAAAATATTTTAAAAAAATTTTAGGGATGAAGATAATTTTTTAAATTATAAATAATGTAAATATGATTTTTTAGAAACAATTTTTCAATACATTTATTGTAAAAAATATTATAAAATTGAGCAATTAGATTAAAAATAATCGATAGCTATAGGATCATTAAATAAAGGGATTTAAAGAGACAATGATCAAATAATATCCCTCAATATCTTATCATGTTTTAACAATCCCAATTAAAATGATATTAAGAACTAAATATCCTACCAAATTAATAAATTTTGAATAGTAAAGCCCATGAAAGGGAAAACATTATAAAAAATATTAAATACCAATAATATAAAAATATTCATGATATAATAGATTAAAGTGGTATTAGATACACCACATAAAACAAATAATGTATAACATGTCATTTTTTCCCAAACAACATGGGCCATGAATCCCTTATAATAGTCAAATTTTATAAGTGATAATTAATAAATAAACTAGTTATGTTTTTCAAAAATAAATAATTACAAATTTTAAAATTAAAATTCATACAATCAAAATTAACTAAAAAAATTGTCCTAAAATATCACAAATAATGAAGAATAAATGTGACACAAAGAATAGACATCGATATATGAAATTCATTACTATATGGTAAATTTGAATTATAATGTATGTGGAAGAGATTTATAAAATTAAAACAAAAAATAATTAATGATTCGAGATATTACAAGAATACTTGATATTATATAAACTTTATAAACAAATTAGTCATTTATCTTTATAATTTTCTATAACGAAAATAAATTCAGACAAAAATCATTTAACTGGGGATTCAATTTAGATGAGAAGATGGAAAAAATCTGTATAGTATAATAATATAAATTACTAACTTATTACATGAACCTACTATTATTTACAATAACACTTAGGATCCATTTGTATCATCTTATCACGCATTCGTTAACAATTGTTCATTATCACTTGTGTTTCATGTCATAATTGATTTGTTTTATTATATTTATTTTGGTCGATTGATTCATAACATAGACATTGGTATAGGAAAATTATTTATAGAATGATATTAATCATAAAAAGTTTATTGTTTTAATTATATAATACATTAGAAACATTCTGGAAAACTGGTCATAGGAAATGAATTGCATCGCTTCGTGATTATAACTGTATATACGTACACACGAGTGATGATATCATATCGTAATGGGTTGAAGTGTAAGTAAGTGGTTTATATATTTTAATTTTTTATAAAATAAAATCACTTAAAATATTTCATATTTATTAATAAAATTTATCCATATTGACTCTCGGGTTAAACATATTTGAGAATTTTGTACCATAGCTTCCCGAGCCAATAATCATCCAAAAAATGGAGTGATGTTGTCACATTTTAAATGGAATGAAAAAAATTAATGTATATGTGATGTTATAAATTAGGACGTTCAGTTATAACATAAATATTATATGTTTTTAAAAAATCCATCACAATGTCCATCTTTTAGAGGTGATAATGGAAAAAATGATTCATCGATTCGTGAGGTGGGAGGATATCATACAATGGATAAATGATTCCTATTTTCTATTTAAGCAAAGAATAAATAGATATAGTTTATAAAATTTACATAATATTATCTCAGTATCTGGGATATTCTACTGTTATTATATTTTATGGCTATAGAACTAATCGAATGTTGCAAAAAAAAGTAAGAAAATTAAATAGATTCATTAAGATACTTACATTTTCCTTGACAAATCTACAATGGATATAGTTTTAATGACCATTTGGTTCAAAAATTGGTAATAAAAACACCTCTATAATGTACTTATAGATTTATGAAAGATATATTTTTTGTGTTTTATGAAGACAATGTTCTTGGGAGGTGTGAATAATTGAGGTTAGCTTTTGGAAAAGTATAACTGATGTGGAATTATATTTTTATTAAGAAGACAAGAAAATTATATCATATGAATTTAGTCTCACACCATTTGCCTCAAAATTCGATTATTATTTTTTATATAAAGAGTGTGATTTAGCTGCACCACCACCATATAATAAGAATCAATTCTTTAACATTTTATTCCATTATCCTTTTAGTTTACTTACTTTTCCAATTATTCTTTACACCATTGAACTGGTATTATAATACAGATATTTTATCAATTATTAATAAAATAAGATGATATTTATATGTCACATTAGAAAAAATGATTATAAAAATTAAATTACTTTTATCAAAAAAGGTCTATGCATGCAGAAAATGAATTTTAACACATACACATGTAAACTGAAAAGCCTCATTTTAACCTCAACCGCGTTAATTAACATAGTGTTGTTTTTACAAATTATTTTGAACAAAAATTAATTTAAACATACTACCTGATATAAATTATTCTAAATCTATACATTTAATCCCATTTATAAATTATTCTTAGATTATTGGAAAATATTAATTCAGAATAAACCAATAAAACCTGTAGATAAATGGGTTTTCATGAAATACTAATTTAAAGAATAAGAGAATGTTATATTTAATATACCTCCATAAATCATAATTATATTTATTAAAATTAAAATATTTAGGTAAATAATATATTTTCATATTTTTTATTATTCCTTATTAAATATTATGTCATTTAATTAAAATTGAAAGGCATTACTCCTTTTAAAAAATTAAAAAATTTTGGAAAAATAAATAGTTGTCAAGATAAATATCCATTTTAACTCAAAATGTTTGCATCAATATTCATTAAATATGTATAGATTATAATTTTTTAAACAATAATAGTGTAATAATTTAAAAAAATAATTATAAATACTTAAATAAAATACTTTCAATTATACATGAAATATTTTTTCTATGGGAAAACGTCAAAATATCATTCAATTATTATTTTTAACAAGTGTCTGAAAAATTTATATTCATACACAAAAATATTATTTGTGTGCCTTGAAATTTTAAAAATAAAATTTTATTTTAGTTTTTTAAATTTTAATTCTTCATACAATAATTTAGGCTCAGGTTTTTGAGTATCAAATGATATCGAAGAGATTGAAATTTTTTAAAATGTAAATTTATTCAATTTCACACAATGTTATATTCTTCCATGCTACTAAAATTTCATTCATTACATTTCATGGATATTACCTTATAGAAAAATCAGGGTAGTTTTAAATCATAACCAACATTGGTTCCCATGTTTCATCCTACATTTTATGATTTATCCAAAGTACAATAATTAGTTGAGTAATCAAATTCTTCAATACATTCCCTAGATTGTCATGAATATATAGAGAAAATTCCTAATACAATTGAGTAGGATGAAATTATATTTATTTATTGGTGGGATCATGTGTTGGGTCTAGAATGTATTTCATTAATTGAGATTTCGGGAACACAATATGTACTTTAGAGAGGATTGGGAGAAATTATAACAGGAAATCTACAACTACAATCCTTTCCCAAACCCCAAAGGGTTTACTATTTTAGGGGACCAAAATTTCGTTATCATCTTACCATATGACACCATTATATGGAGGAAATTTCAAGAAAACATGATCCCCACTTGTAATTAAAATTTATTCTAATTATTTTCAGATTAAATATTCTCCCTACTTTTCGCTACATTAATAAGTACCTTAATATTTTTTGCCATTTGTGTGGTTTCTTCAACATGTTCTTGGCCTACATGTTTCATTTCACCAAAATCATTCAAACAAGATAAAGTATGACATCTATTGACATCAAATTAAAAATATGGTTTCAATTTAATAAACAATACTCCTCTAAAAATAAATTTAATAACCATAAATTTGAGCTATTTAATTATACATTTTTCCCAGAAAACCTATTATAACTCATATTTTCACATACAAATTTTTTGATTACCTTGGTTATATATTCAAATACAAAATTGGAATAACATTAATTTTTATAAAACTGTAATTTAAATATGCATGATACCAAATAATAACTCCCAAAATAATGAATAATTAAAATTATATATTATTTAATTCATTATAAAAATCAAAAAATATAAATAAAATAAATCAAAAATAACATATACCTCTTTTTCATGAAATAAATAAATAGTTCTATGTTCATCAAAAACATACAATTTAAATTATAAATTTCAATAATCTATTTATCCCAAATAATCATCCTTTATAGGACATTAGGAACATTTCGTGAGTTTTCATTCTATAAATCACGTGTTCTATGAAAATCATTGTATCACTAAATTGATTTTCATGGTTATTAGTACCATTATACATATAGTTTCAATTACATCAAAAAAATATATCAGTACAACCATTAAAAAAATATCGGTTTTTATATCTAGAATTTAATTACTAAATTCCCTTTTATAATATAACTCATTAATCCAAATACTCAATAACATTAATCAATACACATTGGATCATGTAATGAATGAAACATGACTTTGATCTATTGAAATATTATTAAGTACATTCCCATGAATCCTAGGGAAATTGTATATATATTCCCCCATATCCTTATAGTGGAAACAATAAACATTAATGGTATGTTTAATACCTTTGAATTCATGTAATAAATGGACATTATCCTTATAATTAATGAAAAATCTTATTACCAGTAAACAACTACCAGTTCGTTTCAGTCATCAGTTATCACATTTTGGAAAATCATTATTTATCTTCATTCACATATCCTTTTTTTATCTACATTCCCCATATTATCTTGATTATCTTTTCATATAATGGATCTGGTTAATTCCACCTATGTTATTATATTTTATAATAATATTTCTTTATATGAAAAAAAAATTGAGAGACCAACGTTGTTGGGAGATGTGGATCATGTCTATCAAATAAATCATCAATCATGAATTACATGTTCCATAAGTAATTCACAACACAATTAGATATCCTTGTAATGGAATTATTATACTCAAGAGAACATTCTCTCTTCTTCCTTAAACTATGAACATTTACATCCATTTAGCCTGGTTCACATGAGGGGGATATGTTTAATAAATTTTTCTCTAAAATAATTTCATTCTATGTGTTCTATTTATTCATCCTGCCATGTATTCTAGATCAGGGACCACCATAGATCAGTACATTTATTGAGATGTTATATGACCTGTATAAATATTTAATTTTAAATGCATCCCAATTAAAAAATATCATCCAAAGGGACATAATTCATTTCTCAACAACAACATGATTAGTAATCCTACTAAAAGATAAGGGCATCAATCGCAAGATGTGATCCTACATAATAGAATAATCTTGTAGAACATTTGGTTTCCCAATCTAGGAAAGGTTATCTTCATAGCCGTATTAATATTTCCAATTGTGGATTTGATCTACATAATTATAATAAAATATATATTGATTGGATCAATAGGGTGGTCTTTGCATTTTCCATTAATATTGATACCCTTCATTCCACCAGGTTTCATTTAGAAACAATTGAATAAAATAGATTACCTTATAAAATTATGAATTTTAATTCATAATTTATAATTCTAAATCTTGAAAAACACATAACCTAAATAATTTTTTTTAATTTTTAATATTAAAATCATAAACATTTATTCTACTGGGATATTTTTGGTTTCAAAAATTTTATAATGGGTTGTAAATAAATCATCATTTAATATATCAATATCCCAATTCAGTGTCAAACTAGGCACATAATAAGGACCACTTTCGTTTACTAGGTGATATTCATGTCAAATACCATTTTTTCCTTTTCAATGTATTTACGCCTAGGTACAAATTTCCTAGAATTACATCCACTTATAGTTTCTAAATGAGGATGTATTTCATGAAAATAACTACTTAATATATTACTTAAAAAACAATATGATTCTATTTTATAATTATCAATAGATTAGAAAATAGGTTTAGGGTCACTAATATATGTTTTCCATAATCTAGTTCCTAGGGATTCCATCAAAAGTCCTCAGATACAATCTATAACAAACATGACTGTAGTAACCAAAAACATGGGTACACTTTACTATGTTGATAATATATATAAGTAATTAAATCAGAATGGATTTGATTTTATAACGTCCATTATGAACCAGATATATACATGATACAAATTTTACAATTTGAATAAAACATAGAAAGACAAAAAGTAGACATTCAGCATAAATGGAAAACATTCAATGAAATCTTCTTCATATCATGGGTCATGGAAGAAAAGTACGGATAAGATCAAATTTCTAGTAAGGTTTATATAGAGTGGAATCTATAATTATTAATTAAGGAAAATGATTATGGAAAGGTTAAAAAATGAAAAAACACCGCATTTTATAAATAAATTGAAAATGAAATATATCCAAATATAATATCAATGCAACGAATCTAAATGATAATAATTTTAAATAAATTATATATCTAGAAATTTTTTAATTATTGGATGTTATGATTTCAGTTATTAATATACCTCTAATATAAAGTCCACTAATAAGGCAATTAAAAAATATTTGTTAACAACTATTTAATTTGGCAAGTGGATTCGTCACATGACACAATATTATTCATAAAGAGACAATGTAATTTTTTCCCGACTTGTGACTATATTATCAACACATTCCCAAAGCATCAAATGATTGATTTAGATAATTAAAAATATTCCTTATAAATAAATGTCAGTATTGAAGAAAGATTGTCAAATATCAATATTTCTATATTCAATCATAAACTATTAAAATAAAAAAAATAAAAAATAAATGATACATTGACTATGTAATTATCACATTCATTATAAATAATAAGAATCATCTGTGGAATGGTTATGTCCAATGTTTACAATAAAGTAAATACTTCAATGGAAGGACAAGGATTACAAAAATTAATCATGATGGTGAGTTTAATTTCATTACCTATTTAAAAAAATCATGAACCATAAATTAAAAAAATGATGATATCATTACAACACATCTCTAATGTATTATATATCTATTAAAGTATTTCTATAATTTTAAAATATATAGAAAAAATAAAAATTATTAAAAATTTTGATCAGTAAAATACACATTAAATAATGGAAAAAACATAAAAATAACTATTTGTATCTATAATATTGGAAATCACATATTCATTATAAAGAACTTTAATTTTATAAAGAATCATTAAAAAATGATTGGTTTTTATGGAGGTAATGTTCCGTTGATTTAGATTATCATAAAATAAATTTTTTTTAACATTTTTCTAACAATAGATAAAAGTTTATTTGATTTGGGAAATTATAGGGAGATTTTATTTATAATATTACGTGTCTATAAAATTATGTGTAAAATTAAATTAATATATCTATGTAATTTTTTTATTAAAACTAATTAGAAAGAATAGATTTGGAAGAAAATGATTTTCTATGGAGGAGAGAAATGATGTCATATTTTATTAAAAATAGTATCTCAATAATTTTGATTAAAATATTATACATTTTTAGGAAAAATACAAAATTAAATATTATAGAATAAAATAAAATATTTTTATTATATAATGTCAAATAATTTTATTCAATAAAGATTCAAGAATTAACAATCTAGATTAAAAATATATTGAATCGTAAATCTCTTACAACTTTGGTAACATTTTCATCATATTCCCCATGAATGGAATAAAATAAAATGAAACATCGAATAACGTATATATAAATATATTCATGATATAAGATATTAATTGTAAATTAAACAGACCTTATAAATTAAAAATAGGGGTATAACATGAAATATGTTGTAAAGAAGAGAATTTTCTATGAGGAACCCTTAAAACATTCATAATGTTGAAGTGATAATTTATCAATGGATTGATTATATATATCAAATTATATTCAAGAAAAAAAATTTACAAAATAAAACATAATTAAATTTCATTACACACATATTATTATAACATCAAATATAATGAATAAGTAACACAACTCACTTGAAAGAAATTTAGTTATGAAATTATTTAGTAGAAAGAAATTTATATGTCAACTCCCCTTGGATGATGTAATTATAATTAAAATATAAAATATGATAAACTATTAATGAATAATTATATTTCCAATTATTGTTTTATTATATACACCATATAATGAAATTGTATGAAAAAATATTACAATATGCATCAATGAAAGGAAATTAAGTGAAAATCACTAATCACACACATCCCTTTAGTAGAGCAATCATTAACCTCATTAATTGTGGTTTTAAAAATTATATAGACTTATTATAGAACAATTATAATTCTTATAATAGAATATAATAACTTTTTATAATAACTTATCACCCAACAGTTCTCAGTATTTCATTATCAATTTTGTTTCGAGTGTTAATTACGTTGTTTTCTCATTCAAGTTGGGTTAGAAATTTTCAAGATCATGAAGATAGTATATGGTTTCATTGTCTCTATAATTATATTAATTTTATAGATTTTATATTTATCACCATATATATCTTTATAATTATTCGTGGAAAATTAGACTTGGGAAATGAATAACATCTCTTTGTGGATACACTATATCGTTTGTACACCTGAGAGATGATAACCTTAATTAATGCGGTAAAGGATAAGGAAGTTAGTGATATATTAATTTCTCATAATTAATAAAAATTCATCAATATAACATATATTAATTAAATTATCCCTTATTAACTACCTTGTAATGACCATGTCAAAATGATATACATCGTTTCGTGAGGTGGTAGTTTGTCATCCAGATGAGGGGTGTTATAATTTTTTAAACAGAATGGAATGTAGTAATTTAAAAGGGATATAATAATTTATGAAGTATAAATAAATAATAAAAAATATATATAAACATTAATACATCATTATATACATCTTTGAGATATGTTTATGGGAACATAGTTGCATTTTTTTGAGAGGTGGTAGTCAATTGTACACACGATCACTAATTTGGTATCTCGTTGGATGAAACATGAGATGGTTGTAAATGATTATAATAACATGATAAAACATAATTATATAGTAGGTAATTATTATATTATAATGGATGAAATAATAAATAATTTAATGATTTATTAGGTGAAATAGAAATAATGATTGTCATTAATAATAGTACCATATTTAGAGAAACATTTTTCTGATATCCACATATTAACCCCTGGGAAGGAATTTTTTGATGAACAAAGAATATATAATGTGTAAAAGGATGTGGAGAATATATTTTTATGGTTTTTAGGGGAATATAGATTGATATTTTTGAAGATGTGAGGGGTGGGATGTCCCTTTTATAATTAAAGATTAGTTGAGTTTTTCAAAATTCCCAATACTGTTGAATAATTGATGCTAATCTGACCCCATATAAAACAATAATTGTTAAATTATTGATTTGAGATATTTTATAATTTATCCAAACCACATCCACATAAATATAAGCATGTTTTAAATATTTTCTTCACTTATCCTTTATTTTTACTCAGTTTATTCATTTTATTTTTCACCATGAAAATTAGCTTTTTATCCTATGTAATATATCAGTTAATAATGAAACAAATTTACCTTATTTGATAAGTTAGAAACATTTATTACAAATATTAATAAAAATTATCAAAACAATGTTCTCTAATTCCGAAAAATTTAGTTTCTCACAAGCGCGTGTAACATGAAAAACCAATTTTATACATTAACCACGATAATTAATTTACATCCATTTATAGTCATTATTTTCGAAAATATTAACTAAGTTAACCATATAACTAAATATTAATAACTCTTATTTGATATATGGAATCCATTGTATACATTTCAAATAATAGAACTTTGAAAACATTATATTAATATAAATAATAACAACAATTCAAAAATTAGTTTTATATTAAATGCGTTTTTCATGTATTAAAAGATCTTTTATTGACCTTAAAATTTATAATAAACAATAGATGGTTTTATATTAATATATATTAATATATATATATAATATTAGTTTTTTTTATTTAATTTTCCATTAATTATAATTTTAATGAATTGGAATGGAACAACATTAATTCTTTTTAAAAATAAAGAGTTATATAAAATATAATGGGTTATTTTTCAAAAAATATCACTTGTAATTTTATATATCTTTGTAAATAATACTATAAAATTGAAATTTATTAAAATATTATTCATAAATATTATCGTTATATAACATAAATAAATTTATAAATAGATAAATACTAAAATTTATTGATTCATAAATTTTTTTTCTAAGAGGAAATTTAATAAATTAAATATTTGATTATATTTAACAAGAGATTTGAAAATTTTAATTCATCCTATAAAATTATAATTTAGTTTATGGATCTATGAAATTGCTCCTTGTGTTCATAATTTTTTGAAATAGTACTTCAACATATTATAACTAAGATTCCCCATTTTGTATGTTATATGATATCAAATATATTGAGTTTATTTAAAAGAAAATATATTGTAAAGTTATAGGGTGTTAAATTTAAAATTATTATGTAGGGAGAAATAAGTTTTTTTCTTATATTATGAATCTCTCAAAAGAATAATTGCATTTTTTATCATAAAAAATATTTATCAATTAAATATTTAATATATATCCCTTTTATCATTGAAAATAGTTTTCCACAATTATTATAGTTATGGAAATATATTTATAATTGATTAGGTATGGGATCCTGATCTCAATGTATTTTCTAATATTTATTCGAAGTCAAATTTCTTCAATAGCATCTAGAGTATTTCTTTTTTATGTTTTTACCCTTTGTACTAAGTTTAAATGTTAGAAAAAGAGGTTATATTCCTTAACAAGAAAAAAATTCTGAAATTCATTAAGGTTAGCATATATAATGAGACATTTTATTATAATATGGTAGTGATAAAAAATATTATATATAGATATTTTGATTTTGAGGTTGTATTAATAATGTAGGATATGCATCTCATAGTGAATTCAATCTGGGAGAATAATATGTGATTTGGATGAAGAAGAAATAATTTTTAGTGACTCTAAGAACTATATATGTTGAGTATATTTCTACCAATCATGCTATAGAGCTATATATGCTGATAAATTCATAATTTGATAAATATTTGTTTGAGTTGATCAATTGAATTTTCATGGGCCATGAAAATAATTGTGATATCAATTTAATGACGAATTTAGTGAAAAAATAAATTGCAATGTATTTTTTATCAAATATCACATAATCTATGATTATGATGACTAAATTAACTGAATTAATAGTTAATTCATATAAAGGATTATATAACTGATATTTTCTCAAAACCATTTCTAAATATTACATTTCAAAAATTAAAATTCATTATGGGTGTTCAATATCACACTTTTTGGTGTTCATTTTTCAGGTCACACCCCACACTCTCTTCTTGTATTTATATATATTTTATAAATGGTGGAAAAATTTTAAAATAGAAACTGATACATTGATATATTATTTACCTATTTGGGGAACAAATATATTAAATTATATATTTTATAAGGGTTAAGAATTGGATTCATCATGTGTGATATGTATTAATTTTTTAATATTTTTTAAAGTGGTTGGAGGATCTATATCATACATGTTGTAGTCAGTTTCTGTTTTGATGTTGTGATGATGACTTTTTTAGTAAGTAAAAATGATTGGAATTATTGATGACCATTGATTTATAGAAAACATTGTTTTATCTTAAAATTATTCTAGTTTCCTCTAATAGGATTTCTCACACAATCATAAAATTATTTCATTGTGATATATTTCATGAGTTATAATGATTCAGGGATCTAAGATAATTGGTTGATTAAATATTAAAATTTGTGAATATATTTAGGCCACAATGTGTTGAGATATTTTTTTTGGGTTTTTGGAAGAATCCTATGAATATGAAGTTGATAAAAAAAGGCATGGATATTTATTATAATCTCCTAAATCAGCTAGAAAATACTGGATGAGTTCAAAAAATATATATTTATTAATTTTTATAAGGTTAAAAACAAGTTAAATTAAAGGATATTGAACATTGTTTTCCAAAATGATGAATCCAACACAGTTTGTAGAGACACATCATAAATTAAAATGTATAATGCAATATACTAACTATATAATGAACAAGTACCTATTGTATAATGTTCCATGACATAATTGACATACCAACCACATAAAGGATGAGACTTACATTGAGATTTTCATCGAAGGTAAATATACCATGACAATGTTACTGCATTAACTAAAGCTCCCCAACCCTATAAATGATTGTGTCCAACCTTAGGAAGTAATATAAAGATATAAAATAATGATATGTAGAAATTCTAAATGAAGAAATAGAGACATAAGTCATAAATGATTTTATATCAACCACATATTAGGTCATGTGACCACGGATAAACAAGATATGTTAAGTGGCTAAGGGATAACAAAATAGGTGGTCAACACCAAAATAAACTATAAAATAGATAAACTGATAGAACATCTAATTAGTGTAGAAGCTCTTTATGAGGATAGTGATATGAAACTATTAAAATATTTTAATTTATAAATATGGAGATAAGTAGATAGTTATTATTGATAATGATAGAAATTGAATTTATCAATTGATAAATACGATACACTATTTTATTATATTTCAGATCATTTGGATGAATGTTTTTGGGTCATTTTTTAAAACATACAACTCTTCCATAATCAGGTTAAATGATTATTTCTACAAAATTTTTAATATATGATAATAATTTTTGATTGAAGGATGTGATAAGGTTAGTATCAAATAATTTTGTTCAGAATCAATTTCTACACACATTATGAAATATTGAATGTTTATGTACTTGCGAAATTTTAACGAAAAGAGCATTCCATGATTGAGTCAAGTGAATAAATTAATTTTAATATATGGAACATGGTTCATAAAGGATTATCCTAGAGTAATTTTGATGGTAGTAGTAATTGTCATGATATGTGTACATAGTTACATGTGGTTGATGAAGAATAGAAATTTAGGGTATCAACCTACATAATAAATGGATAATCCATGTGTGATATCTCATGAGAATACATCCACAATCTAGACCTAAAAATTCATGTATATCTATATAAAATACTTATTTATTTGATATTTGGGAAACAAGGGAATGTTGTTTTGATGCTATTAATGATAAATAATTCTAATATTGAGGTTTACAAGATATTAATACTAGACAATGAATGAATTGATTAATACGAGAAGATTTAATTGGGAATATGAATTTGTAGGATTTATTGTGGTTGAAATTATAGTTAAAAGAAGTAAAAATAATAAATTATGTCCCCCCCAAGTTTATAAATAGTTACATTAATTTATGATATTGATTTTATATAGGATTTCTTTTTTCAATTTAAATTCAATAATATTAGATCTGAATTTTGATGAAGAGCGACACTTCTGGTGCAATGCTAAGTGAGAATAAGAAGAAATCAAATCATAAATTCATGGAATGGACTTCGTATTTTCTTGAAAATATACATGTGATAATGTAATCATTTTATTAGGAGTGGGAATGATATATTCCACCTGGAGAACCTAAAGTGCAAGGAGAGGATGCAATTGCTGAGGCGAACCACAATCATGTTCTTACAGGCAGACCTACAGGGATTTCATTCTCTGAAGATATTAAAGGCAGGGGTGTGATGAAAGAAACTACACAAAAGCCACCCCTCTTCATGAAACATGATGATGGGGGATTCATGGTGGAGTAATATCCCAACACACTTCAATAACGCTCACAAATTTGAAATTTCCCTATCATGGGAGGAATATTCTAATTAAAAGGAGACCATCCATAGCATTTCTCAAATTACAACCTCATGTTACACACTGTTGAAGTATCATGGATTGTAAAATAATAATATAGGTAGAAGATATTATCATATATTATTAAAATCAGAAGATAATCTTTATAAGGTGTGGAAGACATGATACATTAATTTAATGTTGTGTTTCCTTAGATTATCTGATTGGGACTATGCCTTTAACCTACATACACATATAGACACCATGTAATAAATCTAGGTTAAATTACATGGTCTCAATTGGTTTTTCTAGCACCCCAAATTATTGAATTATATAATCTATTGCATTGTATCTCCACATCCAATTGACCAAAGAACATTAATTTTTGATTTGTGTTTATATGCGAGAGTCGTGGTGGAAGCTTATTTTGATTCAAAGCTGCCTAATACAGTTAGCTTCAATGATAATGTTTTTATAATTGAAATCATTATTTGGTATGACAGAAAGGCCCCCTTTTGTGAGAATTGTATGATTATTGGTCACAAAATCTCTAAATGTATGTTGGTAAGGAAACAAGTTAATTGAAAAAATATAAATTAATGAAAGGAAGTGAGAAAAAATAAAGAATGAAAAGGCTCACATGATGGAAATGCATAAAAACTATAAAGCGAAGACTAAAATGTGGGTTAAAAACACATTGTATGACCCACTTAGCGGATAATTCAGGTACGCCCTGGGTAGATTTAATAGAAGAGTAAGATACTAACACTATGGAACACCACCTATTTGATGAAATTAAAAATATGGTACGTGATACAATTTTCCAATCTAATCAAGGCACTGAGATTGTAGAAGCTTCTACATGATAGAATACTATAAACCCCTCTTATTTGGTGTCATATTATAGTATCAACAAATGCAATTAATCTGTTTTCAATGAAGTAATGTCTTGTGTTCCTCAATGTAAAATCCCTAGATAAGTCCACACCTTTGGCACTGGACATTATCCAGACGTACAAAAACACCAGTTTGAATGCCCAAGTCATACCCAGTGTGGTGGTTGAAGTTAATCCCTCTCAAAAAGTATCATTACCTATAATCAATTCCTTTATTGAATATAGATACATGGTCGATATCCATATGACCTTCATAGGAAATGTTGTAGGTTAGTCTGCACCTACGGCTCTAGGAATAGTCTACATGTAAAAAACCTCAAACTCAAATTCCATTGTGCCCTTGAAAATGAATGTTTTCAATAATAATGGATATATTGATATGAATATGTAGGATCAAATGGTTTTCGAATTCATTCACAAGTTGTAAAATGTTGCTTCCATGTTGGCATTTGGACCATACACATTATATATGTTCGATATCTCCCATGAGGTCATGACTTTTATAAAGGACTCAGGTACATTTACTATTGTTTCATCCAATCATTATGAAGATGTTTATAAAGTTCTTAATAAAAATTTTAGTTCTACAAACTCGAAAAATAAATTTATCACTAATAATGTTGATCATACTATTATTGATCACAAGAAATTAGTGAATTCACATTTGAATTCTTTTTTGAATGGCTAATAAAATAATGCTGAGGCTTGTATCTAAATCATCCCCTTTCTACTACTATACGTATGAATTAACATTACACTATCCCTAACAATGCTCAAAATTTTAGAACATCTTTTAGGAAAAAGGGATCAGTTAAAAAAATGAGTTCTAACACCAAAATTAGGTTTAACAGTAGATTATTTTTGTGGGAATTTTCAGGGTTTTTCAACTCTAACACATTTATTGTATTTAAAAAATAGTTAATACTCATCATCCAATATAGTTTTGTATTGCTGAGCCCAAAATTTATTTTTTTGCTAAGTACAATCATTTGTGCCAGCATGGTAATTATTTACAGGTGAAACCAAAAAACCATCTTATGCTGAATCACTATGGATTTTTTCACATGTATCCTTACCGAATTTTAATATATACTTTTTATTTATTAGGTAATTAAATCAGTGTTTATTATTGATGGGACTCTGTTATTTTGGTCTTTTTTTATGAAAATTATAGATACAATGATAGGAGGCCTATTTGGAACTACCTCTCCTATTTTGGTACTAATGTTAATAATAATAGGTTTGTAAATGGGGACATTAAAATTGTTCTTTACTCTATTGATAAAATTTGTCCATATCAAGGTACTATTTCCATTAATGAATTTAAAACCTCTATTTAAGAAAACAACATTGATGAAATTAATCTTACTGGTGTGAAATTTACTTGTTGTAGAAGGCACTACAGCAAGGTTGTTACCACCAAGTTGGATACATCCTTCAAGAATCTCCCATGCTCTAGATAAATGGGACACTATCTCCAGCACCACCCCTCACTAGATGAACACTAACCACCACCCCATTATGGTCAATTTCACCATAAAATTTCTAAAACCTTCTCTACCTTTTAGGTTTAACAATGTGTGTTATTTAACGTTGATTGCACTACTATATTCAAAAAATTGCGTTCTTCTATGTCTAAGAACATGGATTAATTTTATTGTTTTGTCAAGTTAAAACACCTAAAACTAACTCTCAAAGGATATGGAAGTTCGAAAGCCTAATCATTTAATAATGACATCCTTCTTCCTGAGGATGAGCTCAATAATGAACATAAAAAGTAACACTAGTTTGGATTTCTAAATTGATATAACTCAAAAAATAGACTATTTAGTTAATATCAACTACGTTCCCCACATAAATAGAATATAAGGAATCATACCATTTGAATTAAATGGTTTTTAGATGGTGATAGAAATACTATGTTCTACAACTCTCTTCAATGATTTAGAAAATATTGTAGACTGCTATCAATTTTACAAGATGGGAACAATCTTATTGACATTGAAGATGATATTTATAATCATATTGTCACTTAAATTGAATCAATATTTAATGGTCATGATAATAAAAAATACATCTTAGATGGTTTTATTCTAATGGTGGTCAATGATGCATATAACACATTCTTTTTAAACATTCATCTTGAGCATGAAATTAATGACACTATTTTTAGTATGAATCCTAATAATTCTCCTGTTAATTATGGTTTTAATAATGGTTTGTTTCATCATTATTGGTTTGTTATTCAATTTTACGTTTACAACTGTGTTAAATCACACTTCTCCAATGGTGTCAAACCTCATTCCCTAAATACTCAATTTCATTCCTTGATTAAGAAAGTGGAAAATTATTTTGACATCCATAATTTTAGGCTCATTCTCTCATTAACACCTAATAAAAATTCATAACTAAATTCATTGATTATATACATTCCATCATCAAAGACAAAATTCTCTCCTAAAACAAATTTGGTTTTATTAAGGTTTTTCACATAATAGACTGCATTTCTCTTGCCTCTGAGTGCATTAATAAATTAAAAAAATCTATGAAAGGAAGTATTATTTCTATTAAAAAAGACATTAAGAAATAATTTTATACCATGGATTGGAGACATGTATAAATGGTTCATAAGGTGTTTGGATATAGTGACTCCTTTATCATTGTAATGCAAAACCCATTTCCACTTTCCCATTATTTCAGTTATGTTAAATGGCTCTCCCAAGGGATAATTTATATACACCAAATGCGTTAGGCTAGGTGTTCCCCTATCTACCATTATTTTCTATAGTGTGAAAGACAATATTAGTAAAATGATAACTAGTCTTGTAGAATATTCCAATCATAAGCTCATCAATATATCTAGGAATGTGAATGCTCCCCCTCACCTGTTATATGTTGTTGATATCATCCTTTTCATACAAGGTGAAAAAAAGAAATCTTCATAACATAATAAATGATATCTCTCATTATGAAGAGGTTTCTGGTCAAACCATTATTTTGAAATAATATTGTATCTTTAATGGAAAAAACCTTCCTCCTAGTAGGTAATGTAACATTATCAGTGACTTAAGCCTAAAATCAGTATATTTCCCTTTTACATACCTTGATGTTCTTAATTTTTGGGACAGTCTGATATCCTACTATGTTTCTACAATATCTGACCAAATTCTTAATCACTTAACCTCATGGAAAAGAAAATCTCTCTCTATAGAAGGAAGAATATTCCAAGTAAAATCTAATGTAGTTTTTAAGATGTTTTACAGCATGATGGTATATAAATGGCCTATTGGTATTATCCAAAAAATTGAATATCCCAATAAAAAATTTCATTTCGATAGGTATCACTCTGGAATGTAAAAATTTGACTATCCCCTAGTCAAACGAATAAAATCCTATTAAAAAGGGTAATATTGGGATAAAAAATCATAAATACATTAATGAAGCCCTTCAAGAAAGAATCACTAAGAATCTTATTTATAAAAATGGTAAATATATTGATTTTATCAGAAAAATATTTCTTATTGAACTTAAGGATGGAAATTAGAATTTACTCAACTCTTCTATTTGGTCATCCATTGAGTAATATTCTTCCAGAATTATGAATAATTCCAATTGGATGGTTTTTAGGGTTTCCTCCATGAATATATTGTTGTATAATTGGACTGGCATACCCTTAATTTGTATGATTCCTCTAGATCAAACCTTTGAGAATACCAACAATTAAATTAGAGATATGATAAATTATCAAAATGATTGTCTCCCTATAACCATTATTCATGAAATTGATAGCTACCCTTTCTTTAATGCTAACAACTTTTTAATTTGGGAGCCTTCTCACAGTAGTTTTATTAACTCAACAATTTTTTATAATCAATATTTTCTTAATTCTGAATGCGATTTTGGTTGGTTGAAAATTTTTAAAATAAACTTGATAAAGGATTCTTGATTAACTCTTATTTGGTGAATTTATTATAATAGGGTTCCCATTCACTTGTTCCTTCAATCATTTGGAATTCAACATTCATCTAATTGTAGACTCTATAACAAACAATGAGAATATTCCAATCATCTCTTTCTTTCTTGTGGCACTATATCTGCTCCTTAGAACTGTAGTATTGACATATTTGATTAGAGATGGTTAATTATTGACTTTATCAACTCTCAATTAAAATATTTTGAGGAAATGGAATGTTCTCAAAATATTAAGAACCTTTTCTTTGCTAATGTTACATAGCTTTATTATGTGATCTGGTGTGATAAAAAATTCCATTATTTATAAAAATTCCTCCCTCATCTATAATTCAGTTCAAATCTGGATCCTAATTTACCTACCTGATAAGGCATCGATCAAAAGGGACATTGCAACAACACTGTTGAAGTCTTTGGAATTCTATAACATCTTCGGATTGATGGAATTATTTCCAATCCTCGTCGCACTGTTGAAGTGTTCATGATAGATCATTTTCTTGACAGTATTAAAGTATATGTTGATGTTGTATCCAATGGAAATAGATGTCCAGTGAGTTGAGGATCCATATTTAGGAATCACCATGTTCAGATCCTTGGATGCTTTCATGGTAGCCGCAACATTTCCTCTTTTCTAGATTGCGAAATGATGAGTATGATACATGTTATATCAATCCCCAAGATCTATTGTTGGAACAATATTTGGATCGAATGTCATTCAATTACCCTTGTGCAAGGGATTTGGAAAGGTGTGATACATCTTGTGTGTCCTATTACTACCCACTGAATGGAATGCATCTTCTTGCTTCTCGACATCAATTACATTATCGGTCATATTCATCAAGAATAAAATATTGTTTCATATGGACTTGATAATAATGTATTAAATCAAGACAATACGTGGATCGATGATCTTCCCACTAATCATACACCTCCATAGGATAAGGATAGTAACATTATTCAGTCTTTTAGACTATTGTAACAACTTTAATTGTAAATATTTTAGCCATTGTTTTTGGCTTAAAAAACTAAATTTCAATTCAAGTTATTTAAATTATTATTATAATAATATTTTGATAAATTTTTAATTAGGAAGAAAGAGAAGTGGTAACCATTCTATATATTTTATATTTGAAATTGTTCCAGATATTATACTAGTGTTAATGTTTGAGATATTATTCAGGGATGATAAAATTATATAGATAGAGAGATGAATTGTGGAATATGAAATTGATCATTTTTTTTGAATGAGATTAAAGAAAAAAAATATCTGCAATTTTGAAGAACATGATTGATTAGTAGAAGTATTATATTGATGAAATTATTGTGCTTATTGGTGAAGGTATATTCTTCAGTGAAAATAATTATTATCATTAAATCTTTGTGAAGATAACATGTATTGTAGAATGAATTTCATGAAACGCATGTGATGTATATATATATTATTCTATTAACCACATATATTGTATTCTTTTGGACTATGTAAAGTAAAATTATTTCTAGAACATTCCAAGTACTATAAACACTTGATGATTAGTAAACTTATTATCGATTGAACTATTTATTTTCATTTAGAAGAATAATGTCATTATAAAAAGAGATGAAAAATGTTTTTAAATAATAAAACATTAAAGTACTAAAATTCAAATTCACCGCCATCAGGGTGGTATATCAGATACAGAACGATCATTATAAATGACTTCATTCCATATATGTAATAATTTTTTTGAAACTCATTCATTAATATTATATAAGTTACCTTTTTTATAGGGGTAACACATTTCATTAAAACATTTTATTATAGTAAGAAACACATTATTTCTAAATGAATTTAAATTAAAATACTACTTATCCCCTATGAACATAACCCCTTAACATACTAGAATAAGGCCTACAGGCGTAGTACCTGATGGTGGTACTTTATTGAGCTACTTAAACCAACAAAATCAAGTACATATTTAGTGTAACATGATGTTCCCATGTAAATTATTCCTATATAACCACATTTCATAATGTTCTTCATAAGAGTTGTAATAAGAAAACACCAATTATGATAATCACATACGATTATCTTATAAATGATCTTCATATGGGATGATACTATTGGTTACCTCTATGGATTATCCCTTCATTATTTATTTAAAAACATCATTTCATTTAATATAAATCAATTCTAAAAATTAGATTATAAATACTATATTACTAATGATAATAATTTCCATCCACCATAATGTCCTATGTTTGTAATACGTTTGACATTATTACATCATATAAAATCATTAATACAAACCCCCTAAATGTTAATATTTTAGGTTGTTGAATATATGTATTATGTGGATTATATTTTAATTATTTTTTTATTGTTCTCTTTATAGCTATTATGTTCTCTAGATAATATTATATAGAATACTTTTAAATTTTAATTGAATTATGAATGTAATAATAATATGTATTTTTAATTATAAATATTATAGTAAAATTATGTCACATATCCCTATTGAATTTTAATAAAAATGTCTTCCTTTTTTAATAATTATTTTTATTACAAAAATTGATCATAAAACTATCTCAATATTCTCGACATGTTACATCATGGTCTATGAGTATTCCTAGATATCATCCATAAAAACATTTTAAAATAGTGTGTATATGGATGATAAATCTAGTTTAGGTTATCATTGATCAGCACTAGAACATTTATCAACCATGATGACATCTGGGGGTTCACATATAAAACCTATCATTTAAAACCCCAATTTTTCGTTTTAATTTATTTTTTAAAAAAATTTACAATTCTTAATGGATTGTGTTCCACACAATACGAAGAAAAAATTTTATCATACATTGAAACAAATTTATATTAATTTACCATTATAATATACACTAAAATTATTTGGAATAAATATATGTAACCACACAATGAAATGTATATATAATATTTAATTATTGGCATTTATTAGAGCCCATCTTTAAATTGAGGCTCAAATATTGTAGATAAAAAAGGAGGTGACATCCATTGTGTTTTCACTAGATTAAGAGCAATTTTAAATCCATCAAATAAAAATATGGAGAAATCATTTGTTAATGAATTATAAGAACAATGAAATTACCAAAATATTAATGATAGATAAACCACCTTACATGAGTACCACTAGAATGTGTATTATCCTTAGGTATCACAAAAAAATGGTTAGGAATTATTTAATTATACATATATTTGATATAGCCAACAATAATTAATTTTATAAATTAGATTTTTAATTCTTATTGAAAATAAAAATATTTTTCAATTCCAATTCATTGATAGAAAATATATAATTTATCTAAATAAAAAAATAAATCCATCTAATAAATTTTTTATATATTTGGAATTTTTTGAGAATTATTTTATGTAACAGAATTTTGAATGGGAATAATATTTTATTTCTATAAATAAGATATTAAACACCATTTCAATAAATAATTTATTAAAAGTATGAATAATAAAAATTGATATTTTAGGAACATATTGTCATATAATATTAGTTTTCATTACATATAAAATGTTTTAATTAAGAAAAATATTCCAAAATTATATAATTTAAATGTTACAAAATTTAAATAACTTTGTGTTTTAGATTAAATATAGTTACCAAAGGTGAAATTTTTTAATTTTTTAATGGAAAATTATTTTTAGGTTATTAGTGAAAAATACTATTTTTATAAATACTATAGTATTTATGACTACACCACAATGTATGTATGATTTCAAGGACTATACAAAATTCATCATGGAATAATAATAATTTTTTAGTAAAATATTTTATTTAATATGATTGGTAAAATTGATAACAAACACTTGTTTTATATTTGGAATACATGGTTAATCGTTTATTAGAATAATGATATTTTTCATCTTTTTTGTTTTAATAATGACTTCAACAGGTAGAATTCAGCATTTCATTTCATTTAAATCCACCTAAATCGTATATTTTAAAATGATTAACCATATAATTTCATGTAAATCAATATGTTTTATTATTTTATCCAATGAACTATATTGATATTAAAAATAAATTTTTTCTACAAAAGGGTTTTTGTATAAATATGTGAAAATATTTAAATATTTTAATGTCAAAACTAAAATTATTATTTGATAAATAAAATTTTATATTTTAGATAAAATAATAAAAATTATGAAAAAAGGTTATTTTAATTTGTATACATAATAGTTCCCTACTGTGGCTAACAAAGGCATTTACCATGGTAAATGTAACTTATGGAATGTAGAGTTTATCTGTGAGTAAAGTAGATGAAACATGTTGAAGGCATGTATAAAATTGTCTATTTTATATATCTCTAAACAAAACTTAAAATAAACTCAATCCCATTATACTTTGGATTCAATATTTATTATTAGACACATGTTTAGATTATATTAAGATGATATATTTTAATAATTGAATTCCCTCTACCTAAAACTGGGCCTTCCTCAATCCCTTAATAGACACTCAAAATTTTCATTGCCAATTTTAACAGTTCACAATTACATACCCTAAATATATATCTATTTTTGGGGGACTCTTTCCCCAAGGTAAATACGAAAAATCATATATTTCCAGGAGATACTCAAACATGATTTTCAAACACTTAATGGAATTCATGCATACATTTAGACAACTACCTCCACAACGAAAACTTTTTTTCTTTACCATTACAACAATTCATTACTGGTTTACAAGGGATATTAAATGAATAAGTATAATACTAATAATTGATTATTATTATAAAAATATGAACTAATTTTCACCATTATTTCACTTAATGGAAAATTAAAATGTTGCCTATTTATATGTGTGGACATATGCGTCCCTGAAACTACACATATATTTTTCATAATAACCAAAAATTAATGGGTTAATAAGTATATTTCTTTAATAAAAATTATATTTATGAAATTATTAATGATATATGAATTTCATATTAATGAATAATTAATTACTAATATACTAAAATGTTTTCATACCAAATCTTCTAGACATGACCATTAGCGATTCCATCTTAATGAATCTTGATTAAAATTATCATTTAATGAAATGAGAAAAATATTATGTAATTATAATATATCTACTCAAATAAATTTCATAATAATGGAATGATTAAACAAGTATCATTGAACTATAATCCACATAAAAAATTTAATTCATTTGTGAAACGAATAAATCCTATAGCATTAGAGGATGAAAGTAAACTACAAATAACTATCATATGAATATAAAATGATTATAATTAAAAATTATAAAGGAAAATGTAGATTTTTATGGTTTAAAATATGTTATTAAGATATTTTTATTTATAATATATAAGTTTTATTTATTTTTTATTTTATAGTAAAAATTGAAATCTATTTTATTGATTGAATATATTTAAATGAGATATAATGATTCATCAATTAATATTGTTTCAACTGATTGTTATTTTCAATATTATGATGATATAATATTTCATACGCTTTATATATTATATGGAATAAACTTTCAAGGCAACTTAATATTTTTTAATTATTTGATTCATCATTAAATTGTAATATGATATGAATATTCTTATCCTCTATAAATAATAAATGTATTATTCCATTTATATATTCAAATAACATTACATGTTCTCCTTTTTTATTTTTTAAATAAAGATTTTATTTACTTTATGTGTTAAAAAAGTTATCCTTATCAATATTTTAAATTATAAATTATTAACCTTTTAAATTATGTGTCTCAAAATCAATTTTTCAAAAATAAATTAAAAAAAATTCGTATTCCCAAAGGTACACTCTTATCATAGGTCTTGGAATGTGAAAATTTCTCTGATTTCATTAGTGTAGAATAATAGGTGAACAAGGTTATCTCACATTATGAGTATCAATTTTTTCTAATTTATTCTAATACACCTATATATAATTGTTTTTATTGTTATTATTTATTTATATTTCTGATGAAATATGAGTTTTGGGTTTTTTTTAATTAAATGTAATTAAATAAACAAACCTTTACTTATAAATTATCATGAATTGATAATTTAATCAGAAAAGAAAAGAACCGAATTTCACAAGAAATAGTTTTATACTGATCATCGTCATTATCCCATTTCAAAGATACTTAGTGGAGAAATTCCTTTTTATTTGTACAAACCTCAATATTCTCCCATTGTTATAGAAATGAAAACATAGAAACTATCATGAAAACTCTATGTGGTACCATGATTTTCATGTAAGTAACGCTTTAATTATGATTTAAGTATTTAATGGTAAAGGGTGATGTTTGGGATAGAATTAAAAAACTGTGTTTTTAGGTGATTTTGACAGGTTTACTATTGGTGCATTGTATAAGGAAAATCTACAACACCTATAAGAAGTTGTACACAATGATACTGGGTCTAAAGAGAAGGCACAGTGGCGTATCAAAGTTTTATCAAACCTTAATAAATTCTGGGAGAAACCATTCAACATTAGATAGTGGAATATATAATGACTAGAGAACATTTTGGAAGCTTTGAAAGCCTACAATGATATTTTAATCTATGAGGTAGTGGCTAGTGCATGGTTTCAGAGTCGTTCTCTGAACTACGCAACAAAACTGTTCACAATAAAAAACTAGATCATAACAAAGATGATCTAGGTCTGATATCCATTTCAAGTCAACATTTGTTTTTCATAAAATCAAACTAACTATGGAATTTTACCTTTAAAATGCTGGTTAACATCTCCCAAACATTTTTGAAGTGATTTGAAGGCCTCTTTTAGTGATTTAAATTCATATTCTTACTATAAGTGACCATTCTTGGTTTCTCTCTGGGTTTTATATTAGATATATTCTCAATCCATGTTGGTTGCTTAAATCATCACCATTTATTGAAATATCTAAGATATGGGATTCCAAATATGGTTACATTTGGCTTTTTTTTATTATAGGGGAATATATTTAATTAGGGATTGTGGATATTCATCTTGATTTCATATTTTTTGTATGTTATCTTTTAAATTATAAAACATTAGGTATGTAGATTCACAATAAAATCTCATAATTATAAAACAAGTAATGATTTTAAATTGTTTGTTTTAAATGAATTAGGTTCAGAAATTAATGGGAATTTTAGGTTGGAAACCCAGTTTGGTGACAATTTAGAGAATTGTCGGAGTTGGGATTTATTTTGGAATGTTAAATTGGTATCATGGTCTTAAAGATATGATTTAAATTTTACTTTTTCATTTATTCATTTAAAATGTCTTCAATATAAATGGTTAGTTTTTATTGATTTTTTTCATTCGAAATATTTTTAATAAAAGTGTGGTTTTATTGATTTTCTTTAAATGATTGTTTGGGATCATTTTTGGCATAATTATAATGGGTATTCATGTTCATTCAAGAAGAATACGAGTAAAGAGTCTAATACATCATTGTGTGATGGATAAGTGTCATGGATATCCCCCCCATCAAAATTTTTCATTAGGTGATGTATTTGTGAAAGGATAACTCACATCACACGAGTACAGGGAGTTCAGTATTGCGTGCATGCATTATTTGTCTTGATATGTGGAAAGAAATGGATTAGAAAAAATTAATCTCAAGAAATTGCTTCAACGAATTGATTGGTATCTTCTCTAAAAAAATGGATTTTGTTTGAAAAACTTTTTGATATTGTTGTTTTTTAAAATCTGATGGAGAATAATTTACAAATTGTTTCATATGAACTATTTTATATAAGTGTCCTAACATGTTATATCCTAGTGGTGTCTATAGGGAAGACAATGGGGAAATATAATAAATTTTAATTCTCATCCACTATTTTAAACATTTTTTCTTTTAGAGATATTGTTCATTTAGACATAAGATAATATAAATAATAAAAATTATTTACTAAAAATTGGTGATACATGGAAAATTTTGTTAAGCATGGAGATTTTAGGATAATTGGATCTTTTTTGGAATCTTTGGATCTTATCAGTTATGTCTATCATTGTTTACCTTAATGTTTTGTAGATGTTCACTATAGTACTCTTGAAATTTGGTAAACATAAATGGATTACCTTAAGATGTTTTACATTTTTAATCATGAAACATGTAGTAGTTGTGTTATTGTGTGTTTGGTTCGTTATTTTCATTCAAATGGAAAATAATCCCCCACTTATTCATGAATCCCTTTGCATTTATATCTAGACTTTGGAATCTTTGGGATGTGTCTTAACACAAAATAATATCCTACTACATTCTCAGAACAATGAGGAGGGGTGATATATAAACAGTGGCATCATATTGTTTGATTCAAACCTAATAAGTGTTCTATGTCTTGGGTGGTATTTGAATTGATATTGGTTGTTAGTTTTGGAGTTGAATTCATTATGGTCATTTTGTGAGTTGGGATCATAGAAATGATTAGGATACTTGGGACATAATATGTAGAGCATAAAAATACATTGCTATCATTTTTTAGTTTAACATCATGTTACAATAGAGTAGGGTGAATAACTGTTTTGGAGAAACTTATATGTTTTAGAATATCATTTCTATGGGTTTATCTAATAATAATAGAATAACCTACATTTTAGAAATGAATTCTTACTAATAGTGAATATATAATTTTGATTGATGAGTTCATTTAATTTTTTTCTTGAAAATTGATAAATATATTTTCAAATGAAATATTTTGAAAAAAAGAATCAATTTTGACTTTTTAGAATGGATTTATTATCAAAATAATGTAGTTTTTTTAAAAAAATCAATGAACATGGAAAACATAGTTTTTGGAAAGCACACTTACGATAGTATTATGTGGTGGTATTTGATATAGAAATCCTTTAGTTAATATACTGTGAAACTTGTAGAGTATGTTTGTGATTATATAAAATGTAACCCAGTAGGTTTCATAAAAACCAACCTGAGGAGGCTATTGAGAATGTGATAGCACGTGAGCAATAGGTGAATAAAAATTACTTTCAATGTTTTTCCAACAGCACAGGGATTTCTATTTTTGGATTAGCAGGGATGATCAAAGGTAAGTGGATAATTATGACCAATTACTAATGAAAAATACACCCATCTTTCAGGGAGATTAAAAAACTAAATATGAAGACTCATGGATTAATATGTATAATAGTATATTGGATTTCATCGACACACTAGTAGTGTTGAATGTCCAGTTGGAAACATACATGTGGGAAGATCATGCACACTTTTGGGGAGATTTGATTGTTCAAGAAAAATTTGATCAAGGCCTGATGTGTGAGGATTTTTAAGAATTGTTAAAAAATAATAATATCTTCAAACGTTCAGAATTAAAGCAATGAAAAAATTCATCAGATTGAAGAAGTAAAAGACTTATGTCATAGATTGGGTTTCTAAATTCGTGAAATTAGTTCACTTTCCAACTACTGTTTCATTAAGTTATTCCTTGGATGAATATATATTTTAATGAGGGTTATTGAAAGAGATTCGCTAAAAGATTATTATGCACTATACTAGGGACTATATGGGGATAGTAAATAGATTAATGGTGGAATGAAGGAAAATCTGAGGGTCTATGGGAGGATAAATTCTATTGATGCCCATGGGTAATGATGGAAAATATAATATTGGGAGTTACCAGAAGAGGTAAAACAATTTAGAAGGTTTGAGTATGAATTAAAATAAAATGAATACATTATTTAATCATCCTCCCCAACTAAAGTTCCATCCTAGATGATTTTGATGTCATGAATTGGACTACATAACAAGACATTGATCAACACAAACTAGTGTATTCCAAAACTGAAATCAATTGAGGAATCATTAGTTCTATTATCGGAGTGCTCCATGTTTGGGGGTTAGGGAAATTTATCAGATATTTTAGGTTTTGTATGCTTTTATAGGTTAAGGTAATAATAATAACTCATGTTATTAGAGCAGATATAACCATTGTTATTCTAGTAATACCATGACTCTTTAGTAAGATAAATCACAATAGGGAAATAAAGATACATCTATAGAAATGAAGAGATTATATGGAGATTAAAATGTTATTGGGGATGATCAGAATATAACCTTTACCTTATAAGTACAATTCTTTTAAAATATACCCTTATTAAAGAATGTTTATATGAGTGTATCCCATTACTTTATTTCATCTCTTATTGTTGATTCTCCAATTTTAAAAGTAGATATGATTTCTTCATTAATAATACTTAAAAACTATTCTTAGTTGAAAATATTGTCGAACCATTATGTGTAAAACAGTTTCAATAACTGTTGATAGGTATGAGAGAAAATGCGGTTTCTCTATGATTTAGATGGATGTCTTTGACAAAATCTTTTGTATGGAATGGTTGATAACATTCAAGGCTCACATCGAATGTTATTCCAGAAGGGTTAGATTAACAACTAAATATGGTGTCTATCATCTCTTTTATGGAGACAAGAATGTAAAGACTAGTTTAAAATTCTTGTTGGAACCATGTGTTGGAACAATCTCACAAAATATGGAAATTGTTTTCATTGACATTGATGCACGAGATCGAGACTTTTTTTCCAACAACGGTGGATAACATTTCGAATGTGTTTCTTGAATATTTATTGTGGCTTACTGATTGCAAATGAAGTTAATATTATGACTGATATTAATTTAAGGAGTAGTCCAATTTTTATTATGGCATATTTGAGGGTTCCAAATTATTTAAGGAAGATACATGTGTTTTTAGAAGATTTGAATTCAATGATTTCATTTAGCCTACCACATCTTTGTTGAATGATCAGGTGTTGTTTGTCAAAAAGGAAGATGCAACACTTCTATTGTTTTTTGTATTATGGTAATCTTAACCATGTTATGATGAGGAATTGATACCTACATTGAAGAATTAATGATCCATTCAATCAATATAGTGGATATTAGTGGTTCTACAAAATTATCTTTTGATCTAGATATCATTAATTTTTTGTTCAGTAAGAGGATATTCCTGAGACATCTTTCAAAAGAAGATATGTACATTTTGAGTGTTTAGATTTAACATTAGGACATATGAATAAACTAGAAGTGTTTATGAAATTTTTGATTTATATATTTTAATGATATTTGGATTATTTTTTGAAGGGGTTTATGGATGACATATTGCAGTATTCGAGAATGAGTGTTGAACATGAACTACATGTGATGATAGTGTTTGAAATCTTGAGGGATCATCAAAAAAATGAAAAAATTATCAATATAAATATTTGGGATACATAAGGTTTTATTTATTTTCCATTTAATTAATAAAAAATATGTTTATATACTTCAAAAAATATAATTACTACTATCTTATGGAAACCATTGAAGAATGTATTAAATATAGGGTGTTTCCTTATTGGAGATGGTTATAACTGAAATTTTTTCATTATATTTAATGACTATCTTCTCCTATGATATATTTCACAGTGAATAAAGTTCCATTCCAATGGGATGTGAAATTTTTGATGTATTTTCAATATTGAAATGTCCTCCTCAAATCCACACCGACTTTGATTTTCTACAATGAGGACAGGGGTACATGGTTTTTTTGTATGTTTTCCAATGTAGAGGGATCATGTGGTTTCATATAGATCAATGTAATTGCAGGTTCATTAGAGAAATAACCCAACAAATTAATTAGAGAATGTTGTTTTAGTCCACGCTTTGAAAACATGGCATCATGAAATATCTAGTGAGAAATTTACTATATCCATAGATCATAAGAGCATGGATAATATTTTCTGACAAAATAATTTTAATCTTTGATAAATAAGTTGGATTGAATTTATCCAAATGTTTGTATTTGAAATTATGTATACACCGGGTAAATGAAATTTGGTGGTTGATGCATTAAGCATAAGGTCATATGTTCACTTGGAAAAAGAAGCTTCAGATGAGTGATAGTTGATGTCGATCCTAGATGATACAAACATGGAATGTGAATACTATGGTGATGTTGAATTGTTCATTCATCACTCAATACCTAATGATCTAGTGGATATAGATAATAAGGTACAAATATCTTATTTATAAGGTGTGGTAATGAGTTCAAATATCAATGGTGTGGAGACCATTAATTATTGGATTCTATATGAGAGTTTAGTGTCGCTGTTCAGGAAAAATATAGTCATACCTATGAGTTGTTAGTAGAATCATCTTTATGATTACCACAATTAAAGATAGTATTTTCATCCTAGAATAAATAATATGTTTAAGGAATTAAAATAACATGTGTGGTGGAAGAATTTTATCAGTAAAATGGATGAGTTTTTTTCAAGATTTTCAACTTGTCAGCAAGATATGTTTGAGCGTCAATGACAAGCTAGAACATGGAAATCATTTAATCTTTCTATTTGGAAGGGATAAAAAATTATGATGTATTTTTTAATTTGTCTCCTATAAACTATTTTGAAACACAATTTTAAAATGGTGACAGTGGATCCATTACCAACGATGGCACATTTCATTCATATTGATGAACCTAATATAGTGGAATACATGTCCAAAATATATATCTGTGAAGTGGTAAATTTTTGAACCAGGTTAATCTGTACATCAATTGGAGTATGGTTTTTGTTTTTTGTTAATCCTCATAGGATGTTCAGAATGCGTGCTAGCAAAGTGCTCATACAGGTCAAGCATATTACAGTATTGAAGGTGGCACCTTTTTCCAGTTTTTGCCAGATGTTTTGGCCTGAAAATTGACAAATGGTGAAAAGAGATTTTGGCAAAGAGACTTGCACTCTTTGTTATTGAAGGAGATGAAACTTGCGCACCATATTTTTTTCAAGATCATATCATGGAAAAATGGAAAAGGTATAAGGTCCACGCATGTTTTGGGCTGGTGGCGCAAGTGACTTGCGTGCCGAGAAAGTACCTATGCATCGATGCCTAGGAGGTTGGAAAGTAGTGTCCCTGTTGTTCTTCAAGATCAGAGCTTCAAAATATGGAAAAGGAATGTGGGTCTCACAAGTATTGGTGTGGTTGCGCAAGGGAGTAGCATGACAGAGTCCAGGGCGGTTGGAGTTGCGCATCGGGACTTGTGCGACATGAGGACACTTGCATGACACCGTGCAGGAGGTCGAGTTTTCCTATAAATAGAGGATCACCCCTCATCATTTGTAACAAACTTCAATACATAGATATTTTTTTAGCTCTCGTCGCACATGTGGTTTAGTCACGCAAGTGGTTGTTGGTCGGCAGAAGTAGAGGTTGCGCGCCAGTTGCTGGTTGAGCGTTGAATTTGGTTTGGGAGTTAAAGGTGTTGAGTCACGCATGCTTGGAGTTGAAGGAGGCAATGTCGCACAATTGGGTTGGTGTCACCTGAGCACCAAATTGTTACCTCACATGTGAGTTGCGTGCTGGTCTTGGAAAAGCGTTCCAGGTGAGGTTGATGTACGCCCGTCCTTTTTGGAGCTACACGAAAGGTGAAAGATTTCATGATAACTTCGAAACAAAGTGAGATTAGTATAAAAGTTAAAGTTGGACTTCAACAGATCATCTACATACAGAAGATGATGCATTCAGTTGAAATGATGAAGAGACCTTCACATCTATAAACTGAGTGTGACTACACCAAGAGCAGTGAGCTAGGGGGAGTCAATAGGAGTGTCCCGAGGGACGCAATGAGGTATCCATGAACCTTTTGTAAAGGCAGTGTTCTTGGGACAGAGTGACTGTGCCTGAACCATCGTAATACACAGCTAGTGAAGTTTAGTGGAATTTGGTAAGACCGAAAACCTGTCAGCGTATTCCCCTTGGATGTATCCCTTAGTGGTGAACAAAGTAAAAAGTGGTGTGTCATCTCTCTGCATGTGAATGTTTTCATTCTATTCATATCCATCATACATGTTTAAAATGTTCCTAGCATTATGGGAACAAGATCCATCACTTTAAATGAAAAATTTGACACCCTGATTCACCCCTCCTCTCTCATGGTGTCTTGGGGTCCTATATTAAAGGGGCATGGAATTATAGTTTTGATAGTGTCTATTATAGTTTTGAGGATTACAACTTTTTTCTACAAATCCATATAGAAATCCCTATGGAATTAGTTTACTATTAGTATAGTGTATAATCCCCAAATAGATAGAATATTTCAAAGGACAATACAAACATTTGAAGACATGTTTCAATATTCTGTAATGTATGTGGGTAGATTGTGGAAAAAATATGTGTTACTATTTGTCTTCTTATATAAAAAAACATATCAGTACCCAATTCAAATGGAGCATTTTGAATAATTTTATGCGAATACAAGTCATTATCCACTTTTTTTGTATAAATATGTGATACATCACTAGATGGACCGATCCTTTTCTAATATACTCCAAAAAAGTTTCAGTTGATCAAGAAATGGATGGCTATGGATCATATTCATCTAAAATCATAATAATATCTTCGTCGATAATGTTTTTGTTAATGTTTATTGATCTTATTTTCTTTATGATATCTTTAAGTCTTGGACATCATCATTTTTTTAACCTTGGAAAGTTATCTCTACAATATATTGGCCCTTTTGATATACTAGAATGGTTTTGTGACATTTCAAATCAGTTGGATTTTCCACCATGGTTCATAGAGGTGCATAGTGTATTCAAAGTATCTTAGTGAAAAAGTACCATCTTGATCATGACCATGTGATTTGATGGGACCCAGTTGAAATATATGTGAAATCTTCATTGTCACATATCCTTATGTCGATTGACAATAAGAATAAAAAAATCATTGAAAAAACATAATTCTAGTTGGGGATTTGTAGAAACCTAGTCATATTCAAGAAGAGACATGGGAATGGGAGAAGAAAATGAAAGATCAATGGCTATAAATATTTTAAATATATGATGGTTCTCTACATTCCAGGGACATTAATAATTTTGGTGGGGATAATTTAGTTACCTATATATCAATTAAGTGACTCTTTCATTATAAATTTTAGAAATTTATTGTTTATGGGTGAGGTTAGAAAGATTTTGGAGATCATTTGGATTGTTTTTTGGGAATTTTATAGAAGTTCATGATTGATTCACATTTTGGGAAAACCATGACACCCCAATAAACAATTTCGCACAATGAGACAATGGATAATAAAACAGAACACATGCAAACCATTGTTTTTCCAAACCATACTGATGTCGGGAAGAATCTTTGTAACTTGAGACCAGGGGCTAATACATGACTGAGTAATGGTTTGGGAACCATGTGAACCAACCATTCTAGGTTCATCATTGAGGTAGTGGAAAGTGCATGGTTACATCACATATTTCCTACCCATGCGACAAAACCATATGCAATGAGAATATTAGGTCCTAATAGTGGATCTACATAGAATATTTGTTTTAATTACTTTTTTTGAAAACATCCCTAACTATATTGATTCCCTCTTAAAGGTTTTAGAACCTCTTCACAACATTTTTTAAGAGATTTGAAGGATCATCTTAGTTATTTGAAGCCAGATTATGGTGGTAGGTTATGGTTTAAGGTTGTTCTTGGCGGTTTATCTTAGATCGATTTCTCCATCCCTATAGGTTTCTTATAACTAATTATACTGTTGATAGATCAAATATAGTTGATTCTATATATGATTATATTTGGTGTTTTTTATGATAGTAGAGTATATCTAAAGCTGGGTTTTAGTTATTCAACATAGTTACAATGGTGTTTTTGTTATGTTCTTTTTACATAAAATCCAGGGTTGGGGGATTCATTATCGACTTCACTATTTATAAAATGATGTATTGATTTAAAATTGTTTGGTTTGAATGAAATGGGCTGCGAAATGTATGTCAATTTTATTTTTATAAACAATATTTCATGAAAGTTTAGATTCTTGTGGGAATTTGGCATTTTTTTGGAATGTGAAATTGGTAAAATGATTTTAATATGATTGTTTGTATTTTTCTCATTGTAATATATTTTTGATAAAATGAATTGGTTTTGATGAAGTTTTTCATTTGAATCGTTTTCCACAAAATTGTGTGTCATTGAAATGGTTGAAATGGTTGTTTGGCTTTGGTTTTGGCATAATCTTTGTGTGAATTCATGTGAATTGTGGATAGATAAGGGCAATGAGTCTCCCATATCATTGTGGTATGGATAAAGTTAAAGTCTCTCACACATCAAAATGGTTCATTAAGTTATGAATTAGTGAAGGGATGACTCACCACTAATGAGTATAGGGATGACAAGAATTCATTCATCGTTGGTTGTGTGGACATGTGTAATGGAATGGATTATGCCAAATAGAATGTGTGAAATGGTTATTAATTCTTTCTTTGGTTGATTTCCTTGATAAAATGTGTTTTTTATAAACTACATACTATGACACATATTTATATTCTCATAAAAACTTTTTTATATGTAGTTTTATATAAATTGTTATATATAAATAAGATAACTTCTCAAATCCTGGTAGAATGAGTAGGGAAGTCATTGGGTAACAATCTACTAACTTCTATAAGTCACCCATAAATTGAACATTATTTATTTTTCAGATATTTTTCATTGTGATACGATAAAAAAGAACTTATCACAGTTATTTAGTGATGTTAGGTGATACTTATGATATTTTTTTTGAAGCATGGATCTTATTATAGCTTTGGATCTTTTGATATTTGTTGCAATAATTGGGTATTATCAGTTATATCTTCCCCTATTTATCATCATGTTTTATATACTAAAGTTGTGATACTCATGATAGTTGGTATTGATATAAATAGTTTAACATTAAATTGTTTTACAAATTTTATGATGCATCATGTAGTAGTTTTGTGAAAGTGTGACTAGTTTTATATTTTATTTCATTGGGAAAATCACCCCCACATTCTAATGATTCCCAAGGAATTTGTTTCTAGCCATTGGAGTAATGGAGATGTCTCTTAAGGCAATGTTATATCCTTCCACCAACTGATGCCTATATGGAGGAAAAAATGTTACACTCCACATCAACGTCCTCAACTAAAGGAAAATGGATAATGAATTGGAAGATAAAATTTAAATAACTGATTTGAGGATCACACAAACCATAAATCATCCATAGATTATCCCCAATGAATAAATAAAATGTTATCCTAGGATAATGTTCTAGTTTTAACCCACGATACATTCTTCCGGTTAATTACTGATTATCATGAGTATTAGGGTTCATGGTGATATATTTCATGCCATGAAATTGATTCACATCCTTAACTGAATAAAGACATTTTTAAAATAAAAAAATATCTAATATTAATGAGTTTGTATGAAATATTGAAAAAAATAAAATCAATGAAAATATAATAACAAATTTATAGATTGAATAATATGTATAAGGATAAGAAGAAGAAAAAAATAATAAAAAAATAAAAATATTCGATGGGATAGTTCACTTTTACTCAAACAATAATTATATTTAAATTAATATTAAAAAAATATTTAAAATTTAAAAAAATAAAAAAAAATAAAAAACGAAACACATACAAAAACATATTTGTAGGATCTCCCCAATGGTATATGACCACTTGGATAGAGGGAAATCATAACTATTTATACAAGAATATTACATTAGTCTTCCATCAATAAAATATCACTATATCGTTCTTTAAATGATTTAATGTGAGTAACATTCAATATGTAGTTAGAACTGTGTGAATTTTTAAAAATACTTCCCTAGATATCATATATTGCCCCTTTTTGCAGAGGAAAAAGGACAAACATGGGAAACACCTTCTCCATTAACATGGAGGGAATGATATTTCATCATATTGATGGAGGTAATATGTGTCGATTCTAGTGTTGAAATTGGAGAAACTAGTGATGGATACTCAAATGATCTAATGTTCACAGTGTCTATATATTGTCTCATTTTGAACTTCTTAGAGAACATATGAGGACTCATAGGAAATATAAGATCATATGAGGATCAATTGGTGGGTGCTCTACTTAATCTTAATAAATTAAATGGTTTAAATGGTGTATTTATCCATGTATAATAATCATCATGTGAGGGAAAAGACAATGAGTGGTAGAGAGTGGTGGTAGGGAGTTCCCTATCATGATGGGGCACATGAATGGGAGGCACGACACAATTCTTGTTTGTGAGGAAAAATACTGAAACGAAATTTTACAATATCAGAAGTGAGAATGTGTGGCATGATCATATAAATTAACATTGGTGGATTTACAAGCATTAAAAGTTACATCAAGCTGGGATACAAGATATACATGCCCAAAAAATGGTCCAAGCCACTTCACATATCTCACGTAGACATCAACTAATACTATGCATGTGGTAACTATCGATGACTCACATGCCACATGGTCCTAGATCCCCATTATTTTACCATTCCCATTATTTTTATATGACATGCTGGTTATTTCTTGTCGGGAATTTCGACCTAGTACATTGACTATGTGGCAGGCTCACCTGCGTGAGAGTTGACTTGAGGGTGGACAAAACTATTAAGAAAAATGGAAAAATCAATTCAAAAAATAATACAAATGATTATTATTAAAAATAAAACATTAAAACAGCCATTTTATTCACTTTTAATTCTATTTCTTAAATTTTTTTAAATTTTCATAACTAATTAAATTATATGGCAGTATTCATTTAAATCTGTCAAAAAATCAATAAAAATATTTCAATTATATATGATGTACCAGTCCATCAATTATCCCCACACATGAACGACAATTTCCTCAAGTATTATATATCATCATGGAAATCATGCAGTCACAAATACATCCATTAATGAAATTTAAATAAAACCAATTTAAAACTATTATAAATGAAAAATCACATTTTTATATTCTTCATAAAATATATATTTATTTTTTTCACTTCTCCCAGAAACTATAACATCCTATTTTCACATTCTGTTGTTAGTAAACCATTATTTGATCATTATTTGTTTGGGTATTTTTAGGAGTTATTTTGGTTATGTTTTTGAAATATTAAAGGGATTTTGGTCTTTGCGTGGTGAGTGCATGGAATTCCAAATTCATGTTCCATACTATTGAAAATAGTGAAAACTAAAACTATGATGGGTTATAGGGTTAGAACATGGTGTAAAAAACTATGTGACCACTATGTTGAAACAATAAAACCCCAAAAAAGGGTATGTATAGTCAAGGAACATTATTTTTCTAATAGTGAAACCCTTCCCATCTGACTATGTGTACAAGTTAAATTAATCTAAATATTATATTTATAAACATGAAACCATTTGTTTATGTTCTTTACAGAACTGTATGACAATAAAATTATGTATTCTTCCTTGAAGACTTCAAATATGTGAATTTCTTCTCTATATACTCTTATGAAAGAGAATAATATCATGGTGAATTATATTCAATATCTTTCTAGATATGTTTCCACTTCAAATTCAATTTATCCCTATCTCACTTTCATTGTCCCTAGGTATTAATATATCTCCATGTGGTTGGAGGCTCTAATTTTTTTTAGATCAGGAATTTTGTTTTTATTATCATATCATGGTTCCTGAAATTTTTCATTATATTTTTCCAATTGAGGATTTCTATTTTGATATTTCAGGATCTAGGGTTAGGTGTTTTGTTTATAATAACCAATTTAATTAACTCTATATTTCATTATTTAAATTAATTTTTTTGATTTAAATATAATATCAATGAATTGGTGATTTAAAATTGGGTTTGAAAATAAATATGAAAAAACACCTAATTGAATTTAATATGAATGTTTTGTGAAATATGATTTAAAATTATTTAAATTAAATCGTGAAAAATAATTTTTTATTGTGAATTGTGAAATAATTTTGATGAAACTAATTTCAAATTGGTTTCTTAGAAAATATATATAAAATCATCTTGATATAAACACCATAGTTTAATAATAGAAAAAGGAATATTATCATTAAAAATGCATGTTTTTGTTTTCAAACAAAATTTTCATGTTGATCCCAAGATAATGGGATAAATTGTATTGTAAATAGATTGGAAATAAATTAACCATCATCAGTTTTTAATAGGGAAAATCCAAGCCTATGTAGTTTTTGAGTTATTTAGAACACAACTTTGTTGAATACATACAACACAAAAAATAAATATACATATGGTCACATCTTGAATGGGATGGTGATTATTCATATTTGTCCAGTGTATTAAGAATATGTTTAATCATTTTACCATGATAACTACTTGAGTTTCAGTATGTACCATATCTAGAAACTGTCATATGTTTTTGTATATGATCATGTTACTCATTTTTTGACATTTTAAATATATTCCTCTTTGTGTATATTGATTTACTCAATGACCAAGGAATTTAAATAATTTTTTTATATGAAATTATTTTTAAGTGTCTTTTTTGATGTACTTACATCATATCAAATGTTATGCATGTATTTATTAAATATTTTTTGACCTTCAAATAATTTTTATTTCAAATTTAAATCATTACATGGTTAATTAAATGTGGCCACTCATTAAGAAATCCTAGGAGAGGCCATACAAGGATTTTACCTCACAAAAAATATGTACCTTCATGTGATTATAGATTAGCTTATTCTAGTTTTGAAAAAGGGTAATGTTCCATTTTTAGGTGGTTTTGGTTGTTGATCCTTATTATTGGGGAGTTGTTTCTTCTGTTACATAGATTTTTTTTGTATTCTCATATACTTTGTGGTCATAATTTTATTTTTTAAAACATATTAGACTAATAGTATAATTATTCCTCTTTGTATTTATTTCATTCATTGTGTTTGTGTTAAATTTGTTCCCACCATCATATCCTATGATTATAAGTTAATTTTTCAAACCTGTGGGGATTGGGAAGACCCGTTATGCAATTTTAGGACAACCTTGGATATTAGTGTACTAGTCTATTTGCGGTGGTTCTTGAAAAAGTTGTATTAGAGGTGTAGGTTTTCAACATTATTGTTGTTAATATGAGGTTGAGTGATATTTTAGGGACATAATATGTATATGTGATCAAGTGCCTAAAAAAATCACACCATAAAAAACCTTATTTCAATAGGGGTGATTTGTGGAATGTATTCATGAGGATTAGTTCTAGTCTATTCCATGTTATTGGTTTAGATAAGGTGAAATACTAAGAATGTGGTCTTATCATTTGGGATTAATTTTAGTTATTGATAGGATATAGTTTTATTCTAATGACTTCAGTGTTTACTATTGATGTTTTATAGCTTCATTCCTCAGTAAGGACATGAAAATTAGACCTAAGAGGAAACTATTGATAAACCGCATTTAGAAACTCCTCTAATGGACCTATGTTTGGTTGGGGTGATTGTACATAGTGTCCAAGCTCTGCAATAGACATCACCACTAGTTCTTATTTTGGCTATAATTTTGAGTCCATGTGGGATATTTTCTATGATAATTATAAATATATTCTTTACAAAAATCCACTAGCATTAAAAGGTTTGATTGATTCTCAAAGAGTGGAAAAATGGTTGATAAGGATTGAGCATTCATTTGACTTCTTGGAGAAAATTAATGAAATAAAGGTGATGTGTCCCACCTTCATAAAAGAGTGATCAAAAAATATGTGGTGGGAAATGATGGTGATATCCATGGGGCATGAGGGATTAGAGTAGATTATAATCAATGTTCATTTCATAGGCCAGTTCGATAAAGAGTAAATGGTGTGGTGAACATTGATTGTTTTTTCAAACTCCAGAAGACCAGAATGACCATGGTAGAATATGATGACCATTTCTTTGAGCATCTAAAGTTCTCACCTGATATTATATCAATTTATAAAATAAATACATGGTGGATCGAGATGGGACTTGGATTTTATATTCTTTTAAGTGACTTCTTGATGAAGCATAGTTCTTATACTGATGTGAATGTTAAAGAATTGAGGTTTGAAATGGAACTTGATGGAATTTTATCGATGTTGGGGGTTACATCTTCTCCCAATAGAAGTTTGTTTAGTTCTTCAAAATAAATATGAAGTGCGATGATTCTCATGATGGTTATTGATAGCTTTGTTTTTCTAGACCTCCTCCAGTGTCTATAAGATGCACTTTGATTTCCTACCAGTGTGGAAAGATATTGAACTCAAATCGACTTTCTATTATGGAACCCGAGGAATGTTTACAATGTGGATTCTTAGTTAAATTATATATTTTATTCTATTATATTCCACTCCCTAAAGTTTCATTGGTTTATCATCACATGTTAAAACTATAGTGCAATTATATAATTCATGTACAAAAGGGTTCTAGCTATTGGAATGTGGAATGATTCATCTTCACGAAGTGTAAGAGTGTTGAAATGAAGTACATATGGGTCCACTAACTGTGAGAGGAAAATCAAAATATATTCCTCATTGGTGACTAAATTATTTGAAATTAGTGCATGACATTAATTTATTTCAACCAATATTGTTGTTATACCTATTCTTTCTATGGATATTTTGTCTTATGTGATGGACATTATCATACCCCATGGAATGAAGAGAGATCACAGTCTCTAAATCCCTTATTTCATTTTCCCAATATGAAATATCAATATTTTGTGGGACTTCCTGGTTCTTTTCATGGATTTATTGACATCATATTCACAATGGATTGGTTAATTTCCAATAATTCTCAGATAAATTTTATTTTTGATGGGTCTCCATTACCGCAACCAATGGGAGTTTCATATCATGAAGGGAGAATAGGACCAAAGGTCAAGTAGATCTATACATTATTATATAGAGATGGGGAATGTAATATAGGTGTATTATTTTGATCTGAAGTGGGAATATTTGATTGTTGATAGCTATTAAATTGTTTTTGAGTTTCCAAACATGCTCCCACTTTAATTCAATGTCTTTCCACCAATAAGGGTGGTAGATTAATCTATTGATTTTGTGTCAGGTACTCATCTAATATATATTCCATCAATCCACATGGCCTGAGATGAAATTATGGAGCTGAATACATAGTTGTATGACCAGTAATAGAATGTATTTATATATCCATCTATATGACATTACGTGATGCCTATTCTCTTGGAAAAGAAATTTTATGGTTTACTTCAACAAGATTTTGAAAACTAGAATATCAATAGATTTATGGTAAATAAAAATTTCTATTTCCATAGATTCATGATATATTTGATCATTTGAAAGGGTAAAAGTGGTTTTTAGATATTCATCTTCGATTTGTTTATATTCAATTGAGAATAAGCATTTGGAATTTAAAAACAATCCTTTTGGAGATGGTATAGTCTTTATGAGTTCCTTGTCTTACCCTTTGTTCTAACCAACACTCAAAAAGTTTTTATTTATTTAAAGAATATGATTTTACATTAGTATCATGATACTTTTGGTGTGGTATTTTTGGTTAAATCCTTCTGTATTATATATTGGATGTTGATCATGTACATCATCAAAAAAAAATTGTTATTATTGAGAGGTCACTAACATTATTCCATTATTTTGAAATGGGATTTATGGATTCATGAAGTGATGTTATTGGGACACATGGGGTTAGAAAAAGGTATTTTAAATGACACTAAAATAGAGAAAGATGTGATTAAGATGAAACAACCATAAAACTCATTAAAGATTAAGAGATTATTAGGTCAATTTTGTTATTATAACCCATTTTTAAGGACTCATCAAAGTGAAATTATTCTATTACCAATCTATATCTGAAGAGAGTAGTTTTTTTGTATGGGGAATGTAAAAATTGTTATGTTGAGATAAATATTCATTTTACTGTGTTTATTGTATTGGCTCTCCCAAATTCCAGGAATGGATAGGTAGACTTATGTTATGTAATGGGTACATGTTTGGAAATTGTACTTATTATGGGTAATAATGTGGTTTATTATGGCTCTAATCACCTTAGGCCACAGAAGAATAATTATGTGGCCCCTAACCTAGGAAATTCATATATGATTCACAAAATTAATAAGTGTAAAAATTATTATTTAAGGGACTCAATTATCATTTTTTTCTAGCCAAAAATAATGATTTATATCTACACTCAAAGTGATTTAAATATGGAATGTGGTTTAGGATGGAATACCTACATTATTGCAACATAGACATCACTTTTTACACAGGGAAATTGAATATCATTGTAACATCCCCGACCTAGAATCCACTAAACGGGTTCCCCGATCCGGGACACGACATTACCAAAAGAAAACCTCCTAATACTCTGTTGGTTCTTGAGTAGTAATGAGGTCCTTATGGGATAAGTGGGGAGACTATACCCTCTTTACCAGAGTATGAAACATAATATAATAATTTAAATTGTGGAAATAATTAGAAAAATTAACTAACATTCATAAATTACCAACACCCGAACATGGTACTACCATATAAAACAATAAATATTTCATGACATGTTTCTAAACCAAGTGAAAAAATCCTCAATGAATGAAAAAATATCAATATCCCCAAAATGTGTTGGACTCTATGTTTGGAAGCTCACCTTTACATGTCCAATGTCCAGCTTAACTCCCAAAAAAAGGGCTCTTTCCCTTCTCCTGGCCCGTAGGCAAGAAATATATTAATTTACCCAACAGTAGCCCAATCAGGTTCTGATTATAACTTTGTATGAAACCACAAAAAATTTCAATATATATCCAGTAAATGTTTATTGTGAATGAAAGTGATAAATAATGGAATGTAAAGGTAAAATGATTAAAATACATTTCTAGACTATGTTCCTTTAAATCATACTTCCATTGAATCCAGTATCCCTACTATGGATTCCCATGTTTTAATCATCCATTTTGTTGTGTTCAATGGATTATGGATGTTTGTATTCTCAATAATATGAGAATAAAATCAAGTCTTCTCTCACTAGTCATCTCATTATAACAACCTCATAATCCTCACCTCGGAGGCTCATTTTGGGTGGAATGCATCTATTAGGGGAATATAACTCTATCCTCTTTCCTACCCCATAAATGTTGGGGTGGAGCTAGAAACTTGATCCAACTAGACAAATGGGAATAGAACCTAAACTCTATACCCCACATTATCAATCCATGGCCACAAGCTTATTTATCATCACCATAATTAACCACATCCCAAAAAAGAATAACCAATATCATTTTCATCATCAAAAAAGTACCAACAAATGGAAAATTAACATTATGCCTCAATCCATTAAAACATTCATTACCTATGTCACTTAACCATTTAATCCTAATTCACATTCCCCATGCTGATCTATATATGAATATTTAACTATAAACAAAATTCCGTCTCATATTCCCTATAACACCATTTAACCCGATTACATGTTGACCCAACAATACCTTATACATTAACCACATTAGACACAAATAACCACAATCCATTATAAATCCTTAGATAATACAATTAACCTCTTCCCAATGTATCCACATCACCATATGCCAATTTACCACCATATACTTGGGTTTTCCCCACCGGGGGGCCGACACACCCCATGGGTGAACCTAATTTGGTCTGGGCATCCTCCTTGCATCCCATGGGGATCAAGAGGGGTTCAATTAACAATTTATACATCCAATAAACCACATAATTCTAATGAAATCACAAAAAAAGAGGGGAACAATAATGAAAACATTCATGAACAAATCAATAAATAAACTATGGGATATATTGGGTAGACCACATACCTTGAATATATAGGTTAATTCAAACCTAATGAATGCCATATATATTGATTAAGAAAAAAATTGATACCTCAACCTAATACTCACCGTAATGAAAGGGTTTTAGTGCTTCAGAAGGAGATGGAAAAAACTGTGAACCCTATCCCAAAAAGAGAAGTCTGGAGGTGACTAAACATACCAAGATATTAAGTATAAAACTGAAAGTACTCTAAATGGACTATTATTTATGGAGAATCACCTCTTTGAAGATTTTGGAATCTTGGATTGATACTAGGGTTGAAGGAGAATTAAGAGAGATAAATCCTGAGTTGGAACATAAAATCCTGTAATTGTATTACTGTTATTTTCTATAAAAAATCGGTCTATGGATTACCCTCATAGTTTTCCAAGCCGTGATCAAACCATGAAAATACTAGTATACAAAATAATCCCCCTAACATAGTTACCTAGGATTTCCACATAGTTTTCCTTACTCGTGAAAATACCCTGTAGCATGCCCAGAAAACTAGTTTCTTACTCATTCATGCACTAAACCCCTAGAGAACCCCTAAACCTCCACATGAACCTTGGGAAATAACTATTTACCAAAATAAATAACATTATATAAAATTTAAACAAAGACATACCTTAAGGTATATTAGGGATCATACAACCTCCCCACCTTATGACTACTAATTCTTGAGTTGCTCTATCCAAGAATCCTTATGTTCCCAAGAAAACGTGATCGGGCCACTGGGCCCAGATATCTGATTCCTACTCCCATGTATCCTCCAGAACATATCTATGTTTCCCTAAAACCCATAACAAAGGCACCACCTTTCCACATAGGACCCTCTCACTATGATCCACAATACAAACCAGGTGCTCCTCAAAGTATACATAAACCTTAAGCATGACATCCATGAATTTTATTATAGGAGATGGATCTTGTTGATATTTTTGGAGTTGTGAAACATGGAAAACATAATGCATCCCACTATTTAATTGTGGAAGAGCCAATCCGTACACAACAGGTCTGATCCTCTCCCCAATATTAAATGACCCCACATACATAGGTGCCATCTAGCCCTGTATCTAGATACAGTAGCGACCCAACCTTGGAAACACCTAAAGATAAACACGACCACCCACACTAAATTCGAGGGGTCTATGATGTCCATCAACATATGACTTATTCCTACTCTGAGCTTCCATCATACACTTTTACATAAATCGAACCATCTCTATTGTTATATGAACTAGACTCAGTCCTAACATCTCAAACTCCCTAGCCTCCAACCAACATAGTTGGGACCTATAGGGTATCCTATTGAGTTCCTCAAATGGATCCTTCTAAATAGTATCCTAAACATTATTTTTGTAATAAAACTCAATAAGTGACAAGTTCTTTTCCCACAAATCACTGAAATCCCAATCACATTCTCTCCACATGTATTCAAATACCTGAATTGTACTCTCTAAATACCCATCAGTCTACCGGCTGAAATCTATAATAAAAAACACATGTGTACCAAGTGCATCTAGTTGTCCCTTCTAGAAGAATGATGTAAAAATGGATCATAATTTGAAACTATAGTTCTCGTCACACCATTGAACCGTAGTATTTCATGAATATAAAAATATTTTACCTGGTCAAATATGTAGGTCTCTTGGTTCAGAAACAAATGTTCCAGTTTGGTCAGCTGATCTACCAACACCCAAATTACATCATTCATTCAAGGAACCCCCATAATACCCACTACAATGTCCATCTTGACATCATTCCACTTCAACTCTTGAATAGGTAATGACTACGACAAACCACATGGATTTTGGTGTTAATCCTTTGCCTTCTGGAAGGTGATGCAACATTCCACAGAAATTTCTTCTTCATTCATTATTTTAGGCAACCAAAATGGCATACAAAGATCACAGTACATCAATGTCTATCCATGATGAATTGACCACTTTGACACATGAATCTCAAGGATCAACTCCTACCATAAACTTGTTGGAACCACAACATGACCATGAATATAAGAAACTACATCAGCGCTGAATGTTCAACCAGAAGGAGACTCCCCACCTTTAAGACACTCTTTCGTAGCCCAAAACTCCAGATCTACCAGCTGACTCCCTTTAACTCGGACTAAATGATTGGGTTCAACATTTATAGTCAAAAGGTTCATCTTCATATTCCCATACTATACATCCAATTGCATATCAGAAAACATGGAAATCATCTTCCACTCTTAACTAAATTCAAGAACCCCATGATTCTAAGTCTTACAACTCAGTGAATCCTCAATAGTATTCCTTTTCTCTATTATGTAGAACAACTCAAAATCTAAATACTGAAGGTACTTGAAGAATCATCACTATTGAAGATTAAAATCCTACTGAGAGAATTTGTACCTGAGAATTTTATGTTTGGTGAATACAGTGAAAATATCTCCCAACAATAAATGCCTCCAACACTTTTCGGTGTAAACCACAACAGCTGGATTCAGCTCATGAGTAGGATAACTCCTTTCATGTTGCCTCAACTGTATCGACCCATAAGCTATGACTTAATAATCATGAATCATCACTAACCCATGTCCAAAATTGGACACAATACAGAATATGGTTTACCTACAACCATGTTTGGGTAAGACTGAAATCAGTGTCATAGTCAACCACTTATTAAGTTTATCAATATCATTCTCACAAGCCTCTGACCAATAAAACATAACCCACTTCATGGTTGCACCTGTGAGTGAAGATGAAAAATGAGATAAATCAATATTAATATAATAGTAATAATCAGCCAATCCCAAAAGAATACAAACATCAGAGTAGTTCGTAGGCTACACCCAAGACCCCACAACCTGTAGTTTTTCTGGATCCACAAACACACCTGACTCAGAAATAATGTGTCACAAAAAGTGATCCTCATCAATAATTAACTAACATTTTGATAACATGGAATAAGGAATATGCTTCATTATTGTACTCAAGACGATGTGAATATGTTTGGAATGATCATCATGATTTTTTTGTTTACCATGATGTCAAAATCGAAGACAACTACAAACTGGTCCAAATATGGGTGGAATATCTAGTTAATTTTGGCTATGATTCACAATGGTGCATTGGTCTTACCAAATGGAATCAAAAAATTCATACAACTAGTACCTGCTTCATAATCCTAATTAGGGTATAATAGAATATCTCACCCTCAACTAATCATATCCAGATCTCAAAATAAAATTAAAAAACACAGAGGCCCAATTGAGTAGATCAAATAGGTCATCAATTCCAGGAAGGGGGTCTCAATTCATAATTTTCATCTAGTTTAGTTCCATATAATCAATAGATATCCTTAGTGAACCGTCATCCTTATTGGTAAACAACATATGAGATCTCCAAGGTGATGTTTTAGGACATATAAACCCCTCATTATCCAATTCCACTAATGGAACTGGGAGTTAATTTAGTTTTTTTTTTTGGAACCATTTAATATTGTCGAATGGAAAGTTGGTTTTCTCCTGGTAACAACTCAATATTAAACTCAACATCTCTCTTGAGTGTCAAACCTTATAATTCCATAAGAAACACATCACGAAATAGGTCTACAATAAGAGGGAAGAATACCCTCCCTTTCTCACTATAATCTGACATTGATCATGGTACTTGGGCATTGAGTTCTCCCAAATATTGACCATGAAGCCCTACATGGACCGCTCGAGTATTCCACTCACCACGATGGAAAGAAAGGCTTTAATCAACAGATGTGAATGTTACCAATCATAAAGTAATGTCGATATGGGCTTGATATGACACAAACCAATCCATCGTAAAGATTATGTTTTAAACTGACTTCTCTTGGAATAAAACATCACATAGAAAATGATATACTACATCATCCATATCAAAACCCTTACACCACCTGATGTTCTCAAATCGTACCCCTAGTGGAGTATAAACAGACATTACCCCTCTTGTAGTATCTATAGTAAATCCAAACAACACTATGAACAGATCAAAAATAAAGGAATGCATTTCACACATATTAGATAAATCACTAGCAAGCATGGAGGCTATAAGAATCATACCTCAAATGTTAGATGGTCTCACCTCACCACTGTCAGCTACAGGTTTAACTGCATTGAGTTGACCATCCCCTTTACCCTAGGCTCCTACCTATGTTTACTACACTATAATACCCTATTGATAAGGTAGATCTCGCCCAGAGAACCATATCCACCACCTCTACTAGTACGACCCATGGAGCTCAAACTACCTTCCTAGTACGGGGAAACTGACCCCCAACACACACTCAAGAATCTGCCTCTGACCTCTATAATTCCATAATTGTCGAGGGTTCAGGAAGAACCACTTCATGTGTCTTACCTTCCACATGCTCAACAATCAACTAGTGGGTGAGCACAATAGTCACACTTGTGCCCTGAACTAACAAACAAGTAACAGAATACTTGGTCACCGCCCTAGGAAGCTGACCACCTCTTCTGATATCTTTATGTTCTTTCACCGTGGTAAAAAGTTTCAATATGACACTTATATGTATTGGAAGCCACACCACTTGCTCTCCCAGCTTGCCTGAAAAGTTCACTAACTAAATCTTACCTCAAACACCCCTCCGAGAAAAGGGATTGGTCCACTAGTTTATAAAACTATTTTAGGAAGAATATATTCACCTAAGACCTGATTTATTTCTAAACTCATTCTAGGATCATTTCACCATGGCTACCTCATCATATGTCAATGAAGGAATGAAGCATCTCAAATTGGTGAAATAACTAGAATAGTCCATTAAAAAAATTTTCCCCTAAGTCATCATCATTAAATCCATAGGCTTTTCATGCTTGCATGTTTCAATGAATATGTTGTCAATATACTTCTCTTGAAAATCTTTCCACATCATCCCATTTTCATGATCCTTTTGAACCATGATGTCCCACCAACGCTTTTCATAAACTCTAAATGGATAGTCCTCTTACATGACTCTCATCTCGATTTTAGTCTATATATGGGAATAAATAGTTTTTTTGGAATCAATCCAAAAATACTTTGTCCCTATCCCACCCTCTCTGGTAAAGGTAAGAGGTTGTTGTAGCTGAAACACCCTAGTTAGCTCAAACATACTCAATACTTCCTACCTGGGATAATGTTAAATAATTTACATAAAATTATTAATGTCTCATAGAAAATATATTCACTATCTTCATGGATCACCATGTTCTCTTGATCCACTACTAGTAGATCGTTCTCGAAAATTTCTTAATCTCCCCGAGATGGAAAAAGTATTTGAGGTGGCATTTCCCTATAATGCCAATAATGATTTTTAGAATGAAACAATAATACTTTTATGAAAAGGAAAAAGTTATTAGAAGGATCATAACATTCCGAACAAAATCTGTTGTTATACAATACCAAAATTATCCCACTCACAACCAAAACACTACCCTTGATCATCTCTAATATGGGCATGGCTAACAAGGGTATATAATTCACATGGTTACAAACCATATCTTTTACACCAATTCAAAATAATTTCCACATATCAATTTACTTATAAAACCGGTTAATACAATTTTACATAATTATTAACCACAATTTTATAATTTCATCTTACCCTTTTTACCCATTCATACCATATTATTAGGAACAATTTCATTACATTTCTTAAAAACAAATACATCCTGACCATCATATCTCACACACCCATCTCGTGTGTGTTCCAACCATGATGCACATAACATACCATGATGCATGAATTCTTAACCTTGTACCATTCTGAAAAAAATAGAAATATAAAAAAGTCATCAAATCACACAACAAGTACATCACCTGATGGTAAAATATCATCATATATAACAACACAAAATAATAACAACAATTCCCTCCAAGGGTGACTTGGGTTTCCCCCATACATGGGTTAGTTACTCCCAATCCGAAGATCATCAATAAGGCACAGAATATTCCAAAACCCATGTCTACCATCTTCAAATAGTAATAAAGAGAATAGAACCCCTTTGATAACACTTTTTAACACTGGAAATTGGAAACCACTAAACTGGTTCCTTGAGTCGGGTCACAACATGACCTCTTGCATGACTCCCAGGATGCCAAAGGTTTCTGACTAATAGTGTGGATCTAATTGGATAGGTGGGGAGACTACACCCATTTTACCATGGTAATCCATAATATTAAAATATTTAAATAGAAGATAAAATAAGAAACAATTAATAACATGCATAAATAATCGAGTCCCAGATTATTTACAAATGTACACAATAGTAAATATGTTATGCCATGATACCATGGAAAGTGAAAAAAAACCCAAATAAAGAAAAAAAATAAGATTTCCAAAAATAGTTTGGACTCCATGTATAGAACCTCACTCATAAATTTGCCATTTCTGACTCTTATCCCTAGAATAAGTTCTTTTCCCTCATCCATACATGCATGCATGAAATATGCTCATGTACCCACAGGTGGACCGAGTAGGGTGTGATTAAAACACTGTAGGCCAACACCAACAGTGTCTCCAAATATCCAGTAAAATAATATAGCGCATGAAAGTGATAAATAATGAATGTAATGGTAAATATTTCAATAGGCCATTTTAGAATATGTTACTTTAAATTATACTACCATTTAATTCATGTTTACTACTTAAGAATCCCATAATTTAATATACATTTTTAATGTGTTAAATGGAATATCCATATTCAATGTTCTATATCATATGTGAATAAAATATAGTAATATATCACTAGGTATCGCATTAAAACAACCTCATAATCCTCACCTCGATTCCTTAGTCTGGGTGGAATGCAATTGTTAGGGGAATGGAACTATGTCCCCTTCCCTAAACCATGAATTTAGTATTAGGACCACTTCGTGTATGGAGTTTTATTTATTTTCAACTGTTTCCAATATTGATCAAAATGAAGGAGGGATCCAATGTAAATGAAGAATGGAAAAACTGATGATTTATTTCACTGATTTTAAGTCTAAAGAACATATATCAAAAGGGATACATTGTTCACTAAAAAAACTAAATGAATAATAAGTTTAGGATGTGATTTTCGATCTATGTATTCCATGAACTTATATATAATGGAACACTTAGTTTTTTATCCATGTATTTTTATGGCCTTAAAATAAAATGGGACAGCCCACTAGTCGACCAGCCAACCTCAACCCGAGGCACATATTGGACCAAAGTGGTCAACCACACACAATGGAGGCCATCCAGGATAGCTCATAGGTGGTAGGGCTATGTGTAGGCCAGGAGGAGTGCATGGGTAGAAGCCCACATAGTGGGTGGGTGCAAAGAGATCCCACAAATAATATGGTACAGGATGGTTCCATGGAGGAATGAGGAGAATTCTGCGGTGATGATGGAGAGAGTTGATAATTAAATAGTAGCATTCCCGTATATGTGCTTCAATGTGCGACAAGGTTTTTAATAACCTAACTAATCTAAGTCGTCCATCTAATCTGGTGTAAGATCTTAGATGCATTCTTCATCCTTCATCCCATGATCTAATCACCACCATTATTTTTTGATCAATGATTGTCCAATGATTGAGGAGATCTCGCACCATTGTCTTGTACCTCCGAACCCATGAATGGCACCTAATGCCCCAATTCACTAGAGACACAACCGCACAACCTGATCAACCATCCAGTCATAATTGATGATTTCAAACAGAAAATTATAGTCCTACGGAAGCTAGATGATCATCAATGAAATTTCATTTTCTTACATACAATGAAATAGTGAAATTCCAAAGTGGATGGAGAAAATGAAGTTTCTAGGCCACATAATGGAGCTTATGTGTCCGTGATTGTAATTTTAATGCGACTCTCAATAAATTTATGTGATGTTTTCACATGAAAGGAGACAGATTCAAACATGAAATCGAAACAACTTAGAATCTCATGGTTTCTCATACCCATGGTTAAATGAATTTAAAATGACATTATTCATGGAAAATAACACAATATTAGAACATGTAAAATAATTTAGTCCTCACCTACAAAATAATTTGCACCTATTTGAGAAGAAGATATTGCTCTCAAGAATTTGAAATCTTCTTTTCTTACAAATAGAGTCTCTCTGATCATCCAGTTCATGAGGGGAAAGCATGATCATTCAAATATTACGGGTATGTGAAGAGTGAACCATGAACTACTCTGATTCGACATTGTGATGGATTCACACATACTACATGGTTTCATGAAGAATGAGTGTTTCAAACCACTCTCGGTTCACGAAGAGAGGATCCAATAACCATTTTAGGCTTGGGATGAATTTTTTGTTCATCATGGAATGGAATGAAGGTTCACACTCTCTATATAAAGGATAACCAGACCTCCCATGCATGAGGAGGAGCCACAAACAATTATAGTACCTGAAGTATATAACATCAAACTCGTGGTGTGACTAGAGAAGAAATTTCATGAATGCTATGGCTTTTATGATTTCATTTTAACATTAAAGATCCACACATTTTCTAGGAATCTTTTGTAATGAATATCCTATATACAAAGATAAACAACCATTTGGATTCTAGGAGCAATACATTTAAAACCTAAAATAATCTTAACAAAGTGAATCCAAATAAGGAAAAGAAACACAAAACCAAAAAATGTTTGTATAATGTGATCTCATATATTAAGGTTCACACAAATAGAGGATAATATATTCAGGTTTCACATGTATCCATATGAATGTGTTTAAACAACTGAGTGTATGCACATTTAAATAGTATAAGAGAATAATAAAAAGGATAGTACGTACATTCATGAACTTACCATTTAAATAAATTTAAGGAAGAATGTGTGTGAATTTGTGGGGAATGAATAATTAATATGTTGGGATAATTTTCATGCTTGAATTCATGTGTTAAGACATTTAAATACAAAGAAAAAAGTAAGGGTACACATGTGTGATGAAGAATAATAAGTAAATTAAAGGGATGAGTTCATTTAAATGCTTCATGCATGATTCCATTAATACATATGGAAAATAAAGAAGAAATTGATTCTGATTATTCCTAGAGAGCAGATCTTTATTTTTTGAATGATAACATAGGTATTAGTGGTTCTAGATGAGAAAAAGAAGAATACATAGTGCATTCAGTTATTTCTCAAAAGATGAAGGTTGAATATAAGTACATCAATTCCATAAATTGATTCAATTAGTGTCTCATGCTGAATAGAGTCAAAGACTTCCATGAAATTTTTTTATGAAACTATCAAGACGATAGTCAGAGTGAGAACACTCCCAATGTAGTGATCAATGGGAGTCAACAGAAGTCGTCTAATGGAAGAAGTGATCCATCCATGATCCTTTTTAAAGGTAGTGCGATTTGGACAATGTGACAATGCCCAAACCATTGTAATCTAATTATAATGAATATTAGTGGAATTTGGTATGACCCACAACCTGTTGGTGTATGATCCTTGGATGTTTCCCTTAGTGGTGAGCCATGTAAATGTGTTGTGTGATCCTTTTTCATGTGAATGTTTTAATTAAGTCACATTTCCATCATTCTGGGTTAAATATGTTCTTATAAATGTGGGGAAAAGATCTATTTATTTAAGAGAAATTTTCAAACCCTGAATCACCCCACCCCCAACTCTTAGGTGGTATAGGTTCCATCAATTGGTATCAAATTCAAAGGTTCACTTATAATGGATACTCTATATTAATTATATTCAGTAGAGGATTTGATTTTTCTTTTCTATGTCAACAACGAAGTGCAGTATTTATGATGATTCAGTCATCTTTGAGTTGATGATTACATCTTGTAAAACCATGAATAACATGAAAAATAAACGGAAGAGACACTTTGTGATGTCAACCACATATATATGAGATACAACATCAGGTTCTCCTTACTTTTCCATTAATGACGAAATATCATTCTTGGAATATAAACACAAGGTGGCTCAGGTTTAAACAAATGGTTTGGAGTCCAGTATAAGTGGTGAAGAAAATCAATTTATAACATTATATGAATATTCAATTGAGAAAATAAGAAATTATCAACATTATATTACTAAATAAATAGATTCCATTATTTTTAGAATTTTTCAATATCTGCAGGCAGATATCACCTAGTTAGAAAGAGAAGTATAAAACATTGAAAAGGGTATGTAAAAAATTTCATGAATTTTTAAAGAACCTTATAGAGATTGATGAATTTGAAAAGAAATAATGATTCAATAAGATTCTATATGGAATGATATATGAACCAGAAGTTGAGAAGAAGAAGATAAATGAATTCAAGGTGATATATTTGGAAGAAAATTCAATGAAAATAATGTAACATTACTATATGTTACAAAACAAAGTTATGATTCGTGATGATGAGTCATAAATATTGAAGAATAATTCTAAAGAGAACATGGTCATGATTTAATATTAGAATATCATCCTCAATATGGAATGTATAAAATTGGAATTCCAGTTGAACAATTATGAGAAGACACATATTGATCCTTAACAAAATAATGAAACCATTTCTATTGATATTAAATGTTCAATGGATGATAAAATTATAAAAATATCTTCAACATGTGATAAAAATATAATGAATTTTACCAATGATCTATCTCACGAATCTTAGAAAGTTAAGGTTCCATCCATACAACAATGTAATAATGTTTCTAATTTTTTTATAAAAAATTCTATGTTGGATGAAAAATTCTAAACAAGTATAGATGAGTAAGGATTATTAAATGCCTAACACCGTGGGTTGGATGGATAGGAAAAATAATGTGGAAGTTGGTTCCCCATATTGAACAAAATAAATACAAAACATGGACCAAAAACCTTATCAAACAGATATCAAGATTTGAAGATATTTGGTTCTATGTTGGTGCTAAAATTGGTTAGGGGATTTTTCATTAAATTTCTGGTTCAATCCATAAAATATAAAAGTAAAAATGAATCCTATATTGAGGGGGAGAAAGCCATAGCCGACTAAAAAACATCTACAGGTCAAAAAGAATAATTATACTAAAAATATATTTGGAATGATTGAAAAATTAAATAGAAGTGGTTACAAGGTTAGGATATGGTCATATCAATATAAAGTAATGAAGATAAGACTAAAAAATCTTGCTAAGAAAATATAAGATTCATTTGGATGTAAAAAAATTATGTTGTTAAAAATCCTTCCATGATGATTCCCAAAAGGAATGGTGATAGTTCCTTGGATTCTAAATCCAATAAGTTCAAAGGTGGTTCATCCAAAACAACTACCAAGAATCATGACACTAAAAATGATGTCATGTGGAAAATCCAAACATTATTCCCAAATCCCTAATGAAATACTGATTATCTATCGAGAGAATTTGGAAACAATGAGAAAAATCAAAGAATTAGTTAGAACCACACAAGCACAACCAGAATTGAAGATTAAATATAAATTTATGAAGAGTGGATCAAATGGAGAACCGTTTTTGGGAAAACCAAATAAACCTATCTATTCACATTGATAAATAAAATAGGATCCACCATATTCCGTTGAATATTTGAGTATTGTATTTGTTATTATAATATATGGAATTGAAGGTGAAACAAACTATTAGGGGTGATCCTGAGAAGTTGTCCCATGAGGGGAGATAGATTAAGAAGAAGCAAGAGTCATTATTTTAATTAGTATAAAATTCAGTAGGTATCTAATTTAATTACTCTAAAGATTTTTTAATGATCATGTCATTGGAAAAGGTATTACATTTATTTATCATTCATCCTTAGTTACTCAAAATAAAGATCATTCTACAAAGGGGCAGTAACTAAACTAATCCATGACATATGAAGATTGGAAGTTCCACAAGGTTAATTATCCTTACAATTTCACTTGAATGTTTTTTTTCCAACCTTTGAATTGAGTTTAGGAGTTTAGATTTATTGTTCCAAGAATGATTCTTCTGAAAGCCTATAATTAATGTGAAAAAACCCTTTCAGACATGTATATGAGTTCTTATCTCATAAGGTATCATGCTTAGTGAATAATGGATGGATTTTTCTTCTAATTCAAATCCTCTTAATTTCTACACCAATAATAGATCATGCAGACTTGCAATGAAATGATTGATGGAAATTTCTCATGTAATGACAGATATTCTCTTCATGAGGTTTTTATTTCTTATACATAATGGGGAAAAATGTGAAAGAAAAGTTTTAGATGGAGATAATGAAGTATATGGGGGGATAAAATTATAATTTTTAAAATGATAGATTTATTTTAATAACTATGATGTATTGAAAAAAATACCAAGTGAGAGATTGTTGGGACTAATTTTGGTATGTAGTTATATTTGTTGTCAATAGTTTATAATATTAATCAAAATGAAGGAGCATTCAAATGTTAATGGTTAATTGAAAATCAGAAGATTTATTTCACAGGTCATAAGTCCAATGAACATTTAGTTAAATGGAAACATTGTATAAAATAATAAAATAAAATATGAAGAAGTTGATGAGGAATTTGTGTTCAAAGGAGTACATGTAATTATATATAACATAACACTTTGTTTTGAGAAATGTTTTTTATGACCTTTCCAAAAAATGGGCCAACCCACTAGATGACTAGCCAACCTCATCCCGAGGCACATGTGAGACCAAAGGAGACAACTGTGCCCCCGGGAGACCAGCTAGGCCAACCCATAGGATGTAGGGTCGTGTGTAGGCCCAAATGAGTGAAGAGGCCAAATTCCATGTATAGAGTAGGTGATGTGTGAACCCGAAGAGAACATGGTATGAGGTGGTACCATGGAGGGAGGAGGACAATTCTATGCTGATGATGGAGAATGTTGATACATAAACTGTAGTGTTCCCGCATGAGTGTTTTGATGTGGGAAAATTTTTCTAATCACCAAACTAATATCATACATCCATCTAATTGTGCACAGGATCCTGGGCCCATGACTTATCATGTATCTTGATATCTAATCGATGTTATCCATATTAAATCATAGCTGATCTATTGACCGTGGAGAGCCTACGCCTCCATCTTCAACCTCAGAACCATAAAAGGGCTCCCAATTCCATAGTTTACAAGAGAAATCTTCGTACCTCCTAGATCGACAATACAAAAACTATTGATGATTGAAACCATTAAATTATAGTCATAAGGAAGCCACATTACCATGCATGGAATTTTATTTTCATGAATGTAATGAAAGAGTGAGGTTCGAATGTGGTCGATTAAAATGAAGGTTCGGGGACATGTCATGGAGCTCAGTTGTTTGGGATTGTGATTTTCATGTGAATCTCAGTTCATGGACTTGTTGTTTTCATGTGAATGTAGAAGTTTGTGCCCATTAAATGGATGTATCCTAAAATCATAGCGTATCTCATACCCATAGTTTAAATATTTTTAAACCATGATCTTCAAGAAATATTACATGTGATTCGAATGTGTAATAAAATATATTCCACAACTATAAAAGAAGTAGTACCAAGCCAAGAATAAGATGTTTCTCCAATGATTTTGAGATATTATTTGTTGAGAAACAGAATCTCTTCAATCTTCTAGTTCATTAGGGGAAAGCACGATATGAAAAATATTCTGGGATCTTTAAGAGTGAAATGTGAACAGCTCTTGTTCGAAGAAGTGAAGGAGTCCTGTGTACTGCTCAACTATGCGAATAAGGAGATCCAAAAACCACTTTTGGTTCTTGAAGAGATGATCCATGAACTATTATATGATTGTGAAGAATTCCAAAAACATCCTGATATGTGAAGGAAGTTTGTAGTCTCTATGTGAAGGAGAACAACACATCCCTTGCGTGAGGAGGAGCCGCGAACCATTCTTGTTAACGAATGATATTACATCATACACATAGTGTGTTTCGAGAAGAAGATCCATGAAGGTTATGGATTTCATGCTCCTCTTTAAACATTATAGAATCACACGTTCTCTTGGAAGATTTTTTTGAAGATAATATAGTGGAAAAGGAAATATACCCATTCAGGTTCATAAAAGAACACATCTGAAACTGAAAATCATCCAAACCATGTTAATCCAAAGAAGGAAATAAAACATCAAATAAGACATTGTGCATATAAGGGAGTCTCATCTATTAGGATGTGCACAAATAGAAGAGAACAACTGCATGACACATATTCACCCATATGCATGAGTTGAGGCAAATGAGTGTATGTTTATGAAAAGAGAAGGAGATAAGAAGGAAAATTCAAGTATTTATTTTCATACACTTATCATTTGACTAAATTAATGGCAGCATGTGTTTAAATTTTTGGAGAATGAAGAATTAATAGGTGGAGATAATTTTTATTCATGCATTCATATGTGGATACATTTAATGAAAAATCTACAAACATGGGTTCTTGTGTGTGAAGATGGAGAAGAAGTAAAAGAATGTGTGGAGTTCATTTAAATTCTACATTCATGATCTCATGTGTACCTGTGGAAAAGAATGAATAATATATTGAATCTAATGATGCCAAATGAGATTATCTTCATTTCGTGAATAATCACATAAGTACTTTTGATTCTGGACATGATGAAGAGGAAGAATTTGTGAATTTAGTTATTTCACTAAAAAAAGAATGTTAAATATAAGAACTTCAATTTGGGACATTGATGTATGATATAAAACATGGTGTATAGAGACAAATAGTCCCATCCTGATCTATTTAAGAGAACATCAAGTTGATAATATGGGTGAGACCACTCACATGGATGTTATCCAGAGGGAGTCAACAGATGTAATATGAGGGAACCAGTGAGCAATATAGGAACCTTGGTAAATAAAGTTGTCCTGGGACTAACTAATTTCCTCAAACCATTTTAATCCATAGCTAGTTAATATTTGTAGAATTTTGTATGACCAAAAAAATACCAACACATGCTCCTTGGACGTATCCCTTAATAGTGAACCACGTAAAATAGGTATGTTATCATTCGACTTGTGAATGTTTTAATCACATCACATACCCATTTTACTAGGTTAAATATGTTTCTACCATCATGGAAGCAAGATCCATTTGTTTAATATAAAAAATTACACCCTTATTAACCCCCCTCTTAGGGTGGTTTCGGGTCCTTCATTTGGGGGTGGAGCTATAACATTGGTCCAAATCGACCCATGGGTGTAAAACCGCATGTCTGTACCCCACCCATCAAATCCACATGCACATGATTATTTAAAATAACCATAATTAGCCACATCAAAACAATAAATAACCAATATAATTTTTATCATCAGAACAATATCTAAAAATGGAAAATTTATATTATGGCTCAATCCATTAACACACTCCATAATATATCAGTTAACCATTAACCCTAATTCCCATTCCCCTTGCCAATATCACTAGGAATATTCAATTGTAAACATAATTCATTATTTTATTCTCAGTAACAACATTTAACATGATTAAATGTCAACCCAACAGTCCCTTATCCTTTAACCACATTAGAAACCAGTAACCACAATCCATTCAAACTCATTACATAAACCAATTATCCTTTTATCTATGTCTCTACCTCATTTTGTGTCAATTTCAACCCTTATATTTATTTTAGCCTCATCGGGAGGCCCGACACACAACATGGGTGGCCCTAATATGCTCATGTCATCATCCCATCATCCCATTGGGATTAACATGTGTTAAATTAATCATTTAGGCACCCAATACACCACATCTAGTAAATTGTATAAATAACACATAAAAATGGAACAAGAATGAAAACCTTCATAAAAAAAATCAATGAGTAAAATATGATCCACAACCTATAGGCCACATACCTTGAATATAATACTGAATGCATACATAATCATGGCCTTAGATCTCAAATCAAAACACCATTGAACCCTCAACTTAATAATCAATGGGAATAAAGTGTTTTAGAGCTTCATAAGGAGACCAATAAACGTGTGAACATTATCCAAAAAAGTGAAGCATGGAGGAGATTAAACATACGCTAATATTCAATCTACAACTGACAATAGACCAAACCAAGCATTTCACCTCTATAGTCTATAATTGGTCGCTTTATTTTTGAAGAGAAGACCCTCACTTGGTATCTTTGAAAGATTTGTGTTTGGTTCCATGAATTATAATGAAAGTGAAACATTGGGATTATTGAATAACATAAATAATTTGATTCATTTTGCTTTAGAGGAAGCTGTGATAAAATCCTAGTTGAGGGCTCCCCACAACTACAAAAAATCATGATTCTACCTTTGCTGATGGTCCTATGATATCCACATGAAGAAAGATTCGACATTAGCAGAGATCTGGGTACGTTTTCCAAATCTACCACTTCTATTTCAAAATACAATGATTGATAAATGCTTTGAAACCTCCTTGGAAAATACATGTGTTCTAATAGACGGACTAATGTTTTCTGTCATCCAGTTAACCCATGAGTGTGTGTGGAGGTTGACGAATCATGGGTGCTATTAGACATCATTTGGATCACTGTAGGTGAAGAGTCTCAGTGTAGACACCCTGTTGTCTAAGATTCCTGGTTCCATTTTTTCCCTGTTTTTAAACGGTTGGGTCATTCACTGGAGAACTGCATGCGGGGGGCTATGAATACTGGATTCCATAACGATGTGAGAAAATATGATCATGGAAATCCTAAGAATAGCATAGTGGATGATTCATTTTTTTAAGGACTATCTAGGGAAATCTAAATAGATCAGCTGAAGGTAGTGGTCTACCAGGTGTAACTCAGGTTGTCTAGATTTATGGTTTGGTCCAAGACGACCAGTGTAACGTCCTAGATCTGGATGCCACTCAACGAGTGCCTTGAACCCGGTTGCTCACATGACATCAGCGCATATCCCCAAACACCAGAGGCTGTAGACTAGCTGTGAGGGTCCATGTCTAATAGTGTGGAAACTATGCCCCCATTTGTCAAAGTGTAGTAAAGTAGAAAAGATAAATAACATACAACGATAGAAGCAGTAAACAATATGAAAATGATATAGAATACAGAAGTAAAAGAGAATCAGCTATCATATAAATAAGGATTCAGTATGTCACTAATTCTATGAGAGAAACCAGAATTGGATTCACTACAAAAAAATCCAATACAACTCAAAATACATTGTTTAGCCAAACAAAAACCAAGATGAGTAAACAGAACGCCGCAGCATTGCAAGCCTAAGCTCGGTCTCATGCTCTCATACTTCTCTACTCTAATCATGTACCTATATAGGGACCCTTGCCTCGGTTGACACCTAAAGTAGTATAGCCTGTTTGGGCAGAATACATTACCCAAACAGGGTGTGGGAAATAAATCCCAATAGGCACCCACCAATGGCCCGTGCTCAACTGTCAGTGAAAATATTCAATAGTAGTGTGCAAAATTAAATACAGTAAACTAGTAAGTACTAAAAAGTAACTATCACTACTAGTTTCACTGCCATATTGATACTCATTTCAACAATTCTATTTAATAACATTATTTGCTCATCAGAACCAATCCCTCAGGCCAATCAGAACCATGCCCTCAAGATAATATAATATAATCATGCCCTCCGGCATTCCCTCAGGCTATCGAATATTTCCCTCATGCATACGAGATATTTACCTCAGGAACATAAGTCACTTTCATCAGTCTCAAGAAGTTTTTCCCTTAAGAAAAATAAAACATTGCCCTCATGCTAAGTAGTACCTTCCCCTCAGGCTAAACAAACAATGCCCTCAGGCTAAAAAGAACCCTACCCTCAGATGTAAGTAATCAGGCCGAACCCAAAGCATAAACAAGAAATTTATATAAAATTATGCTCAAGGAAATTTAATACACATTATAATCATGGAATACCCTCAGTTATCCTGTCCGAATGGCTAAACAGAGGAATGCACCCCCGGGGTGGTCCTGGATCCAAGCAGTGATCCAAAACAACAATTTTAATTTATGAACAGTTTATCTATAAAATTATAGATAACTTTCATCAAAGGCCACAACCATAATTCACACCAAACCTGGTATCATAGCACAAAGGTACAGAAAAACACACAGTAGTTGAAATTTAAACACTAGACAACCTACCTCGATTGTCTCTGATCGGTATACGTGAACGACACTTCCGAAACAAAAGAGAATGGTCTAGATATGAGGTGAACATAATATCGTTAAAAATCAAATAAATTTCCCTCAAGAAATAATTGGTGAGAAAAACCCTGGGAAGAGGAAGAACTCACTTTTCTGGTTCCAAGGAGATCAACGGTGTAGTAATCGGGTTCCCGGTGTGCGGTCGGGAGATCCTCCAAGCTCCGACCATCTCTCTCAGTCTCCTCCAGCTTTCTAAGCGTCCTCTGTGAAAAGAGGAGGCTATTACCTTTTTTTCATGAAAAAAACAAACTACATAGTATGTAATATCAAGTACAGAGTGTGTACATTTCTCATTCAACTGTTCATCTTGAGGCTACTTTTTCACCTCCAAACTGTTCACTAGTCGACATGAGTACACGACGTGTATTCCCAATTAAACGTCGTGTATTGTCCCTCCACTAGAGGTTGCCTCCACATCCTCACTATTAACCTACTGACTGAATACACGGTATGTAAATACCCGATACACGGCATGTAGTCAGTTATTACACCCTTCATTGCCGACAGGCCTACACATCATGTGTGCTCATCCCACATGGGAAAAGTACATGGCGTGTGGAAAATTTCATAGCGTGTAGTCACAAACATTGGTTTTTTACCCCATTTTACATATTTCCTCAAAAACACTTAACCAAAAAGAAAATGTAGAAACCTATACCTCAAGAAAAAGAATTGAGTTTTTACAAACATTCCCACTTAATGAAATTTGTCCCTGAATTTCCCATCCAACAGTGGTGAAGATAAAACTCAGAACAACTCTAGCCACTAAACATGTATTTTAGCCTCCCACTCCTAGGTTTCATCCTACACTCGGCCATGCTTCCATAGAACCCGTACGAGAGGAACTGAACTTCCTCGGAGAACCATCATGCTCCTATCAACAATATGAATCAGATGCTCATAAAAGGATGCATCGATCTTTAGCTCAACCTCCTCAGGCTGAAAGACGATAGATGGGTCTAATTGATAACGACGCATCTGAGATACATGGAAGACGTTGTGCATTTCTAGGTACCTCTGTGGTAACTAAAACCGGTAGGCAACTGGCCTGACTCTCTCCAAAATCTCAAACAGCCCCATATACCACGGTGAAAGTTTACCCAATCTTCTGATCTTCCTGTGTACAATCCTTGGTGAAACATGCAAGAAGACCTGATCCACGACCAAAAACTCCAAGGGTTGGTTGCAGTGATCAGCATAATATTTTTGACGAAACTATGCAGTAGCCATCCACTTTTGAATCAACTCGACATGTTCAGTAGTGTCTTGTATGAGATGTGGTCCCAATAAAGCTGCCTAACCTGCCTCCATCGATCACAAATTTGATCGGCATGGACTACCATATAAAGACTCATAAGGTTCCATCTTAATAGTTTCTTGAAATATATTATTATATGATAACTAAACTAGGGGTATATTCTTCTCCCAAGAGCCCCCATAGTCTAGGATGCATGCACACAGCATGTCCTTAACCACCTGTATCGTACGCTCTGACTGGCCTTTGGTCTGAGTGTGGTATGTTGTGCCTAGAATCACATGTGTACCTAGTGCCCTCTAAAAACTCTACAAGAAACTCGATTTAAAATGGTAATCCCTATCTGAAACGATAGAATGGGGGACCCCATGAAGTCACACTATCTCCCGGATATAACACATCCTGAGATATTCAACATCGAAGGTCTCCTGGATCTGTAAAAAGTGTGCTACCTTTGTGAGTCTTTCCACAATAACCCACACAACATCATTTCCTCTAGGTGACCTCGGCAACCCACTCACGAAATCCATCGCGACATCATCCCATTTCCAATCCAGAATGGGTAATTATTGTACCAGTCCCACTGGCCTCTGATTCTCCACCTTCACCTGCTGATAGGTTGAAGATCTTGTGATAAAACTAGCTACCTCTCTTTTCATACCCAACCACCAATACTGACGTCTCAGTTCACGGTACATCATGGTGACTCCATGACGAACTTCCCAAGCCGAAGCACGAAACTCTCGCATCAAATCCTTGTCTATATCTCTGGGAACCCACACTCGTCCATGGAAATGAAATACCTCATCATCGCATATCGTCCATTCAAGAGTAGGGTCCTCACTTTCCACTGAATCCCACAGAACTAGTCCTTCTGAATCCTATAAATGTCTTATCCTCACTCTATCCAAGAGGTTAGATGTCCTGGCTAAGGAAGAAAGATTGGTTTTCCCCTGACTATCATGTACCACCAAATGTATCTCAGAGAAGAAATCCATAAGCTTCCACTCACCACTCGCCTCATGAACTTCATGTGTCCGAGTGTTCCTGCTCAGTGCAACCGCAACTAGATTACACTTACCAGTTGTATAGGAAAGATCAAAATCGAAGGAATGAAAGTATTAAACCCACCTTTTCTGTATCAAATTTATGTCATGCTGATTAAATATGTATTTCAGACTTTTTTGGTCGGTAAAAACCCCAAAATTATCTCACAAGATATAATGTCTCCAACAGTGTAACGCGTGAACAACAGTAGCAAACTCGAGATCATGTGTCGAGTAATTCCTCTCATGTGGCCTCAACTGCCAAGACCCGTATGCAACTACTCGATCGCCCTGCATCAACACTACTCCCAGCGCATTTCCTGATGTATCACCATAAACTGTATATATCCTCCAATTCTCTGGAAGTATCAGGATTGGTGCTGATTTCATCAATCCCTTCATCTTATGAAAGGCTTCCTTGCAAGCTTCTGACAAAACGAACATCACACCATTCTTAGTCAAACCCATCAATGGAACTGCTAAGTAGGAGATGTCCAGTATAAAGCACTTGTATTAACTAGGCATCCCCAAGAAACTCTGTATCTCAAAAAAATTCATAGACTGATCCAAGGACACTACTGATCTCACCTTCTCTGGGTCTGCTACAACTCCTTCCTTTGGAATGATATGCCATAGGAAGTCAATATGGTCCATCCAAAAGTGGCACTTTGAGATCATAGCTTATAACATATGCTCTCTTAGTGTAGTCAAAAATATCTCAAGATGGGTGGCATTGTCATGTCGAGTGTGAGACTACACCAACATATCGTCCACAAAGACTACCACAATGGAATCGAGATAAGGGTGGAACACACGATTCATTTGATCCATCAAAACTTCTGGTGCATTCATGAGTCCGAATGGCTTCACCATGTACTCATATAGATCATATCTGCTCCAAAAAGCTGTAAGCGGTATGTCTGATGGTCTAACACGTAACTGATGATATTCGGATCTCAAGTAAATCTTCGAGAACATTCGTGCTACCTGAAGTTGATCAAACAGATAATCGATCCTCGGCAAGGGATATTGGTTCTTACCTATCATCTGGTTCAACTTCCTACAATCCACATAGAGTCTGAGGGTGCCATCTGCCTTCATCACAAAGAGGACCGGCAAACCCCAAGGATATGTATTAGGTCAGATAAAACCCTTTTCCAAGAACTCCTCTAACTGCCTCTTGAGCTCTTGCAACTCTGGTGTATCCATCCTATAAGGAGGATCTGCACCGGTGCTACTCCTGGAATAAGCTTAATAGTAAAATCCACCTATCGCTCCAGAGGTAGACCTGAAAAGTTGTCTGTGAATACATCATTGAAACGATCGACTACTGGAGGGAAATCCTTCTGAAAAGGTCCCTATTCATCTAGATATAAAATCAGAACCATGACTGTCACCCCACCTCACCCACGATGCTCGGTTCCTCCTCGGCTCGCCTGAACATCCCACTCCCCCTTGTATAGAAACTCTCTTCCCTCTGGTGATGTGAAACTCACCCAGTGATGATAGAAATCGAAAAAGGCTCGAATAGAAACCAACTAGTCCATCCTGAGAAGGACATCATTTCTCCTCATCTCTAAGACATAGAGGTCTCATAGAATGTGAAACCTACCAACCTCTAGGGTGGGTACTCCCTGCACTGATGCACACCAACCGTTCTAGTCCCCCAAATAGTGTCTAGCATCATAACATCAGAAGAAGAAGAAACACATATCCCAAGGCTCTCCATGAAGAGAAAAAATATAAAGGTATCTGTTGCATGCATATCGACTAGTATAGAAGACAAAATAGAAGAAAATGGAATAGTACCTCTGATAGTGGATGGTCTGGGATCCTGCTCCTATTGGGTCTATTACACTACATATTCCTACCCAGTACCACGACCCTACGACATATCCTGGAAACCCTGAGCTTACCTACTCTGATGTGTCTGAGATCCTGGAGTCTAGGTACCATGGCCACGACCACCATCTCTTCATGTACGCTCTGATGCACCCCAATTCCCTGACTGGTAAGAAGCTGCTGGTCCTAATCCCGCACGATGAGTCTGCATAGAACCCCTCTCACTTGCCACTGGTAGGAATTCCCTACAAAATAGTTGTGGATGACCCATATTTCCATAATCTCGGCACTCCACTGGGTCACATGGTCACTGTTGTCTCTTGTTCCCCTCTCTACCACACTAGTAGAAAATTACTAGGCCACCTGTAGAATTCATCTGGTTAGTACTACCACTGTGAGAGGAGTCCATCTGTCTGTTCCTCTTACCGGTAGAAATAGTACAAGAAATTTTTGTTAAACTTCCCTAGCCCACACCACTAGCTTCCCGCATGATCCTCCCAGTAATCAATGCCTGGATCACAATATAATGAATAGTAGGAAACCTGAAAACATGTACCAGCACTTGGATGTCATATCGAAGACAATCCTCAAAGCGTCTAGCCCTCAACATCTCACTGCCTGCCTGAACGGGTGCACAACGTTGAAGATCGGTGAAGAGAACAGAATAATACATCACTGACATTGCACCTTGTTGTAGATTCGTGAAATCTCAAGCTCGATCTACCTAAAGCGTCTCTGGAAAGAAGAAGTTGTAGAAGGAAATATGAGAATCTTCCCATGACATGTCTCGGTGATGCTCAGACTAGGTAGTAACATCCCACCACCTCTTTGCAGAATCACGTTGCATATAAGTCGTGAGCTTGACCCTCCACCCTTGAGGTGTCTCAAGATGATCGCAAATAGTCTTCACTGAATCCAGCCATGACTTCACAACCTATGTTCCCCCATCCCCTGAGACCATAGGCGGATTTTATTGCTGGATGATACGTGTCAACTCTGGCATAGATGTGGCAGCCTCAGGTGATCCCTGAAAGGTCTGCATGAATTGCATGAAGCCTTCACGGAACTACGCCTCTACTCCTGTGTTAGGTATAATAGCTGGCGCTGCATCTGGACCTACTAGAGGATCCATTGGTAGCCTGTTTCCCACCATCTCTAGAGTACAATCATTGACACTTTCCTGGAAAACAAACGGTGGTCATCTCGGATGAATTACTCTATAAGGTCAAACACACCTTAAATAAATATTATAGAAGACAAAAAATGAGGAGGTCAAGAAGGGTACAAGAGAAATAAATCATTCATTAATTATAAAACATGACTACATGACATGTATAAATACTGCACGATGTGTTCTCACAAGACATCCACATGGGCATGTACTCCAGCTTAAACTGGGTGTGTAACACCCCAAACACACGTTGTGACTTCTCAATACACAGAGTGTACTTGAATCCATCTTCACTACCTGATTCCTTATACATGGCTATTCCACATGACTATTCTAAAACAGATCTACTGGGCGTGTCCCATAGGCACACGACATGTACTTGACAAACTTTCATCGGCCTATGTTGTTCGTCACACAACATGTATACCAAGGTTACACTACACAACGTGTTCCAAAAAGACACGGTGTGTTCAAAGATGCCCCAGACCAACCCTTGTTGCTCGCAATACTTCCAGTTACACGGCGACACTACACGACATGCTCCAAACGGACACGGTGTGTACTAGGAATGATAACACCAACCCGTTTTGTTAGTGACATGATCGGGTACATGGATTAGACTACACGATGTGTTCAAAGTAGACACGGCGTGTGTGTCTTATGTTTCCATCCATCCATGTTTTTAGTTAAAAGGGTGGACACCGGGTAAACAATACACATCGTGTACAACCGGTACATGGCGTGTTTCCCCAAACCATTCTCTACCTCGTGTCTCCACCCACACGGTCTACGACAAGGGAAGATACTACACGGCGTATACTTAGTGTACACGGCGTGTACTTAACAAGATTTCATTTCTTCCCAAATAGAAGAACACACGGCATGTGTCCATAGAACTACATGGCGTGTATACTTTATTTTCTAAACATTATGCCTCAGAAACTACTCTGGAGCCCAGAAAAACACTGAAACCAACACATAAGTTCCAAATTCTGAACGGTGGGGGCCCATACTCCCCGCGAATCAAATCTTGGAATCATATACATGTTATAACAAAGTAAACACGTCAATGATCGACAAAATTCCAGTTATCGAGGGACCATACTCCCCAAACACCAATGTTTTGAGTTCATTATATCAAAAACTCACAAAAAAATACCTTATCAAATAGCAGGTATTTATCAATACCACTATCACAATAGCATGCTTTTCTAGTAAAACAACTATCACAGCCACATGAAATTTCTAATGAACCTGTATGGAATTGAAAGAATGCATGACATGTGATATATAGAATGTGCCTAAATGATGCATGAGATGGCATACCCTCATCTCATCGGGTTGCACCTAAATAGAACCCATGAATAACATATAAAGAGAACACCACAAGTGCGTCTCCAAACGGTAAAAATCAAGTCAACTGTAAACTTGAATAATCAGTAATAATTGCAATAATATTGTAAAGTGATTTTTCCCTGTACATGGGTTAGATACTCTCGGGAACATATCATTTCCAACTACCATGCCCGTACTATCCCTGACTAAGGCACCAAATAGTATGTCAATGAAAAGTAACCCTTTGATACCACTTTGTACCATCCCAGATCTGGAAGCCACTCAACGGGTGCCCCATACTCGGTTGGTCATAGACCTCAAGCACATTTCCCTAAACACCAGAGGGTGCCAACTAGTAGAGAGGGCCTAGTTCAAATAGTGGGGAAACTATGCCTTCATTTTTCCAAGTGTGGTGCAGCAGAAAAGATAAATAACATACAACAGTGGAAGTAGTAAACAATATGAAACTGATATGGAAAACTAAAAAAAGAGAATTAGCAGTCATATATATAAGGATGCAGTATGTCACTAATTCTATGAATGTACCCAGAACAGGATAAAATGAAAAAAACTCCAATACAACACAAAAAGCATGGTACAACCAAACAAAAACAAAGCAGAGTTAACAGAACGCCGCAGCATTTCAAGCCTAAGCATGGTCCCATGCTCTCCTACTCCTATGATACAATCATGTAATTGTATAAGGACTCTTTCCCTAGTTGAAACCTGCAGTAGTATATCCTATTTGGGCCATGGACATGACCCAAACAAGGTGTGAGAAATAAATCCTAGTAGGCACCCACCAAAGACATGTTCCCAACTATCAGTGAAGATATGCAATAGTAGTCTGAAAAAGTAAATGCAGTAAACTATTAAGTACTCAAAAGTAACTTTAATGACTAGTTTCATTGCCATTTTGATATTCATTTCAACCATTCAATTTAATAACATTTTGTGCTCATCAGAACCCAACCCTCAGGAAAATCAGAACCTTGCCCTCAGGCTAATATAATATAACCACACCCTCAGGCTTGCCCTCAAGTTATCAAATATTTTTATATGGCATACAAGATATTTCCCTCAGGCATAGAAGTCACTTCCCTCAGGCAGAAGTAGTGTTTGTCTTAGGCAAAATAGAATATTTCCCATAGGCTATACAGAACATTTCCATCAGGCTAAACAAACAATGCCCTCAAGCTAAAAAGAACACTTCCCTCAGGCGCAAGTAACCAGGACGAGCCCAAAGAATAAATAGAAAATTTAAATACAATTACTCTCAAGGCATTTCAATACACATTATAATAATGGAAAACCCTCGGATATCTAGGCCAAAAGGCCAAATAGTGGAACTCACCCCCGGGGTGGTCCTAGATCCAAGCAGTGATCCCAAACAGTAGTTTTAATTTATCAACAGCTTATCTATACAATTCTAGATAACCTTCAGCAAAGGCCACATCCATAAGACACCCCAAAATGGGCTCGTATCACAAAGCTACACTAAAACACACAGTAGTTGGAATTTATACACAAGACCACCATCCTCAATCATCACTGATCTGTATACATGAAATGACGCTTCCTGAAACAAACGATAATGGAGTAGATCTAGTGTTATCATAATCTCGTTAAAAAGAAAATAACATTCCATCGAGAAATAATTGGTAAGAAACACACAAGGAGGAGAGAACTCACCCGTACTGTTCTAAGGAGATCAACGGTGTAGGAATCGGGTTCCCGGTGTGCGGTCGGGATATCCTCCAAGATTTGGCCGTCTCTCTTGCTCTCCTACAACATTCTATGCTTCCTTTGTGAACGGAGGATAATACTACCTATTTTAAGTGAAAAAAAAACAAACTACATGGCATGTACTCTCAAGTACACTGCGTGTGCTTTTCATATTTAACTGTTCCTCTAGCGGCTACTTTTTCACCGCTGAACTGTTCACCTGTCGATATGAGTACATGGCGTGTATTCTTGATTACACGGCGTGTACATTCGCTCCACTAGAGGATGCCTCCACCACCCTACTATTCACCTGCCTAATGAATATACGGTGAGTAAATACCCTATACACGACGTGTAGTCAGTTTTTACACCCTTCATTGTCGACAGGCCTACACGCCCTGTGTACCCATCCCACAATTCCAAAGTACAAGATTTGTGGAAAAGTACACAGCCTGTAGTCACAATATTTTGTATTTTCACCCCATGTTTCTTATTTTCTCAAGAAAATCATAATTAAAAATGAAAATAAGAAACTCGTACCTCCTGAACAAGAACCGGGTTATTACAAACATCCCCTTTTAAAGCAATTAGTCCCCAAATTCCCCTTCTAAGGGTGCATAAGAAAAAGATCCAAACAACTCTGGCCACTGAACACGTACGTCGGTTTCCCGCTCCCAGGTTTCATCCTGCACTAGACCATGCTTCCATAGAACACGTATGAGAGGAACTGGCCAGCCCCGGAGAACCTTCGTGCTCCTCTCAACAATAAAAATAGGATTCCTCTCGAAGGATTCATCGATTTGTAGCTGAACCTCCCCAGGCATAAATATGTGAGATGGGTCTGAATGATAACAGCGCAACTGAGATACATGGAAGATGTCATGTAGGGCCCGGTACCTCGATGGTAACTACAAACGATAGGAAACCAGCCTGCCTCTCTCCAGAATCTCAAACGGCCCCACATACCTCAGAAAATGTTTACCCTGTCTCCTGATATGCTTGTGTCCCAACCTCAGCGAAACACCCAAGAATACCCGATCCCCGCCCACGAATTCCAAGGGTCATCTGCGGAAATAAGTATATGATTTTTAATGAGATTGTGCAGTATCCACCCACTTCTGAATCAACTGTTCCTGCTCAGCAGTCTCCTGCACGAAGCGCGGTCCCAGTAAAGCTGCCTCACCTGCCTCCATCCAGCACAAAGGTGATCAACAAGGCATTTAATATAATGCCTTGTAAGGTGCCATCTCAATAGTTTTATGAAAACTATTATTATAGGAATAATCAAACATGGGTATATTCTTCTCCCAAGAGCCACCAAAGTCAAGGATGTACGCGCGCAACATGTCCTCAAGAACCTATATCGTACGCTCTGACTGGCCGTCGGTCTAAGGGTGGTAAGCTATGCTCAGAAGCACATGTGTACCCAGTGCCCTATGAATACTCTACCAGAAATGAGATGTAAAGAGGGAATCCCTATCTGAAATGATAGAACGAGGGACCCCAGGAAGATGCACAATCACCCAGATATAAAACATCCTTAGCTCATCAACACCGAAGGTATCCTTGAGAAGGAAAAAATATTCTACCTTTTTGAGTCTGTCCACAACACCCCACATGGCATCATTTCCTCAAGGTGGCATCAGCAACCTAGTGACCAAATCTATCATGACATCAACCCATTTCCATTCTGGAATGGGTATGTTCTGTGATAGTCCCACTTCCCTCTAATGCTCTGCCTTCACCTACTGACATGTGGAATATCACGTAATAATACTAGATACCTATCTTTTCATAACCGGCCACCAATACTGACGTCTCAAGTCATGGTAAATCATTGTGATGCCAGGACTAATTTCCCAAGCTGAATCATGAAACTCCCATATCAACTCCCCTTGTATATCCCTTAGAACACATACTCGTCCACAGAAATGCAATACCTCATCATCGTCTATCAACCATTCAGGAGGAGTGTCCTCACATTCCACTAACTCCTGGAGAACTAGGCCTTCTGAATCTGACAGATGTCTCATCCTAACTCTATCTAGTAGGGTAGAAGACACTACTAAGGAAGAAATATAGGTTTTCCCCTAACTATTGTGCACCTCCAAATTCATCTTAGAGATCAAATCCAAAAGCTGCCACTCACCACTGGCCTCATGAAGAGCATATGTCTAAGTCTTCCTACTCAATGCATCAGCAACTACATTACCCAGACCAGGTGTATAGGCATGCTCAAAATTGATGGACTGAAGGTATTCAACCCACCTTCACTGTCTCAAATTTAGTTCATGCAGAGTAAAGATGTATTTTAGACTTTTTGCTGAAAACCACAAAATGCTCTCCGAAGAGATAATTTCTCCAACAACATAACACATTAACAACAACATCCAACTCGAGATCATGCATCGGGTGGATTCCTCTCTTGCGTCCTCAACTATCAAGACCCATATGCAACTACTCAATCCCCACGCATCAACACTACTCCCAACGCAATACCTGATTCATCACAGTAAACTCTATAGCTCTTATCTTGCTCTAGAAGTATCTGGATTGGTGCTGATTTCAACCTTCCATTCATCTCTTGAAAGGCTATCTCGCAAGCTTCTGATCAAATGAACTTCATAGCCTCCTTATTTAAACCCGTCAACGATGCTGATAAGTGGGAGAAGTCCTGTATAATTTGCCTGTAGTTACCAGCCAGCCCCATGAAACTCCATATCTCAAACACATTATTAGGAGGCTCCCAGGAAACTTCTACACTCACCTACTCTAGGATTACTACAACTCCTTCCCATAAAATGATATGACCCAGGAAGTGAATCTGGTCCATCCAAAAGTGGAACTTTGAGAGCTTAACATATAGATTATTCACACTTAGTTTACTCAAAATGATCTCATGATGGGTGGCCTGGACATGTAGCGTCTGAGAGTACACCAAGATATCATTCAAGAAGATTACCACAAAGGAATCTAGATAAGGGTGGAACACAAGATTCATCAGATCAATGAAAACTGTTGGCGCGTTCGTGAGTCTGAACGGCATCACCAAGTACTCATATAGACCATACGTTCTCTAAAAAGCTGTAAGTGGTATGTCCGATGGTCTAACACGTAACTGATGATATTCGAATCTCAAGTAAATCATCGAGAACACTTGTACTCGCCGAAGTTGATCAAAGAGATTGACAATCATTGGCAAGGGATATCGGTTCATACCTGTCAGATAGTTCAACTTCCGACAATCCACATAGAGTCTGAGGGTTTCGTCCACCTTCCTCGCAAAGAGAACCAGAGAACCCCAAGGAGATGCCATGTGTCGGATAAAACCCTTTTTCTGAAACTGCTATAACTGCCTCTTTAGCTTCTTCAACTCTAGTGTATCCATCTTATAAGGAGGAATAGACACTAGTGCTGATCCTGGCACAATCATAATAGAAAAATACACCTCTCACTCCGGAGGTAGATCTGAAAATTCATCTGGGAAGACATCCCTGAAATGATAAAATACTGGACGGAAATCTGTTCGACAACTTCCCTGTTCATCCAGATATAAGCTCGCAATCTGGGCTATCACTCCACCTCGCCCACGATGCTCGGGTCCTACTCGGCTCACCTGGACATCCCACTCACCCTTGTATAGAAACACTCCTCCCTCTGGTGACGTGAAACTCACGCAACGACGATAGCAATCTACAAAGGCTTGAAAGGGTACCAACCAGTCCATCCTGAGAATGACATCATAACTCATCATCCCTAAGACATAGATGTCCCATAGAAAGTGACACCCACAATCCTCTCGGGGGAACTCCCTACACTGACACACACCATCAATTCTTGTCCCAAACGGAGTGTTTATCATCATAATATCAAATTAAGAAGAAACACATAGCCCAAGGCTCTCCACGATGGGTACATATATAAAGCTATGCGTAGAACCCATATCAAAAAGTATAGAAGACCAAACAGAAGCAACTAGAATAGTACCTCTGACAGTGGAAGGTCCAGGATCCTACTCCTGCTTGGTCTGTTGCACTGCAAATTCCTGCACATTGGTGGGGCCTTGCGACACAGCCTGGATACCTTGAGCTGACCCGCCTGGCTGTCTTTGAGATTCTGGTGTCTAGCTACCACGGCCACAACCACCATCTCTACATGCACACCCTGACGCACCCCAATTCCCCGACAGGTAAGAATCTGCTGGTCCTACTCCCGTACGCAAAGTCTATGCAGAACACATCTCACTAGCTACTGGTAGGAACACCCTGTAATAGCTCTACATATGACACATCTTTCCGCAAGCTCGGAACTCCACTGGGTTATGCGGACACTGATGACCCTTTTTCCTATCTCTACCACAATGGTATCAAATAACCGGACCACCTATAGAATTATTCTGGTTAGTACTACCACCGTGAGAGGAATCCATCTATCTCTTCATATTACCTGTAGAAATACTATAAGAAACTAGTGTTGAACCGCCCTGGCCAACACCACCAGCTTCCCACAAGTTCCGCTCAGTAATTAGTGCATGGTTTACAATAGCATGCACATTAGGAAACCTGAAATCATTTACCTGTTCTCAGAATTCATATCAAATACTATCCTAAAAACGGCTATACCTTAATGTCTCATCACCCACCAAAACATGGGAAAAACACTGAAGCATGGTGAAGAGAGCAGAATAATATATCACTGACATGGAACCCTACTACAAAATCATGAACTCTTTAGTTCGATATTCCCACAACATCTCTGGAAAGAAGAAGTCGTAGAAGGATGCCTGAAAATCTTAATATTCAATGGCTTTGTGATGCTCAGACTAGGTGGTATCATCCGAACACCTCTTGGTGGAATCACGCAGCATATTAGTCACGATCTTAACCCTCTACCCTGGAGGCATCTCAAGATTCTCGAAAATAGTCTACATTGAATCCATCCATGACTCTACAGCCCATGGTCCACCATCCCATGAGTATGTAGGTGGATACTGCTGCTAGAAGATACATGTCAGCTCTTCCGTAGATTTGGTAGCCTTCGGTGCTCCCTAAAAGGTTTTCATGAACCGTATAATGACTTAAAAGAACTGCTCCACTGCACCTATGTCCGGTATAACGGCTGGCGCCACATCAGGCTCTATTGGAGGATCCACTGGTAGCCCATGGACCACCATCTCAGGAGTATAATTGTTTCTGCTCTCTTGGAGAACATCATGTGGTCGTATTGGTGGAATGAATCTACAAGGTCAAACACACACCTTAGATCATGATTATCAAAGACCAAAAATGAATAGTTCAAGAAGGGAAAAGGAGAAAGAATGAATTCAAGATTTATAGAACATTGCTACATAGTGGGTATAAATACTGCACGACATGTTCTAACAAGCCTTCCACATGGGCGTGTACTCCAGTTTAAACTAGTCATGTAACACCCCAAACACACATCATGGCATCTAAATACACAGTGTGTACTTGAATCCCCCTTCACTACCTGAGTCCTTGTACATGGCTAATCTACAGGACTCTTCCAATACAAAACTACACGGTGTCCCACAGGAACTCATCATTTACATGACATGATTTAATCAGCCCGTGTTGTTCATCAGACGGCCTATGTACCCATGTTATACTATACAGAGTGTTCCAAATGGACATGGTGTGTTCAATGAATCCCCAGACTGACCTGTGTTGCGCGATTCATGGCTGGCAACATGGGTGACGCTACATGGTGTGCTCCAAGATGACACAGCATGTACTAGGAAAGATAACACTGACCAGTTCTGTTAGTGGCATGGCCGAGTACCTGGTTCAGACTACACAATGTGTTCAAAGTATACACGATGTGTATGTTTTAAGGATTCCTACATCCATGTTGTTAGTTACACGGGTAGACACTGGGTCAACACTACATGGCGTGTACAACTAGTACACGACGTATTTCCCAAAGCCATTCCTTACCTCATGTCTCCGCCCACATGGTCTACGACACAAGAAGAGACAACACAGCATGTACTTAGGGTACACAGCTTGTAATTAAAATGTTTTCATTTCTTACCGAACAGATGAACACACGGTGGGTGTCCAAAGAACTACACGGAATGTATAATTGGTTTTTCGAATAGTATGCCTCAGAAACTACTATGGAGCCCAGAAAAATAGTCAAACCAACACCTATGTTCCAAATTACGATCCTTGAGGGCCCATACTCCTCATGAATCAAATATTGGCATCTTATACATGTTATAACAAAGTAAACACGTCAATGATCCACAAAATTCTTGTTATTGAGGGCCAATACTCCCCAAAAACAAATGTTTTGCGTTCCTTCTATCAAAAACTCACACAAAAATACCCTATCAAATATCAGGTAATTATCAATGATGCTATTACAACAACATTATTTTATAGGACAGCAACTATCACATCCACATGCAATTTCTAATGAACCTACATGGCATGGAATGAATGCATGACATGTGATTTCTAGCTCATGCCTAAATGATGCATGAGACAACATACCTTCATCTCATTGGGTTTCACCTAAATAAAACCCATGGATAACATATAAATAGCACACCACAAGTGTGTCAACCAATGGTGAAAATCAAGTCAACTATAAACTTTCATAATCAGTAATAATTGCAATAACGAGGTAAATCAGTTTTTCCCTATACATGGGTTAGCTACACTCTAGAACAGCTCATTACAAACTACCATGCTTGTTCTATCCCAGACTATGGCACCAAACAGTATGTAAAAGAAAAGAACCATTTCAATACCACTTTGTAACATCCCAGATTCGGAAGCCACTCAATGGGTTCCCCGAACCCGGTTGGTCAAATGACCTCAAGCACATTTCCAGAAATGCTAGTGGCTTGTGACTAGCAGCGAGGGCCCACGTCTGATAGTGGGGAAACTTTTCCCTCATTTTTCAAAGTGTAGCGCATTGGAAAGATAAATAACATAAAACAATGGAAGGAGTAAAAAATATGCAACTGATATGGACAACTGAAGTAAAAGAGAATTACAAGTCATATATATAAGGATGCAGTATGTCACAAACTCTATAAAAGAAGCCCGAACAGGATACACTGCAAAACAATACAATACAAACTCAAAATACCATGTACAACAAAACAAAAACAAAGAAGAGTCAACAGAATGTCGCAGCATCACAAGCCTAAGCTCTGTCCTTGCTCTCCTACTCCTCTACTACAGTCATGTACCTGTATAGGGTCCCTTTCCAAGGGTGACACCTGCAACAATATAGCCTATTTGGGATGAATACATGACCCAAACAGGGTGTGAGAAATAAATCCCAGTAGGCACCCACCAAATTCCCATGCCCAACTGTTAGTGAAAATATGCAAAAATAGTGTGCAAAAGTAAATGTAGTGAACTGGTAAGTACTCAAAAGTAACTATCACTACCATTTGCATTTCCATTTTGATATTAATTTTAAACATTCAATTTAATAACATTCTATGCTCATTAGATTCAATCCCTCAGGCCAATCAGAACATTTCCCTCAGGCTAATATAATATAACATTTCACACATGCTTTCCCTCAGGCTATCGAATATTTCCCTCTAGTGTATGAGATATTTCCCTCAAGCACAAGAAGTCACTGCCATCAGGCATAAGAAGTGTTTCCCTCAAGAAAAATAGAATATTTCCCTTAGGCTAAGCAGTACCTTGCCCTCAGGCTAAACAATCAATGCCCTCAGGATAAAAATAACACTTCCTCCAAGCACAAGGAACCGATCTGAGCCCAATGCATTAACAAGATATTTATATACAATTCTGCTCAAGGTAATTTAATAAACATTATAATCATGGAATACCCTCGGGTATCCTGGAAAAACGGCAAAACAGATGAACGCGCTCTCGGGGTGGTCCTGGATCCATGAAGTGATCCCAAATAGAATTTTTAATATATAAACATCTTATCTATACAATTCTAGAAAACATTCAGAAAAGGCCACAGTCATACAACACCCCAAACATGGGCTCATCGCAAAACGTACACAAAAACACACAACAATTGGAATTTAAACACCAGACCACTTAACTTGATCGTCTATGATCGATATATGTGAACGAAGCATACCGAAACAAATGAGAATAGTGCAGATCTGTGGTGAACATAATCTCGTTCAAACTCAAATAACTTTCCCTCGAGAAAGAATTGGTAATAAACCCACAAGGAGGAGGAAGAACTCACCCATTTGGTTCTAATGAGATCGACGATGTAGGAATTGGGTTCCCGGTGTACGGTTGGGAGATCCTCTAAGCTCAGGCCGTCTCTCATGCTCTCCTCTGGAATTCTAATCGTCCTCTTTGAATAGAGGAGGATACTTCCTATTTTAGAAGAAAAAAACAAACTACATGGTGTTTACTCTCAAGTAAACAATATATACTTTTCTCATCTATCTGTTCCTCTGGCGGTTACTTTTTCACTGCCGAACTGTTCACTTGTTGACATGAGTACACAATGTGTATTCTCGATTACACAGCGTATACTATCGCTCCATTGGTGGCTGCCTCCACCACATTACTATTCACTTTCTGACTGAATACACGACGTGTAAATACCCTATACATGGCATGTAGTCAGTTCTTACAACCTTCATTACCGACAGGCCTACACCCCCTGTGTATCCATCCCACATGGCCAAAGTACTCTGCGTGTGGAAAAGAATATGGCGTGTAGTCATAATATTTGGGATTTTTCCCCCATTTCTTTATTTTCTCAAAAACACGTATGCAGAAAAGAAAAAGAAAAAACTTGTACTTCAAGAAGAAGAACCGGGTTCTTACAACCCGGGGGTTCTCATAAATTCTATTGGCGCTGGTCCTTTGAACTCATGAGTAGCCAACATGGGGATGTAGGAGTAGCCGCTTGCTCTTCCTCTAGATCTGAAAGTACATGATTTATTTTAAAGAATGATAGGTGATCTGAGTGGTGTGAGCAGGCCAGTCACAGTGCCTAATGGTAATGCAGTTTCTAGAGATGGTCATTCATGTCTTGCAAGTGATTCTCAATATGAAATCGATGAGCAGTTTCCTATAGTTCAAATAGCTTGTGCAATCCTAAGTTTGGTTTTATAGGACATTATGAAGAAACCTCAATACATGGGGTGTGTCTTCATACATCAGAGTCAAGCCAAGGCTATAAGCTAGATGTTTCTAGATGGTGAGGATGGTTTGTGTATACATAATACATTGTTGGGTGGTAGTGGTGATAGGATTGGAAGGGAATTTCATATGGTATATGAGTGGGGGGGGGGGTCTGGACTTGATTACGAACTTGGTTCCCATGTGCAATAGGTTTTATGGCCTCCCAGATTCTGATGTGAATTAGGATTCCATTACCCCAGGCTAGGGATATGGGGTAGGAGTGATGTTTTTCAAAGGGATTTAACATTGGAAATCTGCCAATGGGGATTCATTTCCATGGAGTAATAGGTGTTTCACAAAGAGTACTAGGATAATGGACTACTTCTCATTACCTCCTCCTTTGGAGACCCACTCTGTGAAGAAGACAAAGAAAAAAAGATTGGAATGGACTCTATGAACCTTTAGAGTCCAGTGGAATAAGTTGATCAAGACTTGGCTCTACATTTATGTTCCAATGAAGATGTGACAGATCAGGTCATAAAGCTCAAAACAACTAAGGAGGAGGCAATTAAGACTATTTGGAGGTCTCTAGAGGTGTCTCTCAAGGTGGAACAATATTCTTGGATTAAAATACAAGGATCAATTCTAGAAGGGGGTTTCAATAGAGGGAAAATCAACATTGAGGAGTAAATTTAGTTGTGAGACCAACTTCTTTCTCAGTTTGAGAAGAGGATGTTGGCAGTTGTTGACTTACATGTATCATCTCCATCTTGGAGAGTTTTTTAGAAGAGAGAGTTAGGTAATATCAGTTTTTCCATAATGAATCAGGTTAGGTTTGTGGTTTTGGTTGGTTGGGTTGGGAGGATTGTTAGTAAGAGATGTGAAGACCTATAGTTTTCATGGGGTTTATCATTATTTAGATGTTTTGTTCTTATTTCCAGCGGTCTTCTTGGACCTATGCTAGAAGGTGATCAGAGCTCGATGTCATCATCAATGTAGGCCATTGTTATTAGGATCCCTGAGAGGGTATGGATATGCCATCAGTCCCATGGTCGTGCTTCTGCATGAGACTTCTTGCCGAAGGGTCCTATTTCAGTGAAGGATTGTTTTCATTACACGATTACTAGGGTGGGGTAGGTCCAATTAATAACATTGGTTTTTCATTATCTTCATCTATTTTTATGAGTTTGTTCAGACTATTTTTGTGGTTTCTCACTTTTTTCCTCAAAAGTGTTTTGATAATACAAAAAGTAATTTTTAGTCATTCTGAAACACCCCCCCACACACAGTTATTTGGGATTTTCGCATGGTTTCACTAGCCATGCACAAATAAGTTAGCATCCACAGAAACCCCCTTTTTCATTCTTTTTTGTTTCCTAAACTCCCATAACACCATGAGGCCTCCACACGAACATTGGGAAACATGTATTTATTCAAAATAAGGAACATAAACTAAAATGTAAACAAAAACATACCTTAAGGGATATCCGAGATCTTACAATCATATTTGATGATTTTTGTGGGAATCATCAAATTGATTCCATGAATGAATCATCAATAGAGTGGAACATTGTGGATCTATTTTATAGTGAAATATTGGATTTTGAAAAATAGGGATCTTGGTTGCTTTGGATACTGTTCAATTGATCTTCATTCTTCATGAGTTGATTATTTAAGAATAACGACTTTATGATGAGTTTTGTAGAATTATAGACACTCTTTATTATTTGTAGACCATACCTTAATGATAAATCTCCACCAATGGAACTCTATGACATCAGAATCTATTTTTTGTGATATTGGTGAAATTGAAATATTTGATGAGTAATTTCTTTAAATCCTAGTGGGAAGTGAACCCTGGAACTATAATTATGTTCTATGATATGCGGTGTAGATTTCTGTAACCATGTATAAGATGTGGAATTTCTAATTTTTCTGGTTGTAGATATACATGTGAACACGTTAATGATGAGAACCACATACATCTAGGTTTGCATTATCAACATCCATTCCCGACATAGAAGTGGGATAATATATCTATGGATTTTGTGGTTAGGTGACCACATACCCAATGATTGAGAAATGGGATATTTTTTTGGGTCAATCAATTGAATTTATTGGCTCACATTATACATGTTCATGGTTCATAAAAAGTTCAAGAGATTGTAAATCATTATGTGAAAATTACTTTCCATTTACAAGGAATTAAATATTCTATAGTCTCTGATAGGGATCCAATATTTACTTCTATAATTTGTGGAGGCCTTTAGAAGGGAAAATGAGATCAGGTCAGTTTGAGTTTGACATACCATACATAGTCACATGGACAGATAGGATGGTCAATAGAAATTCATGAGTACATTTGCGTACTTGTGTAATAATCTTTTGACAGCCATGGGATGATCATATGGGGATGGTTGAGTTTTTATATAAAAATATTTTCCAATACATGATCATAATAAATCTTTTAGAATGATTATATGGTCAACCTTCAAAATCCATACAGTGTTGGTTGGCGATAGTGAATGTTCTTTGTTTTGACTGAGATTGGTTCAAAATATAAAAAATGAATCATTATATTCATTAGAAAATGTTGATAGAATAGATTTCTTATAAGTATTGTGATGATGATTGTTTTATGATATTGATATATTAAGCTATTGACATGGTGTTTTGTAATGTTTTCATTTTTAGGTCAATAATGGATTGGGAGGAAAGGGAAATTTGATCCTTGTTTTGTGTGACATTTTTGAGGTTGTATAAAAGATGGGTAATGTTCTTTATAGTATACCACTTATTTTATTGTTTGAACTGACGCATAATTTGATTTATGTATCATATATACTAAAGTATCTATCAAATTCATATCATGTTTTGAGCTAGATAGATCTTGTGATTGAACCAGATTTATCCCTAACTGAACATCCATTCCAGAATGTTGATAATGAAACCAATGTGCTTTATGGGTGGATTATACCATCTATTCAAGTTCTATGAAATAATAATTATGATTCTCGTGGTACATGTGATATAATGGAATTTATGAGATGTAATATGCTTTATCTTTTGGACATGGAATCTTCATAACATGAATTTCAAGGATATATTATTTCTATGGTGGGGAGGTTGTAACATCCCATTTTTTTATTCTTTTTACTATAAATCCCATATGTGATCATTCTTTGGTTGGGTTTCTTTTATTAGTTATTTAGGTGGACTTTTAGAAATATTTAATGGATTTTTGTGTGTGCATGGTTGGGGCATAGTTTTCCAAACTATGCACCATGCTACTGAAAATTGTGAAAACAAAATTATTGATGTTTTTTATGGTTAGTGCTTGGTTTGAAAAAACAAGTACTCAAAATGGACAAACCATGAAACCATATAGATGTGGGCCTTCCCTTATAACCAGGCCTACATGATTTTATTAATTTAAAATTAATTTGAAAATACATGAAACCATCGGTTGATGTTCTAAATGGACCTTTCTTAACCTAATACAATTCTTCTTCTTTGGAGCCTCCCAAGTGGTGATTGTAACCCCCTATAAACCCCTCGAAAATGGGATCAATGATAGTAAAATTACATTCATTCAATTTCCTATTATGTTTTCTATTCCCATTCTCTTTATCCTAATCTCTCTTATTTCATTTTTTAGGTTTAATAAATCAACATGAGGTTGGAAGATCAATAAATATTGTTTCATATATTAAATCAAGGATTTATTCTTGAATCTAAATGGTTCATGTTCATTGTGGAATTTTTCAATTATGTTTTTTTAATTTGAGAGCATATGATCTTGAGGTCAATGGATCAGTTTATAATGGAAAATTCGATTTACCCTAAATTTCATGATTTTTGTTATACAATTTCATTTAAATATAATTTATCTCAATTTGATTATTTAAAACATAAGTCCATTTTGTTGGGTATATGAAATTTGATTTGGAATAAAATTTTAACAACAACCAATTTAATTGAATTGTGGTGTGTTGTGAAATTGGATATAAATGTGTATAAATTAAATTATGTAATTTAATTTTTTAATATGAATTTTGATGAGGATTTTTTGATTTTTTTAAATTTGTATTATATAAATTTGATTTAAAATGGTTTTGAAATAATACAATGGATTTATATTTAAAAAAATTTAATTTTTTAATTTAAAATTAGTGTTTTGGATTTTAAATGAAAATTTTAATATTTAAATTTGGAATATGTGTTTATTTAAATTTAAAATTATATGAAATAAATTTTCGAAAACTGGCTACTACTAGGGAAAATTCACCAAAGGGTAGTTAGTTAGTCATTCAGGACCACATTCGTTTGAAAATTTATGACACAAATAATACATATGCAGCTGGCCGAATCTCCGATGGGATGTTGTTGAGTCCTCATTGACCGGTGAATGAGGAAGGTGTGTACAAATTTTCAGTGATAACTATTTTTTTTCAAGGTATTCATATATCTTGGAACTATTGTACATTTTAGTAGATGTACATATTTCACATTTTTTTATATTTTAAATATATATCATTGAATGTTGTAAACTATTTTACTCATGCCTTAAGAATTTATATAACCTATTTTATAAAAAATTTTCGTTAATTTTCCATTTAATATATTTCCATTATTTCATATTTTAATAATTAAAATTTTGAATATCATTTTTATATTTCATGCATGTTTATTTAAAACTTAAAGCTTTATTTGGGTAATTAAATGTGGCATCTTATTATGATAACCTTAGTGACACCCTACCCCCATTTAGTTTACACACTACATTTACCTTCATTTTTTGTAGATTATAATCATCTAGGATCGAAAAAGTATAAAGAGACACTTGGAAGGGGTTTTGGTTGTTTATCCTTGGGCTTAGGGAGTTGTGTCAGCAAGGACTTTGGGGGTTGTCTTATTTTCTAGTATGTTATAGTATCACATTGGAATTTTTAAACCTATTTGATGTATGGTTCACTTATCCCTAGATAATTTATTATTTTTTCATAGTAACTTATAACTGTTTATTCCATTATATTTATGGAAAATTCAGTCCCACTTTCATACTGAATGAATAAAGGTTCTAGTCTCCAAGCCATAGGGTCTGGGAATACCCTTCATCCGATGTTAGGAATGGCTCAGTTATTGGGGTCCTAGTGTATCTATTATAGTTCATGAATGAAATGAAAAATCCATTTATTTTATGTTATTAATTTTGATTTTTGTGGAATTAATCGATTCATGAAATCATTCACATTAATTTATTATTTTTAAATATTTTTATTTGATTATCTATATCACTTTTGAATAATTTATATCATCATTCATTATTTAAATTCATGTATATTTTTCTCATATCTTTAGAACGAGCTCATTATCCCTAATATTTCCAAGAAATTACTTTATCCACTTTGTAAAGACAATGGACACATAAAATCATGATGACATCATGTAGTGTTTCAAATGAATTTGTGGCTTATGATTGGTAAGAAGTGATGTTCTATATTAAGTATTAAAGTAGCATAATTTTCTTTAAATGAATATTACAAGATATCAAAAGTGAAAGGGTAAATACATTCTCCCTATCATAGTTAAACTACTACATCCCCCAAAATCATTATAAGGACCATGATTAATAAATGTATAATGAATGTATTTGGCATCTTATTGATTTTTTTCTATACATTTTTTTTCTTTGGATATCATTATTGTTTATGTTATTTAATATTTTTCATGGAATAAAAATAAATCCCATTACAAACCATTATATAAACAAAGTCATAGATTTGATAAGGGTATTTTTTTATTCAGATAAATAAAAAGAAATTTTTTTTCATTTTTTTATAAGATTTAAATAATAATGTGTACAATGTATTAATCGATAAAAATTTTAAATTACTAAAACCCAAGATAAAATCCCCAAACTTTTTTCTTACAGTGAATCTAATCACATTTTCCATGAATTCACCCATCCTCATTGTTTATCTAAATAATATTATGAAAATCGTATATGTTGGATAGTAAAGGATAAAATAGAGTGAAACATTGCTCATTCCTAAAAAAAGGCTCATTCGTTTCCCCTATCAGTTAAATTAGAAATTATATATATGGTGGACTTAGGGATATGGGTTTACGGAATGAAGCATCAATCATTCAATTTTTTTTTGTAGAATCATAACATTGACAAGATGAAATTCTTTTTTTGGATTGTGTCATGTCCGAATATCACCTATGAAATATTATAATGTTTAAATAGGACATTTTTGTCAATAAATCTTCTATTGAATGGTTAATTTGACATTAGGACAATCAATTATGGCCTGAATAAAAATAAAAATCAATTTACCTAAATCATAAATTCAAATAATGAAAAGTAATAGGGTGTGTTCATTTATAATAATCAACTAATTCCCTCAAATGATGATTCGTCAGTATAAAATTTATGATTCACCATAATAATTCAATTATCCATTTTATACATTAAATATTTTTATCTTTGAAATATTAAACATTGATTCACATGATTATAAAATAATTCATGTCTCTTGGATAAGACAACTAGAGTAAACATTAATATATGTGCATGAAATTTTCGTTTAGAGTATTAAAAACATTAATATAATGCATCTAACAATTAAAAATTAATGGGAACTCATTCATACCTTGAAATAAAGCTTCAGTATTAATTGTGAAGGATATTTTTATTCCATAATGTGAATCTATTTCATGATGTGAATTTTCATTTCACAACCAAGTTCCAAAGTACATTTAAAATGTGTTTCACATTCCGGACATTAATGCAAATCATGTTTTTTATTATTCCCAATTTCACCAATTTCTTCATTTTACAATTTTGTTCCATGTAGATGAAACTCCAAAATAAAAACACTCTTGTAACTACAAGGACAATATTGTTAGTCATAAAAATGATAGAATAGATGAGGCTATATAAAATTCTAATTATAGAAATAGAATTGAAATCCTAATTCAATGATAGAAAATTATAAGATATGACTTGGTTTAATCCCCCTAGTCAGTTAGGGTTTTTACGACCTATAGATGTGTAATACCAGCTATTATCCATAATCTATTGGGGGAGTTGATCATCTTCGTTTAAACCACAACATGTGGTTTTTTCTAGAATCCACTTCTTTTTTATTGGTGTGGAATCATCCATGGATAGAGTATATAAGATCCATCCCCTTCACAATTATGTATAACATTCATGGAAGAGGTAAGATTAAGTATAGATCCCTCGAATACTTGATTTATATTTTTACAATGTCCTTTTTATTATCCAATGGTTGATACAAGTTTGTTATGTAAATTGAATATTAAAGGGATTTTTAGTATATAATTTTACTTGTAAAAATTTTAAACATGAATAATCAAAAATATTATCCCATTCATATTGAGATGATTGTGTCTTAAATACCTTAGGATAGTTTATAAGGAATTATTCATTAGCTTTTGGAAATTCATGTTCATTAAATTAGGGAGATAAATGTGTTCCAAATTAGGTTTAGGTGCATATTATAACATTCCTCCAGGGAAAATAAAGCATTATACGAATATGAACAGTCAATGTAATGGGAATTAAAACTAAATTTAGATTTAATAAATTCATATAAAAAAGAGTTCATGGAGAGATCAACTCCCACTCCAAGATCAACATTATTTTATTCTTCAATGGTATGTTCTTATTGATGGTGGATCTCAATGGATGGATGTAGGTAGTCGAACTCCTATATGTTTTCTATAATTTCTGCTGCATGGATGGTTTATTTTTCATATAGGGAAAGAAATATGTTATAATGTTGTTATTATTCAATATTACAGATGGGTGGATCTTATTATATTTCATCATATACAGGTTTACTCTTATAATTAGTTTAATTATTTCCTAAATTCATATATGGATGTGACTATTCATCTTCACTCTCATGGTCTTCATGGAATTATTGAATTTGGATGTCCAGATAGTTTGTCTTTGGATGTTTCTCACGTATAGCCTCAATTTCTCACATGTATTTAGAAAAATTGGGGAGATTAAATGGTTATTAACACATTGAATTTAATAAATGATAAAAAATTTACTTCATTGGAAATGTACATGAATTCATAAATAAAAAATCTAGTCTTCTAGCAATTTATTTTCTTCATGATCATATATGTGAGGATTGTAACTATTTGTTGGAGGGCCTCTTATGTATCATGAAACATTATCTCTCTGTCATTCACAAGGTCAGATTCTTCAAAAATGTTTTGTGGAAACATTGAACACTCTACTTGTGATTTGGCAATTTCTTGATAAAATTATGAGTTATACTCCATAATTCAGTTACCTCTATGTAGACTATAAAGATAAACTATATTCTATAGACCATAGAGTGTTAAATATTTCATTAAATAAATTATGGAAAATAATTACCACATGTGAAAATATAAAGATAAAAGACAATGATTTGATCACCAATAATGATACTAGTTTTGATGCATATTGTTTCTAGGGGATGAGAAAAGAAAATCCCTAATATTTTACTAGTGGATCATAGTAGTTGACTAGTGTTATATAACTTGATGATCATCACAATATTTTCTCATACATAATATAATTCACATAAATATATTTGTTTTTGTTGTTTTTATTTTTTTAAAAAAATCAATAAAATATAATTTTTTTAAATTAAATGAATTTAATATTTAAAATTAATATAACATGAAATTATAAATTACCATTTAATGAAAATATATTTATTTTAAAAAATAATGAATGTTCCCTCGATAATGATTTTTGGGAGTACCATCAATATCTTGATACAGTGAAACATAGTGAACACACACCACTATTTGAAAATGATTTAAAACAATGAAATATTCAAGAAAAATCTGCATACCCCTCCACTATCGAGAGATAATGAATGTAGAATATAAATATATAATTTAGATAACCACTATGACGATTACATCCACTGATAATCATGATTGGATTAAACTAAAGTGGAATTATTATTTGGTCTAAAGTTCCATCACATTATTACTCCCCTGAATTATTTCATGGGTTCGTTAATTATTATCTTGACTATAAGAGTTCACAGAAGAAATATTCACCATATGAATGTGATTAATGTCATGAACCAAGGAAAGAAAATGAAAATAATATGAATTGGAGTAAGAAGTATAAAAAATTAAAATTAATGAAAATAAAATTAAGAAAGAATATAAATTATTTTTTGAACAAGAAGAACGAAAATAATAATACAAATAATGGATATGTACTTCACTTTTTGTTACAACACAATGAATTAATTAATATAAAAAATCCACTAAGATGAAAAAATTAATAGATAATAATAAAATGCTGAGAAAAAAAGAATCAGTTGTAGAAGCTTATTGGCATGATCTCTCGTATAGTTCATGACTTATTAGATATTGGTCAAGATCCTATATTTATGTACGGTAATTTCCTTGGTCTTCCATAAATTGGATCATCTTGCATCATTGTTTAAAATTTTGAATTATGAATATCATTAAATATTCTATGATACGCACATATATTATTTTAAAATATATCAAAGATTCCTATTTGTAATAGATAATGATCTATTAAGGGGAACGACCTCTTTAAAAAAAATATAGCATGGTAATTAATGGCATCTATGGATGTTTCAAATGGTGAGTCTTATGGTGAAGGTATCGAATGTAGTAGATGCTCATAAAATTATTTGACCTTCATTATGTTCATATTATGTCTCAAAGTGACCTTCATAGATCTCATACGATTTCCTTAAGTCGATCCAAGATGTTCGAGGGCTTAGGTTTAGGACATACTTCTTGAGAACAAATTGTCCTACAGTGAAAATCAAGGTATTCTTATAGTAATAGTAGAGGAATGAGAGAGATAATATGGAAAGTGACATATAGTAGTGGGAAGGTTTTTCTAAGAATGTGGGACCAAGCAAATGAAAAAATAGTGTACCTTCAGTATTTGATGAATCGTATCCTTGCCATCTTGACCCGCAACATAAGTGAGAATGGGATACACACTGATATAAATGATAAACAGAGGATTTGTTTGGCTCATAAAACTAAACCAGGATGGGCTCTTGGATACACATACACACAAAACATAGTCCAAATTATACAACATGGCCTACATAGTATATATTCCATATTATGCATGTGGTAACCCCCATAGGCTACAAAAACACACATACATATTCCCCTATGAATTACTCCTCCATATCGGCTTGATATGTCCCACTCGACAACGACATGTTCTTCTAACCCACCTATTGGGATGAAAATGTGGTGGAATCTATTATTTAATATCTAAATTGATCCTATAAATAGTTCTTACACTAAAAATGTTAATATCTGTTAAATAAAATATTATAAAATATTCCTAATAAAAAAGAAATGTTAGAAAAAATGTTTTATTCCCTTATAATTATTTATTTCAAATTATCCATATTCCAAGAATATTTTATTCCATTACTTTTTTCAATTAAATGATAAAAAACATATAATAATACTCATATTATTATTCAAGAAACATGAGCTGGTCCCTGAATCATATATATTTAATTCTAATATAAATTCACATTGGGAAACCCATATATCTTATTAATGGATTCCATACTGAGAGTTATTTAAAAAATAATGTTTTTAAGATTCCAATAAGAAATATTTTAAAAAATGATTTTGAATATGTCTCATAACTGATCATCTTTAAGACAATAGTTAGGTAGGTTTTCTAAAGACTCTTTTATGTTTTTTGTCTATTTTCCAATATACATTCTATAAAGTATGACTCATATGATGTACCGTTTTTTGAATCAAATTTAAAATGGAATTATGAGATACAAATTATATTGGGTTGAATTTAGTGTATCAATTAATATATTAATGAATTCATTTTATATTATAAAAATTAGAAATTTTATTTAATTAGTTTTCATTAAATTATTATTTATGTTATGATGAATGAGTGTTTTCATGTGTAGCATATATGTCTGCATGATTATTACATGAATGCAATGTACCATGTAAATCTCTTATAAATTAGGAACAAATTTATATCATATGAATTAATAATTGGAGATATGTAATGTTTCCCTAACAATTATGGTAAGGATCTCATGTTACATATTCCACTATGGGAAATTGGTTCTCATGAATGATTCCCATTAGGAAACTGAATGTGGCATATATTCCCCAATTATATTTTTTATATGCTTGGGTCTTTTCCATGTTTCTCTATTATATGACATAAATTATTCTCTAGGGATCATGTTTCTTATGTCACTCTCATATATCGTGGTATATGTTTGTTTATTTGATATTTCATGTACTTCTATTTAGAATTATTGACATTATTTTTTTCCATGTTAATTTTTTTATATTGGTCTCATGGTTTTGTTTTATCATTTTATTATGATCAAATCCTTGAGGATACATTGGTAAATTTTTCCTATACTATATATTATATCCACAACCATTCTTATGTTTCTAATCCCCCAGTTATGATGATGAAACTAAAATATGATAACATTAGAATGAAATATAGTTTATCACAATTATGTTGTAATGATCATAATTAGTATAAAATATGTTACTTATGTAACAATTCATCAAAGATACTATTCCATCAATTTATCATAATGTTTTATTATTGTGAAATATAATTTTTAACTAATGTGACCAATGTAAAATAATGAAATGTTTAGATCATGAAACCACAATTATAATATAACATAGTTAGTTATTTATGATGTTTGAAAATACTTCCAATAGTTTAGGGGTGGTTTCATTATATCAACTCTAAAAATCCACCATTAGAATATCCTCTTATCAGACCATAAAATAATGGTAACTAGTTCATTGATCTATGTTGAAGAACCATCGGGCACCCTGAAACTAGTTAATCATGTTATTGATTCCCCCTAATGGATTCCAATTAATTATCACAATATAGTTCATCTTAATGTAATACACACTAAACCCAAGTCAAATATCTCTAATCTAGTAGAATTGAACTAGAATACTTTGAGGATAATAGTTGGATAATTGAATCCATTCATCTCATTATCCTTGCGAATTTCCTTTAGCATCAGAAACAGGTCATTTGACAAACAATATGTCTATATTAGTAAGGAATCTTATTTTAGATTTTGAAAAATCACTAACTCATTAACCCTATCATGGGAAAATCTCAATCAATTAACTGTAAAAATATCCATAAAAATCATACATTGGAGAAACAGTGGATGAAACTACCACATAGAGTAATAAATGAACAATAAATTAAATATGTTCAATAATGTATCATATCCTACTAAAAATTTCAATCTATTCCTTCCTCGATAATTGAAACCCCCAATTTATCTTAACCCTCAGCAAAATTGGAGGTGAAATTAGATATCGAATAGTACCAATAAATGTGGTCATAAACACATTTTATACAATCCAACCATAACATGACATAATAAGTCATCATTTAAAATATTATAAAATAAAAATAATATATATATCTTTCTATTACTACTACATCTTCCAAATATAGCTAACCACAATCATACAAATTTTACTACGGTGTACCCAATTATAATATTACGATGGAAAATTCCATGGTCAACCCCAAATCATTCCAAATCATGTTAAAATTATTGAATTATGTTTATAATGTTTTATAATATAATAGAAAATATTTTAAATACAAACCATACATATATATGTTGAATTACACTCACCTTCATTAGATAGAACATATTTACAAAAATATTAATTTTCTATTGATCAATTGAGCCAATCCCATAATCCATTAAATATATATGGAAGTAATCAATGGGTGTCTAATACTACTGCATTACCTTTTAAAATATCCCAATTCCACATTCCCTTTATATTGATTTAACAATATCATCTATATAAGGTAATCCATTTTGTGAAATTTTTTCCTTTTCCAGAATTTATCTCCAATCATTATTAAACTATCAATCCCACATAAAAACCTCTGAAGGATACTAATATTACATTAATTGTAGAACTCCCATAGTATATTCAAGCATTAATTTTATAAATATCAAATATAAATACACTGATTAGAATGAGGGTGAGGGGTACTCACATTGTAGGTTACAAAGAACCCAAACCTAATAATGACTACTTCTCCCCCCCATAAAATCCCCTCATACATCATCCTCCTTCCATTAGAATAAGTAGTGTCCACTCACCTCTAACGGTCACCACCTTTCCCATGAATGTATTTAAGGTGACTTTCAATTTTTTTCACTTCCATTGCATTTTTATTTTTGAATATCTTTTGGACAACATGGATTTTAAATATCATTTAAAAGGTGACTCAGATCCACACTCCAAGTTTTTGTTCTAAAAATAGATCATATTACTAATGCGTAATTATTCCAAGTGAGATTAAATATGATAATCATAGAAAAAATTTTCTTCAGTATTATTTCACTAAATAATATCCCATAAATTGGATACTTTTTTTAGTGTCATCTATGAATGAATATATTAGAAACTTATACTAAAAAACATGTAAAATCATCACACAATTTTAACCATATTAATAACCTTCTATATTTCTCATACGTAACAGTAAATTTTTCATTGGTAAATAAAATCAGAAAAAAGGGTCATCCAAAATTCCTATTAAGGGATTAATTAAGAGATGACAGTCAATGATAATAAGTTAGAATTTTGGTGTAATCCTGGTAATTCAAAAAAATAAAACATAACAAAAACATTTTCATAAAATATGCATAATGAATGGAATTACCAAACACATTAATCAAAAGTGAATGGAAATAAGATTCAATAAAAATGATCCATGAGAGAATAACATATAAAGGTAGAACATTATTAAAATATATTATAAACACTAGAATACAAAACATTATGTTTTTATTCCACATATGAAGTGAACACAATTATGAGAAACTAAAACATACACATGAGGACATTTATTTGGAGATATAAAAATTAGATAATTCATTTATGGATGATATAGGACCCCAACCACTATTCACTCATACATACATGTTTTAATTAATGTAAATCATTTTACATATAATAAATAAACAATGGAATGAAATTGTGACCCAAATCATTTTAAAAATTATTCATATAAATAATCATTAATAATTTCACTTATAGTTATTACATTATAAACTCATGAAAAATAATTTATTATCCAAATATATTTAGTAACATTCTAGGTATATTACCATTAACAAAGAACATATGAATTATACAGTATAGAAAAAGTGTATAGAGTTAGGTCCAAAATTCCCTAGATCAACATATATTTGGAATCTTGGTGAACACCAAACAATAAATTTATTCAATTATAGTGTATTCCTAAAGTATATACATTTGATTAAAATTTTAGCTCAGTCACAACGAATTTTAAGATATAAAAATGGTACCGATGTATCATTTAATTCAAAAAAAAATTATATAATACATCCAAAGAAAGATGATGAATGTAAACATTTTGAGAATATACATAATCTAGAATATGATATTTCAATGGATAATTAATTGGAGGAAAAAATATTTTTGTAAATTTGAAAAAACTAAATTGGAAATAATAAATATCCATGTCATTTTAAAATCATTATAAATGAAATATTTTATAAATCCAAAAGAGGAAAATTTTATTTTTGAAAACATTTTTATGTAAAGAGATTCATTTATAAACAATTCTAAAGCAGATGAACATCCGTGTTAATATAGATCAAAGATTAATATATGATTTTTTAAACGAAATTGAATTATTCCAAAATGACGATGTTTTGGGTCCTTCAATAATTTATTCTACAAAAGAAAATGTGAAATAAACTGATAAAATATTAATTTTTTGTAAAATAATATTCAGTAATAAAATATTTAAAATATATAATATTTTTATCAAAATTATTGTTTTATTCATATTTTTTTACTTTAATAGATATAATACTTTTTAAATATTTTTAAATATAATTAATGATAACTCACATTGTAGAAATATTAATAAAAAATTCAATTTAAAATATGATGAGAAAAATATAGAGGCCACATAAGATGATCTTTAATTATGTGTACAATTATATATTTTTAGAATAATGGGAATAGAAATTATGGACAAGGATTAAAAATCCTAATTATATAATATTTTAATTAGTCTCAAAAATGAAATTATTTTGAGAGATAATTTTTATCAAGGTAGAAAATTAATGTAAAAGTTCATTATACACTATAAAAGAGAAGAAATTACCGCTACCTAATTTTTTTTGAATAAATATATATTGTTAAAAATATGTTAAAAAGGACCATTTTAACTCAAAGAAAAAAACATTTGCATATAAAAACTATTAAAATAATGGAAACATAAAAACTTATTGAACATAAGAGTTTCTTACTATTAAATGTACATTTAAATATCCTGAGATGAAATATATACCTTATAATTAATGTAAATGTGATTGTGAATACATGATAATTATAAATTTTGTTTAATATCTCCAACATATCTTCTGAAATTCACATTTTAGACAGATATCCCCTTACAACCATAGAGACCCTCAAGTCCAAACTCTTTTGAGGATATGATTTCAAATAAACAATTAATCAATAATAATAAGAAGCAGATATCTATTAAAAAAATTATTTGGAAATGGAAAAATCATTATAAATAAAACATTGGGTATAAAACGAAATATAATCCAGGGGAGAAATGTAAGACCTGAAACCCTTACAATAATTTTGGAAATCCTCTAAAGTTTTATAGTATTATTTATAAAAAATTAACCATTATAATAAACTATTTATAAATGTTTTTCATATATATGACAATTAAATATTATTTATAATTATTCTATACACAATTTAAATTATTCAGTTGTTGTCATTTGTCAATATCGGGTGTGTGTAATGACTATCATTAGAAATAATTTCATAATATCAGTGTGATTGTTTAAAATTATAATATATTTTATCAATGAATTATTAAACGAGGTTATAGAATTTTTTTACGCTAGTACATAATGAAATTTGTTCATTCAATGTCATTTTTATCAATGTATCTGGTTGATGAAAATTAAGACAATCATCATTCGACACTCTTTATGAAATGAATGAAGATATCTTAAATAATGATGTAAATATTATTATTACCAAAATTGAATAAAACTAAAATAATTAATTTTTTATTAATATCATATAGAATAAGTAATTTTGTTTTTCTATTAATCCATGAAATTATTTACATAATTTTTTAAGTAGGTTCCTAAATCGACCTAAACATGTGCAAACCATAATTTAATGATTATTATGGTTAAAAATTACTTTCCTCTAGAATAATTTTATTGTGAATATACATTTTGTTTTTGTTTAATATTAATTTTACAAGTTATATAAATAATAATGAATCTATAAAAGTAAATTATTATCTTTTTTCTTATAGGTGGTAGTCCGTACATAAAACAGTTAGCATTTTCATTAGTTAGTGAATGAGAAAGAAAATGGTTGATTTTATTAATTAAAATTTAAATAAAAAATTTATTATATATTTCATTTTTATTTTTAAATTTCTCACTTATAATAATGGGGTGAGGCTTCGGAAAAAAATTGAAAACATCTCTTGATTGTGTTTATAGTTCACACAACTCATAAATATCAATTTTCTGTTTCTTAATGGGTGAGGTAAAGTGTAGAAAATTAATATCATTATAGAATCAATATATATTTAATATTTCTATTATCATTTAATATTGTATCGAAAAAGTTCAGTGGAAATGATAGAGATGTGAAAATATAGAGCCGTGGAAGTACTTATTTGGGATGTTGAACTATCCCATGAGCTCGTTCATTGAAATGGAGGATATTGGAGAATATATTTTGAAAATAACATTAAGGGAAAGAAATTTTATTATAGGGGAAGTAAATATAATGATGATTCAATATGAAATCTATTTTTTTAGTGATTTTGAAGGGGTGGGGGAGGGATCTTTTATGTTGTGAAATGATAGTTTTTAGATACTTAATAATAATATAATGAGTTCATGTGTTTGCATGTCATAAATAATACAAAATGTATAATAAGGGATTTTGGAATGAAATAAGGTATATAGTTCCCTATCAAATTATTTTCACACATGTTTTAATCATGGTTTTACATCCTTTAATATTAGTATGTTCACATTTACCTGTTTTGGTTTTAACCAGTTAATTATTTGTTAACAAATTAAATTACATGTAATGAAAAAATTAACATATTACATAATTTGGTAATAATTATTAATTTCATGAAATATATTACATCTGATAAAATTTCTATTTAAAATAAAAAATTATTTATCAATAACATAATGAAATCTATTTTAAGGGATATTGTAGATTTATTCATAAAATTAATATGTAGGAATTATTATACATGTTTTTTATTTTGATGATATAAATTTTTTATAATAAAAAAAATAAATTTTATGTTTCTTTTAAAAAAATCCCAAAAATTCCAATATAAAAAATAATTCAAAAGATAAATATATAATATTTTACTAAAAATATTACATGTGTTAGTAAAAATAGTCCTTTTAAATTCATAATAAAATAACCAAATTTATATTTTATATTCTAAAATAATTATATCGGATTTACTTTTATTGATATATTTTAACATTATGCATACATATTGATATAGTTATAAATTATATGATTTAGTTATATCTTTAATTTTTATAAGATTACCACCAATAAATTATTTTGGAATTTTCATTATAAATTAAGCCAATGATAATATTGATATTCTTATTTAAACAATGATGTTTTTTTATAATATTTATATTATAATATATATATATCTTGTAAATGAAATGAAAAAATTATAATAATGATAAATTATTTTTATATAAAACTGAATTCTAAAAAATTATATGTCCTTAATTATATTAGATATACAATTAATAATAATTGAATACTAACATAATAAATTTTAAATATAAATAAATTTTTTTATTATAATTCATTAACTATGATAAATTTATTTAATTAAGGTAAAATAGGATACCAAATTTTTAAAAATTTTTATCAAGTGAACATACTTTTTATTCCTAAAAATTAATCAAACAAAATATTAATATGTAAAATGAATAATTGATTATTATAATTTTCTTCTCTAGTGATTATATTATTATAGGAAGTTGAATATATTATTCTTCGTGTTTTTGGGAATTATTCTTGTTTTGTGTTGTTTGTGTAATAATATTTTACTAATATTGTTAATTTAAGGATAAAAAATATTAGGGCCTTACATTATACCCATTAAAAAATTATATCTTATTGAATAATATTTATAATAACAGATGAATATAGTCAATGTTGTTATTAACATATTTAAAATTTGTTATATAAATTCTAATTTTAGTAACTCTATTTCGGTAAATTGTGTTTAATATCATTCTTCAAAAACATTAATTTTTCATAAAATAATATAATAAATAATTTATATTCCACAATAAAATACACTTTATAAAAACACATTCCCAAACCCATCAGAATATATTAGAAATTAAACCAACACTATATCATATATATATTAAAAAATTATCTTTTATCATCAACCACTAGTTTTTAATTTCATTGAGTAGAAAATATATATCATAAAATTTAAAATGAGAATAACATGACAAAAAATATAATCGATCACTATTTTTGTAATTTAAAAATAAATTTTGAAGATATTAATTCTATTTAACATAATTTACCAAAAATTAATCAACCCTTTATTAACTCAATATCATGTCCATATTTAACCAATATTTATCTATACCTCATTCACATGTTCTCAAATAGTTTTTCTAGAAAATTTAACAATTCCATTAAATAACTTGTCATTTTTATGGATAAAATTTATTAAACATTTATTGACATTTAAAAAAGAAATTATTATAAAAAAAATCTGGAATATACCACTATATAATTGATAAATATCACACATTAGTTAAAATCGATATTTTTTTTAATATTTAATTTATCAGTTTATATCATCATAAATACATTATTTTTGAAGATGAAACTCTCATTTTCCTTCATAATTGCAATAAAAATTTTTTTATCCATTTCAGTATGATTCATTACTATGTTATAAGACATAATAGTTTCTAGACACATACTATTATTAGAAACCATTTTGCGATTTGGATTAAAATAAAAATAAAATCAAACAAAAATTATGGTATGACAAAAAAAATTATTAAGAAAACACCAATATAATGTTTTCCCATAACGAAACATTTCTTTCAAATTATACATTCAATTAAACCTATTACACCAATTGTTCCCTAATAATTGTTTTATAGTAACTTTACTATTAAGTTTTCTAGTGTAATTATTTTTCAACATACTCAAATCCTTTATAATGTTATTAATGAGGGAATATAAATAAATCATTTATTGTATGTCATGATTATCAAAAAAGGACTACATTTAATGATATTTTTCATGAAATATGTGACGATCAAGTTAATACATAATAATCCATTTTTAAGTTTATTCCTAATTGTGCATCTATGCCACAATCTTCATCAATATGTTTCATCTATAAATTTATTTAATTTCTTGGAGAACCAAAAAAAATTTATTTTCCCTCACAATATTATGTTATCATATGGTTTGAAATATCACTTAATTTTATTAATATGGGTTTCACTAAATTCTATTTATCATAATGATAAAAAACTAAATTTTTCCTTAAAAACCATGAAACATTACTTTCATACAAATAATGTTTCTCTAGATCAGAACTCCATAGTTTGGTGAAAAAACCCATAAATTCCAAAAAAATATTTTTTTAAAAAGTGACATTCCCTAAAAAAACATGTCAACATTTCGAATTTGTATTAAGAATCACAATAACCATAGATAACACGAGGAACAATTTTATTCTAAGCCATTTAAGACAGGTAATTTAGTAACTGTATTTTACTAAACATGATATTTTTTTCCATAATCGACACATACTGGACTACCTTTATAACTTATAAAATGTCTCACTAATGTTCAGATGATGGTGAAATTTAAACCTATGAAGGTGATAGCATGAAAAATATGTTTAGGTAAACATTAGAAATAAAAATAAGTGACAATTTGTGATAACAAAATGAAAATATGGGTATAATCACCATATTTATGAAAATCATATCCTAAAAATCATAGATCATATAACATTATTGTAGTCATGGAATATATACATAATGAATCAAAAGTGTGTGGAATCCTTAGTGAAAAAATATAAACCTTGATAATATTATACAAAAATGCATAAAATCATTCAAATATGAATGATAGATTAGTAATTGGAATATTAAATTCTTGAGCCACACCAACACTGGAAAAGATTACACGAAATGAAATCATACATGAAAGTTCTTTATCCCAGGAAATATAAAATTCTATGTAATTCATTGTAGAGAGATATTGTACCTGACCATCATTCATCCATTTATAAATATTCCACATGAAATCAATAATTTGATATATCATAAGAACCTCATTAAATGAAAATTGGTTTCAGGAGTTTTAAAAAATTAATTTAATATATTATTCATTACAAATTAGATAAATAATATTAACGTGGTAATCTAATGAAAAAGAAATTGGAACCAAGATATATTTTTTAACATTATCAGTGCATAGAGTTCAATAATGTATATGCTATATACATAGTATTGATAAAGGGAATATAGGTATGTCATTATTTTCCACAATAAATTAATATATTGAATATTTTTGAACACCATTCAATAAATGTAATAAAAAAGGGTATTCATTAATGAAATTAATTTGAAGAAAAGTGATGAATATTATTAATGGATAGTTATGTCATAAAAAAAGATTAAATGAGAAATTTAGTTGATAGAAAATAACATTATATAATTCATATTTATAATGAATGTAGATGGTTACAGTTCATGAATGTATTTAATAATTCAAAAGTTATATCAATGGAATATTATTTACTTGAAATTTTTTTTTATTATTTTATAAAAATATCTTTGGAAAAGTTAATATCATATGTCATTTTTTGGAATTTATAATGTAATATTTTATAAAAATAAGAGAAAAATAATACCATTTATAAGCCATAAAAACTTAGGGATAATGTTTCGTATAATATTAAATTTTTCTTAGATATATATGTTCATTAGGATGAAAAAAATGACATATAAAAAAAATATTAAAATTCTCTTAAAAATAGTAATTTTCTTGTCCATTAAAAAGATACTTTCAAAATGGTGGAGTGATATTTTTGAAAAAATTTACTTTTTTAAACTAAAAAAGAATAATATACCCTATAAAATAAATAATTTATATCCATATAATTTTTTTGAACAAAAAAATAAATTTATTTTGAACTTATAGTTTTTTTACATAAATGGAAATATATTTTTTGAAACCCACATCATAAAAATAGTTACATAACAAAACATTCAATTTAGGGGGAGACAAATATTAAGGTAAAATTAGATAACAAATAACATGGATCATAATTATAATGGTGAACATTACTGGGAATGTAAAATATTGAAAATGATGGTTCCACCTCATTGATGTATATGTGAATTATTCTAAAAAATGATTTAGTTTTGAGAAATTCTATTTATATAGGTAAAATATTTTATTTAAAATGGAATTTTCCAATATAGTTGAAGAAACAATTACCATTAAATATAATTATAGGGAAAAATAAACAAAATTTTGAATAAAAAGTTTTATTAAGAAGTATTTTAACACAATGATGGGATTTGAGTAAATCATAAGGCTTCCAATTGTTGTAAAATATAAATCAGAAGAGCATGAGTTAAAGAGATATCATTAAATAAGAATTGAAATGAAATTGGAAGAATAAAATTAATTATTATGAAATGAAATATGGATGTTTAGGATATATATATATATATATATATATATTAGGTTTCAAAATATACAAAATGTCTCGTAAAATATTGATTTTACAAAAAGAACCCCTTAAGACCAAAGAAACATTTCAGTCAAACCCGTATGATGTATCTAATATCAAATGAGATATTAAATTCATTTAAAAATTAAAGGATAATTATAAAAAATTTAAAATTGTATGAATTTACATTGTTCCAAATTAAACAAGGTGCATAATAATAATCATACATCATGGTATAAAAATAAATATAAGTGTCCCATTGTTTAATTACTTAATTAAAATAAATCTCTTTAATCTATTTTATAAAAAAATAAATATTTAATAAACTATTTAATAACATTATTCATAAATATAATTTTCATAAAAAATTATTTATATTTATTCATTGCATGTATATTAGTAACAATTATCTATTTTCAATATTCATTTTGAGTAATCATGATAATTTTGTACTAGTTCCATAAAACCATTTTTATTCTTCATTACTTTTTAAATGTTTATACTTTAAAGATAATAAAATGTTCTATATAATTTTTTCAATTTCTTCTAATGTTATTAATTCACTCAATGAGTATTTTAGTGACAATAATTATAGATTAAGATGATTGAAAACATTTTTCAGTGATCTTAATCAAATGAAAATGATATAACACTTATTAGTTTATATATTAATGCTACTATTGAAAATGAAATCTAAAACAGTTGTATACTTATTTTTTGTTTTATTTCATTAGTAAATATGTTCTTTAGGTCATCCTTGTGGATCTATTTTAGTGGTGGGTTATATCTACCCAAACATGATGATACCGTAATTAACACATCATTATAATTACGAATGTCATTTATTATCGAATAATTTTATTATTAAATGGGTACAATTAAATTATTTATATTACTAGAGTATTATGAGTAATATTTTAAATTATTTTAATAAATAATAACGAAACTAAAAAAATGAGATATGTTATTTCATAGAGTATGGGGCATACACACCACAGGGTTCATTTTTTCATTTTATAATCAATTTTATAGAAAGAATGTGGATTATAATTTTAAACCAAATAATCATAATTATTTTATATATGTAAAATTAATTGTCCAATTTTAGTCACATAACTAGTGATGAACGGTGGTAGAGAATATAGTGGATTTCATCACATCATGGAGGTGGTAATTTATATATTTCATCTATGAAAAAATTCATTTATCATAATTGAAGAGGGGAATGGAAAAATAATGTATATTCCATTAACAAAAAAATTATATCATTATTTATCTTTTACTACTTAAGTTATTTCCTAGTGGGTAATACTTTATCAATGGAAATATAAATAAGGATAAATATTAAAGAACTATGTGTACTTTTTTGAGATTTTGAAATTTATCTTGATGCACATGTTGAAAATTGAGGACATTGACCAATGTCATGCGTCTATTTACAAAATATGGTGAAATGGATTTCAATGTTAAATAAATATTTTATATTATATCAAGTGAAACTCATCTTTTTGTTTTTGTGAAGGATTATATTATGGCCACATCTATATGGGGTGATATTTCCATAATTTTAAATATTTCTACGTAATATAACAATAGGACATTTTTCACAATTTGATAATAGTTAATATTTTACAATACCATGTTGGGGGATTCATGAAGATTAATAATCTTTTAAAATAATGATTGCAATTTCATTATAATCTGTTTACTCTTATAATATTCAATATTTATTTTTTATTGTTTTACAATGTTAAAAAATTTATAATTAAGTAATTTACATTTAACACATATAAAATAAAATGGAAAATATTAAGTATATTTTTCTCATATAATATATATATGAAATTAATTTCATCTAAAAAATGCTTTTGGTTAGAAAAATTTAATTTATTATTTTGCAGGTATTCTGTGAAAACACATTTTTGAAAAACCTGTATTTCTTGTATTGAAATTTTTATAGAAGATAAAATTATAAAATTAATTAAATTTAATGACATAATTTAAATTATTAAAAACTATATAAAATTTTGGTGGTTTAAAATAATCTAATCCAAAAAATTTATAATATAATATTCCGTTAAATAAAAATAAAAATAAATATATTTAGTGGAAAATATTACATAAATTATTTAATATAGATTTTATAAATTCATAATAGTATTTTGAAATATAAATGTATATCCCATGAATACATATTAGATCATGGAAAATATTTTATATGTTTATATATTATGATTTTTCTTTTTATAGTTATAAACAAAAAACATTAAATTAGACATATAGTTTTGATTATTCTGTTAAATATCAATTATATCAGAAGTAACTAGTTTTTGTTCACTTGGTTATTTTTATATTCTAAAAAAAAATTAATTTAGTTTTAAATAAATCATAATATATGATGTAGATATTTATTTATTGAAACAAAAATAATGATATAATAAGTAACATTGATTTAAAATTATATTCTTAATCATCACATACCATTAATATTATTTTAAATAAATATCAATATAATTGAATATGGTAATAAATGTGAATAAATATATATATCACCAATGATAATTATATTTTAATTTTGTTCTATCATATTTATTAATGTAAAATACACCGCCTCTTCTTAAAAATGGGTTTTTGAAAAAAAATTATTTATAAAAAATACTAACCAAGGAAAAATTATAATATGTGATTATATTTCTTCATTATTATCATTTTATTTACGAGTGATTATATTCATCATGTAATTTTAATATGTCATGGTTCATTTTAGATAGGTGATATATTTGTTTTAGTTTTCACGGGGCACAGAATATTATATATAATATTAAATTAGTAATTCTATATCCATGTTCATTACAAGTAATAAGAAATGGACTAGATGACTACCTGTATAATGAAGGACCATCTCATACAACAAGGAATTTTAAACCTCCTTTGTAGAAAATTATGGAGAAAGATGAATCAAATTGAAAATATATGTTTTATAATATTCCATATAAATATATTCTTGTTCTAGATTTATAATATCTTGATCTCAATCTAGCATCGATGTCACATGAAATAACTCATCTATAAAGATATCCTCAATTTATACCCTTAACATAGCCCCACATCCAATATCTAAAATCTGTATGTCCAACCACCTAAATTATGGTAACAATAGTATTTACGCTTCTATCTCCACCCACTAATCATTAGACCTCACCACTTGTTTAAAGATCACCTCAATTTCAATATTAATTCCTCAGGATCTAAGGACCCCCCAACAACTAAAAAGGATGGTGGGATTATATCTAGGAAGCCCGAATAAATATCTACTGTCATAGTACCTCTGTCAATGTCTCTTATTAATACCATTAGAACTAATCTGAATACAATAGGATGGGGATGATGAAATGTATACACTCTCAATGAAAACTTTGTAGTTTTCACATTCAAATGATTCGAACATATAATGGCGTATTTGGAATATACTCCACTGAGAGGAAATCCACTTTCTAGTCTTTAGGTGGCACCACAGTGTGTGGATGATGAAACATTGATTGAAATACATGATACATAATCATAAACACCCTAAAAATTTAAAATTTAAAAATATCTATGTAAATAATATATTTAAACATAAACAACCATCATAATAATATAATCTCATGCAGTCTTTCACAACCAACTGTGCCTAAATCCCATTTACTGACATGATTCCTATAACTATGCACTTAAATGTTTCACATTAATAAAAATTGTAACAAATATATATATTCATGATAATGATGAATTAATTAATTTTAAACATTAAAATATAGTATTTTCAAACATTGAATATATCCTTGATGAGATATATTTCATTTAAACCTCTATCAATCACTAAATGTCTAATTTATGACCTATAAACTTACATTGTTATCCATGATGCATGAACCCATCCCCTCTCTCTAATCATGCTCATTTAATATCATCACTACTATAATAATAAAAATATATATAGTAACCAAATGAAATATAAATTCAAGACTAAAAAAATCAAACCCTTTAGGATTAGTAACTCAATAGTCTCCTATACTGGCATTGAATAAAAATCTGAAATTCTTTATATTTAAGTATTAGTTATACCATATTTGGTTCTTATAATAAAAAATGGTAAATAAAAATAATATGGTTTTGATATGATTTAATGAAACATCATCCCTATTATTCTTTCACTAAATTGATATCTACAAAACCTTAGGAATTCCCCCATATAAAAAATTGGATGTCAAAATGTATTAAGGAATTTAGGACTAATGTATGTATATTATTCTTTTGATATCATAATGGAATCAAATTACACAAATAAAATAGATGAAATAATAATACATTATCATTATAATTAACACAACATTTTCAATAGAAAATGAATAATATGTACTTTTTAATGTTGTATAAAAATAGATATCTCTATTAAAAAGGAATCCCAAGATGTCGTAGTTCTGTATATAAAAAGACAAATATAAAAAAATATGGTATTATACAAAATTATACCAGTGTACATCCCATCATCTCCAAAATATCATCCACCATACCCTAATTTTTATTTCAATATAAGGCTATTTCCCTTAAATTGATCTCTAAACACGATGTTTTCTTTTTCATGAGTAAAACTATGAATATTGTGAGTATAAATCAACATTGAAATAATTATTCATCTTGTTATATAATATTATCCTATGTATGATGGATTTCGTGTTGAAAAAACCACATATTTAAATAAGTATGAAACACTGTCAGGACATTATGTGCTAAATATTCTTTTTTGAATCTCTATCCTTAAATTATTTAGATTCATGATGGAATGAAATATAGTAGGAAACCACATTACTATCTACCATATACATCATACCACACATATGAGGTAGATAAATATATTCTAATATACTCTTCCTTTTGATCATAATAGGTTATCTAACATCATCATCATCATCTTAGGAATCTTAGACAGTCCCCACTCATTTTGTAGAGGTCACATTACCTTCATCAAACATTACCTCTCACATAAGGTAGACATCTATAACCTAACTCCAATGAACTCAAATTATTCCTCTCATGCAACAAGATTCCATAAAAAATATACAAATTCCAAATGTAATATCAAGATGAATTAATAATAATAGGAATTACAAACCAAAACATCCCATCATGGTATCTTTATATTGTCTTGAATAACCACTAGGTCAAATTAACAATAAAAACAGAGTATTATTATGTTCCATTATTTATATGTCATGATTCCTTTAATCCCCCTCTTTATAGATGACAATAAGCAAACAGACTAACCCAGTCACCTTGATACCAAAATAAGAGTTCTCACTAGGATTTAAATTGACCAAAATACATGTAAAGATATATAACTTTTATGAAATATTTTACATGGAAATAACTTACAACCTGAATTGAAACAAGGTTTACTAACCAATATGAACTCTGTAATGAACAGAAGTTTTTTTGAGTAAATTTTTTTCCCAAATTTTTTGTGGGTCTTTTTATTTTTTCATTTAATAAAATGAGTATAATTAAAATGAGACCATTGGGTTTCAACTGTTACTTGACCATTGGAAACTAAATTTTACAATTATTTTCTATAAATACAAGTGATCTTGATTAATTAATATATATATAATATTTGATGGCCCCATATAGTAGTATATGGCCGATTGAAGCCCATCTGATGGAACTCGGGACAGAGGTACCACCTTTAGGCATTGTTCTAGACCAAACGAAAGTCGAGCTTCATCATTTGAAGCTAGAATGGAATATTTGTCGCGAGAAGATCAAGATGATAGAAATCACTACACTGGAAATGTTGGACGATCCGCCCCAAGATTCTATAACCCTTACACACCATACTCTTAGGTAATATGATGGTGTTATAAGGGGATATGTAACGAGACTATAACTGCCTTGTGTAATCCTTTGATTTAAATAAAAATTATGATTTATTCCTATGGTGATGTTTGTGAATTTTCAGATGTCCGGATAAAAATTTGGATGTATCATATGGAATAATTTTGATAAAAGGATATTTTAAAATATTTATGTAATCATTAAATAATTAAAAATATGTAGTGATTTTCAAAAAATGGTCTTCTACAGTTGTGTTCAGTAAGAAATTTAGATTCTAATAATATCGACATAAGTTTTGATGAATAGTACATTATTAATAGTGATTTTATGCTTAGGATTATTAATATGACCAAATGGATTAGTAATATCACTTAAATAAATTATCAATATAATTTAGGCACCTTTATTATGTAATGTGATTCAATAAAATAGGTAAATAACTGTTTCAGAAATTTTTAGTCAAGTATTAGTATTTTCGGGTGAATATGGTATTTAAATTAAAAATTAAACTAAAATTATTTAAAAAATTATTTTTATAAAATGGAGTTCATTTTTTAATTCAGAGCATCGATATTAGGTTATGTTGAATTTTGGGGATTTTTATGAATAAAAGGAATTTTCAGTGAATAGTGAATTTTCAGTTTAGAGATTCGGGTGTTTAATGACATCATTAAGGATGTAATAATTATGAAATAATTCTGGTCGACTTATGAGTCTTAATATGAGGTATGTAGTGTCCCAAGTGTCCAATTCAATGGGAAAATACCATGGCCAAGCCCATGGTTTTTCCAATACCACCAATGAAGTGTCCCTTGGCCATTACTTCCTTGTCCCCTCAAGTCCCATATAAATACCAAGCCATTCTATAATCCTTTCCATTCCAAAATCCTACTCAACATTGTAATGGCCTCCTTACATCCAAATGAGTCCTCCCAATGTGCCCTTAATCCTCCCATGGTCCCATACTTCATGATTTCTAAGTTACTCTTCAAGGTAAGGGATCCTACATCTCTCTTTCCTTTCATGTATTCTCCTTTATGAAGTTTATTTTATGCTCCATGGTCTTATGTTTGGGATGTTATTTTATATTAATCCCACGGTACATTTCATTTTCATATGGTGAGAGACCCTCTCTTGCTCTCATTATTTCATTTTAATAACGGTTAAGTGGCGTCATTAGGCTGCCGAATTTTTGTAAGGGATTCTTTCACCCTTCTCACATTCAAGTTCTATTTTCATGTCAAGTCTTTCAAGTTCCATTTTATTATGTTGAGGTATGATCTCTTTATCCATAATACTTCTGTTTTACGTTAATATTATGAGATACCCTATTTGATCTCATCAATTCATTTTTGATTTTTTAAGTGACGTCGTTAGGCTGCCGGATTTTCATAATAGAATCTTATTTTTATCTTCCTTCCATGTTTTTTCATTTCATATGGTATGTATTTATAATTTCATTAGAATGTTATTATATCCTTTATATTATGTCCTTATACTATTTTATGGATCATTTATGAGTGGGTGACCCTTGTCCCCACTTTTTCAATATTTTATAAAACCCTGTAATATAGTCGTTCTACTGTCGAATTTTCGTCTCAAAATGTCTCTCTCTTTTTATAAAATTATTTTATTTTATTAAGTGAATAATCAAACCTATGTATTCAATAGAGTTAATCACATATATATCCAAATTTTCTATTTTAAATTCTGGTATTTACATAAATGATACCCATTGTACTTTTCTGTGGGTTTAAATTGACATAAAGATCATGTCTTTAAATCAGTTTTTAAAATGTTATGACTATGAAAAGAAACCCATTTCTTTTATGATATATGGGTTGTTTGTGAAATGATTGATGATGATATATTTGGATCATATGATAATAAATACAAATTAAGGGTGCACTCTGATAGCGCTCCAATGCATTGGGTAAAGACTTAATCTCTAGAAAGAACCATGTTAATGATACCTTGGTGAATAACATTAGTAGTTTTTTATGACACCTTGGGTATGGAACTTGGTGATATGGAAATGATTTTCTAAGTTAAATGTTTTAGACACATCTTCATGTTATGAAACACGTTATATTTATTATGATATGCCTCATGATCTCTTTCTCATGCCTAACAGTTATTTATCATGACTTTGTTGATGTATCTCAAGTTCAAATGTAAAAGGTTTCTCTTGAATCCCTTATTGGGCCTTCTGGTCACCCTTTCCTTTGATTTATGCTCCCAAGTTATGATATTCTATAATGAACGTAGGATAATCAATGAAGAATCCCATCATGTGTTTAATAAGAATTTTTTTTCATCATGTATTATGTTCCTGGTTTCCATGAAAATAATCCTAAAAAATCTTCGATTTTGTAAAATGTAATGAAATGTTATGTTATAAAAAAGGTGGTATTCTAAAGTTGGTATCAATGAATGGTTTAGTTATTTGTCAAAATTAGAATTTTAAAACACTACACAGTTTTTAATGAAAATATTAAATACAGGAAAACTTCCTGGTATTTTGGTGAAGTATTGTGTAAGTGGTTTCCAAAAAAATAATTACATGTCTGGATATGAACAAGTATAGGTGGCTCTAGCACCGATGTACCTAGGAGTAAAAACTCTGACAAGGTGTTTTGGGCTTGACCTGGGGTAACCTGGTGTAGGACAACGGGCCTTGCTGCACTCTCATATTGACACTCCCTGGGGAAATGATTTGGTAAATTCATAATCTTAGTATGAACCATTATTAAAGGAACAATGGTATAATTAAATAAAGATTCACATAATGATATATATGATCATGGATAACCTAGATTGGAACCTAGGGGATCACAAATTAGGATATAATTTTCTTCTACATGTTTATCCTTCTATACTTAAAGTTTCCTTTTCATGATTATTGGAAAAGTATTTAATCCCCCTAATTATACTTTCATTTCTTAGTTAGTGGCGGGAAATAGAAGAACGTGTCCAAACAACCAATGTGATAGGAAATGTGACGATTTCCCTATTAATATGATAGATATTAGGAGTGATCAATTTGAACATATTGTGACTATTCCATACCATCTATCAAAAATCACAATTAATAATTGGTACCTAGTTGAATGCCCAAATTCATCCAAGAAGAGGAAGATGAAGTCTCAAGGATGTTCTTCTGATAAAGGTGATAAGGGAAAAAAGTCCCAATTTCTTTTGTGAACAAATTGAGTAAAGAGGCACTAAGGAAAATGTTACAATTGAACCTGGAGATGTTTTAAGTGTGGGATGATAAGGCATAAAGAGTCCAATTGCTTAAAACTGGATAATGTGGGGAATGGAGATAAGGTTAAATCTAATGTACCCTATACTATTCAATGTCGTAAATGTGGAGAAGTTGGAAATTATCCAAGGAAATTATCTCTTGGAAGGGATGAAAATCATGATGAGTATCAACAATCTTCATGGAAAAGGGAGTAGTGCATTCCCTGTGATGAGATAGATCATGATGACTAAATTACATTTAACATCTTCGCAATAATTGTCTATGTCATGTTGTATTTTAGTTTGTGATCTATGAGAATATCATTAATGTTTTATAAGAACATTTAGTCACTACATAAGATGGTTTTATATCATAAAGGAAAACATCTATTGTTATGTATCAGATGTTGATTTTGTGAAGTTGTTCTTCATGAAAAAAATATTTGTTAGGGGATTAAAATAGGATTATTATTTTGGAAGATGTTTACCAATTTGGGAACCCTATATGATCAAGGTAAATAGATTACTAAGGTATTTTCATTGAGAAGTAATGGTTGACTAATATTTTGAAGAATCGATGAATATAAGGTGAAATTAAGGTAATTTATGTTACTTATGGAAATAATTAACCAGTCTTGGGGAAAATGTGGCTAGGTTAGTTACTTTTGTTATATGATGTTATGACTGGTTGATGTTTTTTGGAGATGAATGATAAAGTATATCTTGGAAGACTATGTTATTAAATCCTTCTTAGTTTTGGGTTCCAATTTTAGTTTGTATTATTCTAAAAAAATTTAAGGATGATTTTCTATTGAATTGTCTTGCTGGAACTTTGGGTAATTTTGTTGAATTTTGGATATTAATAATACTATTTATTTTTATAAAGTATTGTCATTTTTGGGGATTATATGATCTTATAATTACCATTTTAGTTTTAGTTGATGACTAAAAACAAGGGAAAAATATAGTTATTCTTTTGTGGATAATGTGATTCTCGATAAGACGATTCTTGTGATTTTGATGAGACCATGTCCTTTTGAATGCTCATTATTTGTAGAGAATATTAGTCTTAGTGGAAACATATTATGGGATGAAAATATAATTGAAGGTAATTATATTTCCTTATATTTTTATTCTATTTAGTAAATGATTTCCTCATAATTATGAAAAGGAACATAAAACAAAAATGTTGTTGGTGTACGTTTACTACTGGGTAATCAAAGACTGTTTATCACATCTTATGTTTCTGATATTATTGTTGTTAATTTTCTCCTAATCATGTTTTCTATCAGTATACATCAGAACTTGACCCTTCATTTTCTCTTCCATATCCATGTTTTCCTACATGGAATCTTAATATGGGTTAACTCATGTGGCCTTTGTACTTCCCTTTCATTATTTTAATGTAATAGTTTTACTGACACTTTTTTCCGATGTTGAACATTCAATGAAATTCCGAATCCCAATTTTAAAATTGCGAGGATGCAATTTCATAGGGGGGGAGAGATTGTAACGACATCAATTTTTTTGAGGAAATTCTGTTCCTTAATTTTGTGTGGGTTATTTTTTCATTTAATAAAATGTGTATAATTAAAATGATACTGTTGGGTTTCATCTTTTATATGACCATTGGTCAATATGACCATTTGAAACTAAATGTTACAATTATTTTCTATAAATAAAATTAATCTTGATTATTTAATATAGAAAGATGGATTGATGGCCCCATCCAGTAGACTCTGGCTGATTGAAGCCCATCTGATGGAACTCGAGAAGGAGGTATCACCTTTGGCCTTTGCTCTAGAACAAACACAAGCCAAACTTCATCATGTGAAGCTGGAATGGAATCACCTTCCCAAGAAGATCAAGCTGATAGAAATCACTACTCGGGAAATGTTGGACGATCTACCCCAAGATTATATCACCCTAGAACACCTTACTCTTAGGTCTTATGCTGGTGTTATATGGGGCTATGTAAGGAGACCATAACTGCCTTGTGTAATCCTTTGATTTTAATAAATTTGTGATTTCTTCCTATGGTGAAGCTTGTGAATTTTCCGATGTCCAGATAAAAATAGGATATATCTTATGGATGAATTTTGAAATAATGATATTTTATAATATTTATTTAAACCTTAAATAATTAAAAATGTGTAATGATTTTCAATAAATTGTCTTCTACAGTTCTGTTCAGTATGAAATTAAATTTCTAATAAGATCAACATAATTTTTAATGAATTGTAAATTGTGAAAAGAGATTTTATGCTTCGGGTTAGTAATGTGACCAAATATATTATTAATCTCAGTTAAATAAATTATTAATATAATTTAGGAACCTTTATTATGTAATTTGATTCAATAAAATAGGTAAAATACTATTTCAGAAATTTTTAGCCAAGTATTAGTTTTTTCAGGTGAATACTGTTTTTAAATTAAAAATTAAATATCAAATATTCAGAAAATCATTTTTATAAAATTGAGTTCATTTTTTACATAAGAGAATCGATATTAGGATATGGTGATTTTTGGGGATTTTTCTGAAAAAATATATTTTCAGTGAATAGTGAATTTTCAGTTTAGAGTTTCGGGTGTTTAATGAAAACATGAATGATGTAAAAATTATGTAATAAGTCTGGTAAACTTATGAATTGTAATATTATTTTTTAGGTGTCCCAAGTGGCCAATACCATGGGAAAATAGCATGGGAAAGCCCATTGGTTTGCCAATACCACCAATGAGGTGTCCCTTGGCCACTAATGACATCTCCCCTCACTTCCTCTATAAATACAAAGACATTATATCATCCTTTCCATTAAAAAATCCTCCTCAGCGAAGTTATGATCTCCTTACCTCCCAAGGATTCCTCCCAGGGTTCCGTCAAGCCTCCCAAGGTCCCAAACATCACGATTTCGAAGTTACTTTTCATGGTAAGGGATCCTACCTCTCTCTTTCTTTTCATGTATTCCCCTTTATGTCAATTGTTTTATGCTTCATGTTCTTATGTTGGTGATTCTCTTTTATATTCATCCTACTGTCATTTTCATTTTCATATTATGTGATACCACCTATTTCTCTAATCAATTCATTTTTTGAATGTTTATGTGGCACCGTTAGGTTGCCGAATTTTTGTAACAAATTCTTTCACCCTTCTCATTTTCAAGTACTATTTACATGTAAAGTATTTCATGTTGCTTTTATTATGTTGGGGTATTATCTCTATATCCATAATAATTTTCTTTTATGTTCATTTGTTGAGAGACCCTATTTGACCTCATCAATTCATTTTTTCAGTTTTAAGTGATGTTGTTAGTCTGCCGAATTCTCATAAGAGAAATATTATTTTTTTCATCCTTCCATGTTTTTAATTTCATATGGTATGTCATTAAAATTATATTGCCATGTTCTTATATCCTTTATATTATGTCCCTATACTTTTCAATGTATCATTTATTAGTGGTTGACCCATGTCACCTATCTTTTCAATATTTTCTAAAACCATGTAACATAGTCGTTATGCTACCAAATTTTCATCTCAAAATGTCCCTCTCTTTTTCTCAAATTCATTTATTTTATTTTGTAAATAATCAAAACTCTTTATTCTATAAGGTTACTCTCATATATATCAAAATTTTCTATTTTAAATTCTGGTATTTGTATACATGAGACCCGCTTTCCTTTTCTGTGGGATTAATGTGACATAAAGATCATGCCTTTAAAGCAGTTTTTAAAATGTTATAAGTATGAAATGAAACCCATTTCATTTAAACTATATGGGTTGTTTCTTAAATGATTGATGATGATATATGTGGATCACATGATAATAAATACAAATTAAGGTTTCTCCCTGATAGCGCTCCAATGCATTTTGTGAAGACTTAATCTTTAGAGATGACCATTTTAAAGATACCATGGTGAATAACATTGGAAATTTTTTTATAAAACATTGGGGATGTACCATTGTGATACGGAAATGATTTTCTAAGTCAAATTTTGTAGCCAAATTTAAATGTTATGAAACAAGTTATTTTTATTATGATATGTCACATGATCTCTTTCTCATTCCTTGAAGTTATATATCATGACTTTATTGTTGTATCTCAAGTTCACATGTAAAATGTTTCTCTTGTTTCCCTTATTGGGCCTTTTTCTCACCCTTTCTTTTGATGTATGACCCCAGGTTTTGAGATGTTTTAATGAACTTAAGATGAAAAATAAACAATCCTTTCAAGTGTTTTGGAAGAATATTTTATGTCGTTCATGTATTAAGTTCCTAGTTTCCAAGACACTAAACCATAATGATCCTCAGTTTTGTAAAATGTAATGAAATGTTAAGTTATAAAAATTTAGGATACCATAAACTCCCTATTTTAATATCAAACTATAAAAACATAATAAATTCCAAAATTCCTTATACATAGGTTTTAGAAAATGAATACAGCAATTTATTTTAAGAAAGATAAATATAGGATAGGTGTGGGTTTAGACATACCTATATTGATCCTGTAAAATCTGTGGTAAATAAAGAATAATAAATTTTAATATTTATTAATATTTGTGCATTAAATATTAATTTTTATTTTAAGTGTATCTTATGTTTGATGGTGTACCTGATACAGAACAACATGTTTCATTGAAATTTTATGTTTCACACAATGTCGAGTCATAGTGAAAAATAATAATATAAAAATATTTAAAATGGTATTTAACCCTTAGCCATTGTATTATCATGAATGAATATAAAAAAATAAATTATGATTATATATGTTTTTTAAATGTTTTTACATTTATCCAATAAAATTTAGTGGCCTAAAATGTGAATGAATCTAATTTAAAGCCAAAATTGTCTAATATTCTTTAAAAGGTAGATTTAACAGCTTTTGATGAAGAATCCTTTTTAAAACCAGTTATGGTAACTTTTATATGTTCTATTTTGACAAAATATTATTCTTCTTTAGATTCGAGACATCAAAATTCACTTTGGCTAAATTTGTTGAATTTTTCTGATAAAATTCAATTTTTTTAATGAATAGTGAAAACTACTGTTTTTTAATTCAAAAATGCCTTTTAATACAATTTATTTTTATGGTTATATTATCTTATTAATTTGGATTAAAATGTGATTATATTATATTTTTACTATTTAATAAACTTTTTTCCATTGGAGGTAATTTCATATTGAAATTGGACACAAACAAGTGTTAATCTTATGATATATATTATTTCTTGAAAACAAATTTTTTTACTACGGAAATTAATATTAAAATTAATTTATAAGAGTTCAATGTTTTTAATTTGGTTAAATACAAATTATTTTTAAAACCATTATATCAAATATAAATTAATCTGAATGTTTTGTATTTTTCTGAAAAACATCAATTTTTGATGAATAGTGAAAACACTAAGTAGTAGTTAAAAACCGACTTTTTCATTTAAATGAAATTTTACAATTTTTATGAATTGAATATCGAAAATACAATTTACATTGTTGTTATTTTTAAGTGAAATTTTGTACAATAAGATGAAAATATTTTTTGTTGGATTGTATCTTTTGACTTATATTTACCATGGTAAATGGTGAGAAGGGCAATTAGAGGAAAAAATAATATTATAATAATATAAAATTACTCTAACATTTTTCCTAATCCTATTTTTTTGATATATTTACGACCATTGACATCTTTTGGCCGATTATGGGTCCCCATGGTACCACTTAAAAGTTATAATGACACTTCATATTAATTCATTTAAAGTAAAGAAAAAAATTCCATAACCATATATCTTTTAGTAAATATATTTTTAGATGAGGTTCTATATGTTATCCCCAAGTCTATAAATATTAATTAGGAAGATAAAAAAGTTTCCTACATCATGTTATTTTTTTTATAATTTTAGACATCAAATAAATAAAATTATTTATGGTACAATAATGATGTACTGTTTACCTCATAAATGAATGATTTAAAAATATAATATTATAAAAATTAAATCAATATCTAAAACCATTCCAATTCTTATTTGATTATTTTATTTTGAACCAGATTCATCCAATATTCGACTTTAATTAGTTTTGGACCATTAGAAACTGAATGTCCTAATATAATAAAATAATATTTTTAAACTTTCATTAAGATCCCCTCCTCCCCCTTATAGAAACCCATGACCTATAACCATTACTCACACCACTCAAGTCCCTTTGTTTGTAAAAAATATAAAAAAAAATAATCTCCAATGATCCCAATCATCGACCTAGAAGCCTGACCTTAGGCATAAGGCATTTCAAAAAATCATTTTGGTTCAAACCGAAGGGATGTACCCGATTTAAATGAAAATTAAAGAACGAATGGGTCAAGTCAGACACAAGGTAAGGGATTTATCTCAATATCCATTCATTGAGTAATGTTTTGATAATATAAACCTTTTTCTTTTATATGGTATATAATAAAACCATTTTACTTTTATTTTCATTCAAATGGAATCTTTTTTTCTATAAAGCATTTTACTAAACGGTAAAAGTAATGTTTTAATGTTTTCAACGAATATTACATCTCAACTACCATAATATTTATTTGGATTATTTTATAAGACTTAATTTTTATAAAAAGAATGAAATACGTTATAAATTTTTAGGGTGTTTTGGTTTTGAAAATGGTTTTTAAAAGGGATTGATTATTTTAATATCTTGAAATGATATCTAGGGATTTCAAATGAAATTTTATTAATGAAATGTTTGTATTTTAAATATTTTTTTTTCTATTATTTTATAATGGTACATGGGAATTTTATGGGTTGTTACATGATAAATGAAATGACGGGTGGTTCCGTCATAAAACAAGATTGGTGGTTATGTTATAACCTCCGATGCATTGGGTATAGAAGTCAGCCATATCGTTATTCTATTTAGTGATATGTGTTGAAGTTGATGATATGGTTATTCTATTTATGTCTGTTTATGTCCCATGTTACCTTAATATGTTATTAGTTCAATATATGAGATTTATGGTAATCATTTGGTTATAAAATGGTAATAAATGATCTTTTCTCCAATTAAGTGTTTTTACTATTTCATAAAGGTGAAAAGTATTTTTTATAATAAGGTATTCAAGGTTTACTTATTATTTTGAAAAAATATCAGTTTTTTTCTTTATCTTTCCCTTACTAAGCTTTTTATGCTCTTCCAATATTTTTGAAATTTTTTTCATAGGGCATAAAGAGTAATAGGGACAAGGATGGGATCAATGAAAATTCATGTTGTCTAAAACATGGAAATAGACATGACACTTTTTTTCATAATGTTTTTTATTTTAGAAAAAAATAGATAATGAGTAGAATTGTCTACAGGTTATATTAAATTTGTTTTGTTTAAGTTATAACCTAATTCTCTAATGCACAAAACCTAAAATGATTCTCGATGTGAATTATTAATGTAATTAAAGATTTTCTAATGTTTATGTTCAGGGACATATAGTAGGTATCAAGGATCAGTTTACAAAACATTAAGAGTTACGGTATTATTAAATTAATACCCATTAATTAATTTCAATTAAAATTGAAAAAATATGGAATTTATAGATTACCATGTTGCTTCACCTACGATATTTCTGGGTTCTGAATGGTTTTCCTAGAAGAAACATGGAATCTATGATGGAACGACTTCATGAGGAAGATAACCATCCAAATCAACAACCGTTGATGGTTGGAAACGAAACTAAATAGTTTGTTATCGTAATGGCACAATTGACTCAGACTATAAATGGGGGTAATGTATATGGATGGGATCATCTTGAACAAACATAGAGGAACATGTTGGCAGTGGAAACATTTCATAAGGAAATCTCCCCCATCATTCAAAGGATCATCTGACCTATTGCTATCTGAAGGGTGGATTACTGAACTAGAGTAGATTTTTGATGTCCTGGGGTGTTCAGAACATTAAATTTTTAGTCTTTTTGTTTACTGTTTTGAAGGAGAATCTTATCACTGGTGGTCAATGGTGAAAAGTATCAAGGATAATGAGGAGATTTTCTCTATTAATTACGATGAATTAAAATGTGTGTTTCATGAGAAATATTTTCTTATGGTGCTTCTATCACACCCCGCCCCTTTTTAAATGATATTATTTTATAATTTCATATTTTTTGTTAGACTCACAAGGGTTTGGGCTGAGTGTTGGTCAATTTATTTTGACATTTAATTTTTTTGGTGGACTTCGGACCGGTGCATGGGAATCGAACGGTCAGTGGAAGCCACGTGGTCGGTCCAAGTTTTCCCGTGAAGTTGTCTCGTGATTTAAAAGTTTTAATATTTTTATTACTTTTATTATTATTGTTGTTATTATTATTATTATTATTAACATTGTTATAATAATAACGTTTTTAATTATAATGGTTTATTATTATTATTATTATTATTTTGTTTTAATTAAAAAGGAAAAAACATAATGAAACCATAGGGGGGCGCTGCGGTCCCCCATTCTTTTCCTGTGCGGCATGCTGCGCACCCACAGCGCAGCGCCGCTCCCCCCGTCTCCGTCCGACGCGGCACCCGTATCCCCTCCTGGCCCGTTCCCTCCGTCGCACGACGCCGCACGGCGCTGCTTCCCTCCCTGCTGGCCTCCCATTGCCACAACGCGCCCACCCTGGCAGCCTCTCATCATCGCCCCACGCCCCCATGTCGGCCTCCCGTCGTCGCCCACCAATGAACCGCACATAGACTATCCCCCTCCCATCCTCCAGCCGAGCTCCGGCAAGCCCAGCCTCTAGCTAGTAGCCCTCCGGCCCCTTAGACGACCTCCATCCGAGCTTTGACAACCCCCGCCTCCGGCCAGCAACCCCCCGGCCCCTTAGACGACCTCCGGCCAAGCTCCGGTGACCCTGCCTTTGGCCAGCAGCCCTCCAGCCTCCGGTCTGACATCCGGCGACACACTTCTCTGGCGCGAACCCCTCTCCGAGTGTATACAGTCTTCCCCAGGTCTCGATTATGTGTTTTCCTGCTATCGCTTCTGAAGGCGAGGTGGTTCAAATCGCGTCGGATGGCCAGCCATTATTCACGGGCCGCGTTTGGCCTCGCTGCATGGTTCGGTTCACCGCCACCTTCTAAAGTGAGTTTTAGAATTGCTCGCACGTTTATTTTTATTATCGTTATTGTGTATTGAAATTCCTTCTGTTTTATTGGATGTGCGGATAATGTATTTTTTGGATGTTGTCTCGGCTTGCCGCATGTTTTCAGGGTTACCACCACCGTCTGAGGTGATGTTCTTTATCCGTCATCTTGTTGAACATTTTATTTGTTAATTTATTTTTGGGTCATGTTTATGTCTCTGAGTCCTTGGATTTGTTTTGGAAGTGCGTGGGACTTCGCCGCACTAATTTTTGGTGTCAGAAGTTGTTGCTGGGAGTCGAGATCATTTACAGGTTCGTGTATTTTTTTGTCAAAGTGTGTGCATGTGGGCAGTGTGTGGTTTGAGTTAAAAATATTGGTGTGACTGTTGTTCAAGGTAGGGGTTTCAATATTTTCTCTCTTTCCGAAGCTTTCCAAAGGCACTCACATGGGGGAGAGCTAGTGTCATGTCATGACCTCACATGGAGTAGTGACCCATGTGGAGTCCGAATGCATAGTTTAAGTTTCTCCAAGTTGTTGACACTTACATGGGGCATGAATCACTACCATGTCACATGGTTGAGCACGACTGCTAGTTCCTCATTTCGATGATTCATTATAATTTGTGTTTTGTTACTTCAGGTTAGTGTAAGTGTGCTTCTGATAGTAAAAGTGTATTTTGAAGTAAAAGAATATTCTCTAAAATGGTGTTGAACTTGTAAAGTGGGTTTTTTAATTGAAGGATCTTTGGTTTGAATGTTAGTGTTTATTTGGGGTTGGTAAGGGGTGGCTTGGTGTGACCCTTGGTATTCTTTATGGAGGGTCACATGTGGGTGGGTATGAATGAAAATTTGCGAGGGGGGGGGGGGCTTCTTCATGGATGATGTGGATAGAAATGGATGGACACACATGTGATGATTCATGAGATTCCATGGGTGAGTTTTTGAAATATAAATGTATCAGAAATTGGATTTTCTTTGAGAAATGGAATCTATTTTGTAAAAAGGGGAACTTGTTTTTGAACAGTGGCCTTGGGATAAACTAGTTTTTGAATTTTGATGAAAATGGTGATTTTTTTTGAAAGAGGAAAATAATTCTGGAAGTTGAATTTTTTTTGTTTTAAAATGTGGGGATCGTTTCGAAAAAAGTGAGTTTTGTGTCAAAAAAGTAGTCACTGAATTATGATGTTTTGAAATTGAAATGAAGATGTGACTTTTGAAATGAGGTTTTTTGAAATGGGTTGTGGTGTTTTGTGTTATATTCATTTGTTTTTCACGTGATTGCCAATTTGGTTATGATTTGTTTGTATGTTGACTTCTCGCTCTATGATTCTGTGTTGTTCAGAATGTGCCGCCCAGAAAAATCTCAAAAAGTTGTTATTGAGTCATGCCCAATTCTGGTTTCTATCAAGTGTTGCCTATTTATTGTAGTGATTGAGGTCCATTAGATGTAGTTGGATGGTTTGTCGAATTAGAGTGAGTCTTCAGGTATTTGGGAACTCTCAAGTTTGATCAAGTTCGCGTGTTATCGAGTTTGTCTGAGGGTCCAGTTTCGGATCAGTGAGGGTTGGATGTCCCATCATGGTTGGATTTGGCTTGATGTGGTAGGATTTAAAGTCTGTATTCATCCAATTGATCATATCGGAGGATGTTAAGGCCTATGTCGGCCACTTCAAGAAGTGGGAATCTAAAGCGCAAGTGCTTGGAAAATTCATTGCCTCTCGATGTTCGTGTTGGTTCCCCATCTGGAGACTGGGTTGAACGAGGGGAACATGTCTATAAGAATTAATTATTGTTGGTTATGAAATTTAATTCGTCAGAACGCTTCCTGATGTACTATCTATATGGCCGGTTCGACCATTTCAGGTTTTCTTGTTGCATCCCTCCGAAGTCTTTCCATCATTGTGGCAGTTCTGGTTGATGGGGGATGATATGTGGGAAGCATTGTTTGAGGAATTAATTTTGACATGGGGATGATAGTGCCTGACTGTGAGGCAGTAAATGGATCAGCCATCAGATCCCCATCCACAGGTCTTCGGTTGAAGCTCACGCACAGTCAGGAGTTGCCGGGGGTGTGAAGCCTCGGCTCGGGTTGTGTGTTCCATGTGGGGATATAAACATTTTAAAATCTTATTTTCCTCTTTTCTCTGCCACTAATGTTCTGTCGTCATTGTAATGTAACAGTTTCAATGGAAGAATGTGATGAACTTGTTCTATTTCACTCTAAACGGTCCTTTTTGTCTGAATATGGTCTTCTGAATCATGCTTTTTTGCTTAAAGTGTATTTGACCTTTGTATGAGTTGATCTTGGTTTAGTTGTGCTCATTTGGAGATGATTGTGTCTTGTGGAACTGAGGAGAGGTGTTTCCGACTTGCTGTGGGTGTTACGTCCTTGTGAGTTTTCTTCGGTGTTGGAGGTTTTTGGCTTCAGTTGAGAGTCCCAACTTTCAATGGAGGTGTTACCCTACTCATGCTATGGAAGTTGGTGTGGGTTGGTTGGGAGTTCCCATGTTAGCCCCCTCCTTGGGGTGGTGTATTTGAGTATAAATTTTTTTTCTAGTTAGGTCCTTATGGTGGGGAGGACCCTCTTGTGTTCTCCCATTCTCTTGTGTTGTGGTTTTCCTATGTTGGTCGGGTGTCACTTGTGGAGTGAATAGTCTCCCTGAGGTCTTTGTCTTGCCTGTCAGTTTTGTTCAGGCATGGACTCGAGTTTGGATAATCCTTTGTCTTTGTGACTTCCTGGGGGAAGAATGTTTTTGTGGTGGAGATATTTGTAAAACCGCACCCCTTTTTAAAGGATATTATTTTTCAATTTCTTGGTTTTTTAGCCCTGCAAGGGATTATGCTGATTGTTGGTCAAATTCTTTTGACATTTAAGGTTTTTTGTGGACTTCAGACCAGTGCACGGGCACCGCACGGTCAGCGTTAGCCGCGCGGTCGGTCTAAGTATTCCCGTGCAGTTGTCTTGTGATTTAAAAGTTTTACTATTTTTATTATTGTTGTTTTATTATTATTATTATTATTACTAACTCTGTTATAATAATAATTTTGTTAATTATAATGGTTTATTATGATTATGATGATGATGATTATTATTATTATTATTATTATTATTTTGTTTTAATTAAAAAAACATAATGATAACCTAGGGGGGTGATGCGGCCCCCTTCTTTTCCGGTGCGGCACGTTGTGCCGCTTCCGCCTCCTCGCCAGCCAGCCACGACCACCGTCTGCGCCTCCGTCTCCATCTGACGCAGCCCCCGCCTCCCATCTCAGCCTGTTCCCTCCATCATGTGACGCCTCCCCACGCCGCTGCCCTCCCTGCCAGCCACCCGTCGCCGCCCAGCGCACTCCCTGTTGGCCTCCCATCACCGCCCCGCGCCCCACTGCCGGCCTCCCGTCGTCGCCCACCAGCGACCCGCGCCGAGCCGCTCCCCCTCCCATACTCCAGCCGAGCTCTAGCGAGCCCCGACTCCGGCCAGCAGCCCTCCGGCCCCATAGAAAACCTTCGACCGAGCTCCGGCGGGCCCCAGATCTGGCCAACAGCCCCCCAGTACCTTATACGACCTCCGGCTAAGCACCGGAGAGCCTCGCCTCCGACCACCAGCCCTCCAGCGACCCAATAATTTGGCACAAACCCCTCCTCGAGTGTGTGTAGTCTTACTAGGGTCTCCATTATGCATTTTTCAGCTACCGCTGTCGAGGTTGAGGTGGTTTGGATAGCGTCGGATAGCCGCCCATTTTTCACAGGGCGCGTTTGGCCTCACCGCATGTTTTGGTTCACCGCCACCGTATAAAGTAAATTTTAGAATCACGTGCATGTTTATTTTTATTATCGTTACTGTTTTTAAAAATTTATTCTGTTTAATTGGCCATTCGGGTAATGTTTTTTTTGGATAAAATCTCGGGTTGCCATGTATTTTTAGGGTTTCCACCACTGTTCGAGGTGATGTTCTACATCTGTCGTCTTATTTCACATTTTATTTATTTATTTATTTATTTTTGGGTCACGTTTATGTCTTTGAGTCCCTATAGTTTCGTTGGATGTGTGAGGGTCTTCGCCGCACTAATTTTGGGTGTTGAAAGTTGTTGCAGGGAGTCGAGATCATTTCCATGTGCATGCGTTTTTTTGTCGAAGTGCGTACACGTGGGCAGGGTGTGGTTTGAGTTAAAAATATTGTTGTGAATATTGTTCGAGGTAAGCGATTCCATCTTTTCTCTCTTTCCGAAGCATTCCAAAGGAACTCAAATGATTTCATTTGATTTATATATGTTATTTTCACCCTTATCATCTTGATAGTATATTCATTGTAGTGTTTATTCGATGGTTAAAAGTGATAAATACTACTTTGAAATAGAACCTTAGTTATGTGTAGGTGTTTCCATGCCCTTGCTCCCAGTTTTAACCCATTTAATATTGTGTTCTCTTAATTAAATCTTAGATTATGTTTCACACTTCTACACTGTTTATAGTTAACTTATGACTGTGTTTTCTTGTTGAATGGATTGATCAAAAATGGATTTTTGGATGCTTCTTTACTTATGATTTTTTTTACCTTTCGATCATGGTTGGAACTAACTACCTTTATTTAAAAATGTTATTTTTTTGAATTCTTGAGTGGTGTTTTCTAGTAGAAACATTTTTTGGAACATGTTTTTCTTATGTTGTTTAGTCTTATGGATCATAGTGTTTTATTAGAAATGATTTCACGTCTCTTTAAATTGGTATTTTTCTCCAATCCTTGGTTTTATAAGCGGTTCTTGTTTTCTAAATGATGTGGGCATATGCGTGCGGTTAATTAAATTGGTTTGAAAATAAATAAATAAGTATAAGCACATTTGGCCATTTAAATAAAAAAGTGGTGTTTAGAGTCATTTTAGAAGAGCTTGTGAAATGTTTTCATAAAGGCATTTGATTATGTAAAATGAGAGGCCCTTTTTACAAATCCAAGTGTCTGATAAAGTGGTTTTGATAACCAAATGATGTGATGGCCCGGTTTACACTTTGTATATTTGACATGTATTCATATATATTAGTATACGGGGCACTATTATCTAGGGTAACCATCCATGCATGAACGTATAGGAACAATCTGTGTTTGGGGTAGGCAAGTGCGGTGAGATAATTCATGCATGCGCGGGCCTTCCAACTTACACAGTATTATTATAACCACCATGGGTTCCTAGGTGTCTTTTAAATGATCAAGTGATGGTTGTTGCCCAACCACGATTAGACGAGTTGGTTACCCCTGGATTTGTTGTTAGGCTAGGTGGGCTTTGCCACTGGATTGCTTAGTTTGGGCAGCCATTTGGTTATAGACATTGGAGCTTCACCATACGCCAGAAGGTGGTTCCAAAATCGAGTACATATTGGGGACTTATAGGGATGTTTAGGATCACCCATGGTAACTGAATTATTTACATTGTGTGTTTACTTTCCGTTGCACTGGTTTATTTTTCAATTTCCCTTTTAATTGTTTTACTTTAGCCCAGCTTTGGTATTTTACTACTTTGGATTTCATTTATAAAATGGAAAATGATTTTGGAAATGGTGTGTATCATGTGTTGGGTTTTTTAATGAGAACATCATGTTGCATATTTTAAAATGTGAAACCCCTACTTTCATATCTGTATTTCAAACTTCTCTCAGTGGACTATTTTGGAGAAGCGAATTGTTGGATTCAGTGGTTTATTCTTGGCATCCCTACTGAGCATCTCGGTGCTCACGCCTATTATATCTTTACAGTTGCAGGTTCAGTTTCTCGTACAGGTTTCTGGTTCAGCTGCTCAGTGTTGAGGAAGCATGGTTTTGAGTTGGGTTGTGACCTAGGAGGTCAGAAGGAGGTATGTATTCCTTTTTTTTTCTTTTCCCTGCCAGTTCGTATCTTTATTGTCGGTTTGTTTATCTGTTTATCTCTTGTTTGTGGGACAAATCATTCCCAACAGTTAAATCATGATTCCAGGCACTTATTTTCGGCCCGTGGGGATCGGGAACACCATTCGGGCCCTGTCTCGGGCCGGATTGGGTGACTGGTTCAGGGTCGACCCAGGTTGTTTCGTGACAGGTTCGCCTTAGGATGGAATTTTTTTTGGAATTAAGGTGGGAAGATGACTCAGTGACTTCTTATGAAGCAAATTCACTCGACAAACACCGTATACACCAAATTTCATCACTGATCATGATATTATGATAAATCTATTTTACTCAGGACTAATGTCGTGATATCTAAGTGAAGTAGAATATCGTGAATTCAAAAGATACGAGGAACTTGTCAGATGTGTTGAGAAGGGAGAAATGCAGTTTTCTGGTGATAAGGTGTTCCACAAGATTAAACTAAAGAATATTTTAAGTTGGAATGAATAGGTAATTAATTCACCAAATAAAGATGGAAGTATGAAAATTTAATATCAATGTTGAGAGATGTGTGGTTAAAACCATCATAGAGAATGTTTATCAACTTCTAGAAAGGTCTTCTGGTGCGGTAAGTCTAGTCATATTGCTTTTAAATGTATGGATGATGATCATGAAGAAAATGAAAAGCAAATAGTAATATGTTTTAAGTGTAATGAATTGGGTCATTACTAAAATGAGTGTTCAACGAATAAGTCGGATGAGGGAATGAAACCTCACTACAAAAAGAAAGGGGTGGTGAAATCCTTTGCAACTACTTCAGCAGATGTTCAGACATCGAATGAAGTTGTATTAGGTATGCTGTTTGTTTGTTATGATTATGGAAGCGTGTTGTTAGATTAAGGGAATACAAATTCTTTCATTTATGGGAATTTTTATAGAGAATTCGGAATTCCATATCAAGATATGTTTTATAAACATATGAAAAAAAACTAGAAGAAATGTTGTAACAAATAAAATTATAAGAAACTTCAAGTCCTTATGTTGGGAAATAATCCACCTACAAACCATATTGTTTTTCCTCTAGTAGAGTTTGACATTATTTTGGACCTGGATTGGATTTCCATTTATCATGCTCAGATTGACTACAGAGGTAATTTGGTTTCATTTAAGAAAGAATTTTAGTTTATGTACAGGAATGAACCCTTTATTTTCATAACATACTAGGAAGCTGAGAAACTAGTAAAACATAGAAAAGAATGTAACCCTGAACATATATTTGAGAACAATGTAATTGTACATATTAATTATTTACCAGTGGTAAATGAGTATCTTGATGTTTTTTCAGATGAATTTCCTGGTATTATAGCTGATCAAGATATTGAATTTACTATTTATTTAGTTCCTGATTCTAATCCAATATCAATACCCCCTTATAGAATGGTTCAAATTGAACATTTATAGTTAATTAATAAATTTTTGTATTTGTTAGATAAAGGTTTCATTCGACCTATCACATCACCATGGGGTCCACCTATCTTGATTATTAAAAAGAAATATGGTTCAATGAGACTTTGCATTGATTATAGAGCATTTAATAACATCACTATTAAGATCAAGTATCAGTTTACTCATATCAATGATTTGATTGATTAGCACCATGGAGATCATTATTTTTTAGAGATTGACATCAGGTCAGGGAACAAAAAGTTAAATGTAAACTATGCATACATTACGAAGACCACATTTTGTAATAGGTATGGACATTTTGAATTGGCAGTTTTTCCATTTGTGTTAACTAATGCACCTACTATATTCATGGATCGTATGAATAGAATTTTCTGTGGGTTTGTGGATAAGTTTGTGGTTGTGTTCATTGATGATATTTTGGATTACTCCAAAATTAATGAATAACATGAATGTAATTAATGGTTTGTCTTGAAACCCATAAAAGAAATGAAACAGTATGTATAATTAAGAAAGTGTGAGTTTTGGATACAACAAATTTCTTTCTTTGGTCAGATTGTTTAGAAAAATGGAATAATAGGTGATCCTGCTAAAAAAATGTTGTTGAAGAATGGAAAAGACACACAAATATAACTGAGATTCTTAGTTTCTATTACCAGAGGTTTGATCAAAATTATTCAAGGTTTTGTAGACCAATGAATATGTTAACTCGAAATGGATTTAAGTTCATTTGAAAAAAAATGTAATGATTTCATTAAGGAATTGAAAAGAATATTGGTGGATGCTCATATTTTGGCACTACCTTCCAGAATTGTTGAATCTTTTTATCTACAGTGATGCTTCGTTGAGAAGAAATGGATGTGTCCTTGTGAAAAATGACCAGGTAATTGCTTATGCTTCATGTTAGTTGAAACCTCATGATTTATATTACACATCCCATGTTTTAGAATTAGATGTTGTTGTTTTTTTCATAAAAAATTTGGACGCATCATCTTTATGTAGTAAAATGTTAAATATATAAGGTTCAGAAATGTTTTAAGTATATATTCACTTAGAAATAATAAAACATGAGAAAGGGTAAATGGTTGGAATTAATCAAGGATTATGACTTCACAGTACATTACCATATAGGAAACGAAAATAAAGTAGCAGATTCATTATGTTGAATAAGTAATGCTTAATTAACCATGTTACATTTAGAAAACTATCCTTGGATATATACGTGATGAACATTGGCAGAGAAGTTGTTTGTGTAAGAAATTACTTTGTTCTGTTTCAGGTGTCATTGAAATCATCTCTATCAGACAGAATTAAACAATAGAAAAATGAAGACTGTGAGTTACAGAAAAAGGTATAGTTGGTTCAGAAGGTCACGTTTCCTGAATTTAAAATTGATAAATAATGTGTTTTGAGGATTGTAATGAGAATATGTGGGACTTGAGATTTACAATTAAAGAATGAATTGTTATGTGATTATCATTTTTATCTGTTATCAAGTCATCTTGGATGTACTAATAGGTACAAAGATATTTTGGAGTATTACTGGTGGGATTGAATGAAGAGATATATTGGTGACTTTACTGTGAAGTGTTTGAATTGTAAACAGGTTAAAGTAGAGGGGAAGTCAGTGAAAGGGTTGCTTCAGTATTTACTAGAGCCAGAGTGGAAATAATAAATTATATCTGTGGACCATGTTGTGGGATTACCAAATACATATTGAGGTAATAATGAAATCTGGGTTATTGATGATCGATTGACTAAATCTTCTAATTTATTTTCTTTTCAATATAAATTGTCTCTAGATCAACTTTCTCAGTTGTATGTGAAAGATATAGTAAAGCTTCGTGGAGTTCCATTCTCCATTGTATCTAATCGTGATCCCATGATTACTTATAACTTATGGAAAGTCCTTCTGATGTCGTTGGGTACTGAATTAAATTTTGTTACAACTTTTCATCCCCAATCAGATGTGCAGTCATAACAAACAATTAAGACCTTGGAGGATATGTTATGTGCTGGCTCAATAGATTACAATGGAAGCTGCGACCAACATCATTCTTTGGTTGAATTTTCTTATAACAATAGTTTTTACCCCATCATTCAGATAGATTCAATTGAGGAGTTATTTGGGAGGCGGTATAAAACTATAGCGTTTTGGGATGAAGTAGGTGAAAGGATGTTTATGGGATTATAATTGGTAGAAGTGATGGAAGAAAAGTTCACTTGATTTAGAAGAACACGAGAACAACACGTAGTAGGTTTAAACGTTATGCCGATAATCGGAGGAAGAATATTTCATTTGATGTGGATGATTATTTCTTTCTCAAAGTTTCTCTATGGGAAAGGGTGATGTTTTTTGGAAAGAAGGGAAATTTGAATCTGAGGTTCATTGGACCTTAAAAAAATATTGGATAAAGTTGGATCAGTTGCCTATACAGTGGATTTACCTCCATATTTATCCTAGGAACACAATGTTTTTCATGTTTCAATGTTGAGAAATTATATTCCAAATCCATTTCATGTTTTGAGCCCAGAGGTAGTTCTGTTGGAAGAGAATATCTCTTATGTGGAAAAGCCAGTTCCGGTTCTTTACCGAAAAGAGCTAGTGTTGTGGAATAAAGTAATTTATCAGGTAACGTTTTTGTAGAAAAACCATATGGCTGAAGAGGAATCCTGGTAATATGAAATTTCTAGGAGGGATGAATACCCCCACTTATTTGATAAGTGAATAAAATTGTGAGGATGCAATTTCCAAAAGGGTGGAAGGATGTAAAATCCTAGGAAAATAATGAATAATAAAATTTTATCCTTATTAATATTTTTAAATTAAGTTTAAATTTTACTTTAAAGGGGATGATATGTTTGATGTCATATCTGATATGCCACAATGGGTTTCATTGAAATATTATGTTGCACACAATGCTGAGTCATACTAAATAATAATAATATATTATTATTTTCAATGGTAGATAGCTTTTGTTATAAATTGAATCAAAAGAACTAACTAATATATGATTATAAATGTTTTTTAAATGTTTCAACATTCATCTAATAAATGTTAGAGGATTAACAGGTGAATGAATCTAATTTTAAGAAAAAATAGCCTAATATTATTTAAAATGTTGATTTAGTGCCTTTTGATGGGTAACCCTATTTAAATATAGTTTTGGACACTTTTATAAATTCTATTTGACAAAATAAATTAATTTTTTTGATTCGGGACATCAAAAGTTACATAGGGTACATTTTTGAAGTTTTTCTAAAAAAATTCATTTTTAATGAATAGTAAAAAATTAATTACTTTAATTCAAAACATCCTTTTAATATAATTTATTTATATGGTTAGATAATCTTCTTAATTGGTTTCAAAATTTAATTAGATTATATTTTTACAATTTAATCCAATGTTGGTCATCAGAAGAAATTTCAGTTTGAAATTGGACATAAAAAAGTTTCAATCTTTTGATAGTTATTATTTCATAAAATTAAGATTTTTGTTTTGAAATTGAGAATTTATTTTGAAATTAATTAATCAAACTTCTATGTTTTTAATTCGGTAAAATAAACATTATATTTTAATTCATAATATCCAATATAGCTTAGGCAGAATTTTCTATATTTTTCTGAAAAACTACAATTTTTTATAAAGAGTAAAAACACTATGTAGTTGTTAAAAAACTGACATTTTTATTTCAATGAAATTTTACCACTACTATGAATTGAATTTCGAAAATACAACGTACATGGTTGTTATTAGTCTGAAAAATTTATATCAATAAGATAAAAATAATGTTTGTGAATGTTATTTTTGACTTTTACTACCGTTAAAGGATAATATTTTAATTCAAGGTAAATATAATATTATAATAATATAAAATTCCCCTAACATGTTTTCTAATCATATTTATTGATAAATTTATAACCATGGTTATACTTGGGTCTATTTTGGGACCCCATGGAGCCACATATGATAGAAAATTTAACATTATATTAATTTATTTAAAGTAATAACAAAAATGACAAAACGTATATCTCATTTTAAAACAATTTTTACATGAGGTTATATAAGTTATATTCTAGACTATAAATATTCATTATAAATATAAAAAAATTTACTACATCATGGTAGTTTTTTATAAATTTTAGACATCAAATTAATAAAATTATTAAGATACAATAATGATAGAGTGTTTATCTTCTTAATGAATAATTTAAATAAATAAGATTATAAAAATTAAAACAGTATTAACAACTAGTAAAATTCTTATTGGATGATTTTATTTCAAACAAGAGCCATCTTATCTTAGAATGTAATGATATTTGTACCTCTAGAAACAAAAAATCATTATACAATAAAATAATTTTTTCAAACATTCATCAAGACCCCTTCTACCCCATATAAAAATTCATAACCTCTATCCCATTAATCACACCTCTCAAAAACCTTAGGTTGTACTACATCTGACCAAATAATCTCTCAAGATCCCTCTCTTTAACCTAGATTCCTTACCTTATGCAGAAGGAACTTCATGAAATCTTTTTGGTTCAAAAAGAATGGTGTTACCTGATTAAGTGGAAATTAAAGAATGAACGGGTCCAGTCGGATAGGGGGTAAGGGACTTCCTCTCAATCTCCATTAATTGAGGAATGTTTTTTATAATAGACACCTTCTTATTTTTGACATTATATAATACAAACCTATGACTTTTAATTTCATTAAAATGGTATCTATTTTTTCTACAAAGAGATTTACTAAATGAAAAGAGGAATATTTTTAATGTTTGTTGTGACAATGACCTCTCCTCAACTGAAATAATTATTTTTATTCCTCTATAAGCCTTAATGTTTTTAAAATGAAATAAATATATTATTCAATTTTTTGGTGTTTTGGTATTGAAAATGGTTTTTGAAATGGATTGATAATTTCAATATTTAGAAATTATTTCTTGTGATTTTAAAGGAAATGTTATTAGTGAAATGTTTATATTTGTAATATTTTATGTATTATGATTTTATAATGATACTTGGACAATTGACTGGTGATTACGTGATAAACCAATTGATGGGTGGTGCCTTGATAAACCACGATGGGTGGTTACATTATAAAATCCAATTCATTGGGTATGGAAGTCGGTCATATGGCTATTTCATTTAGAGATATGTGTGGAGGTCGACCGTATGGTCATTCAATTTAAGTAAGTTTATGTCCCAAGTTACCTTTTATGTGTTATGTGATCTTTATATGATATTTATGTTGATCTTTTGGTTACAAAATAGTATACAATTATATTTCATTTATTGTAGAGTAATTACTACTTCAAAAAGGTGATTATTATTACTTATGATAAGGTATTAATAGTTTAATTATTGTTTAGAAAAACTAATGGCTTTCTACATTTCTGTATCCCTTAAAGAGAATTTTATACTCATATAATTTTTTTCAAATGTTTTTCACATTACATAAAGTGGAATAGGGTCATGGATGGGATCATGGAAAAGTTATACTATCTAAAACATTGAACTAGACATGACTCTATTTTTCATAGAGTTCATATTTAATAAAAAAAGGATACTAAGTTGAAGTGTATACATGTAATATTAAAGTTTTTTTTTCATGTTATGACCTAATTACCTAAATATATAAACCCGAAAAGATCCTCAATGTCAACTATTAAATTAATTCATGAATATTTAGTGTTTAAGGCAAGGTCTTTATATATCCTATATTATAAAGGAAATGTAGAAAAACCAATATATGAGAATTAGGATTTTATATCAACCAAGGGAGATTTTTCACACCAAAAACAAATATGGGGTTAAATGATAAATTGAGATATGTTCAAAAGGGCTTCCCGGAAAAATTTATGTACATAAAAGCTAAAATACTCATACTGAGTGAGTGGGTCACTAGAAAACTACATAGTCTACACCGTGTTACCTCCCCAATATATATCACAATTATGTTGACCTCATACTATAAAACAATAATCAGAAATATGTTACAATTGTCAAACCACTTTATTTATTTTATAGAGTATCCTAAGGGAACCATGAAAATAAAATCACCCCATAGAGACCCATGACACGACCCCATGAATCATCATGATCCACCCCTAACCTAGTGAATATATTTATTACACTATAAGGATTATTTAATTGCCTACTAACATTGGGATTTTTTGCAATAGTATTTCCAACCCTACTGAATCTCTTTTCCAGGAAAACATAATACTTAAAAAATCTATGTGACATTAACCTTCCATAGATAAAAAATTAATTTGATACATATTTATTACTTTAATTCATGGGATATTACTCCATTACTCAATAACTAACTTGGTAAACTATTCCTCTTCTAGGAATACATGTGAAAATGATGTTATTCTATGAGTGTAAATTTTTTGAACCACTATTTAACACATGATAGATTAATGAATCTATTTGTTGGATGACGGACTATTCATTTTCATGATTATACTGCTACATGATTACATAAGCTCCATGCATTGGGGAAACACATTGACACATGTGGTAGTAATGATTCTATTTAATCTTTTAATGCCTCACCTGAAATTTAATATAGTCTTAAAAGATCAAGAAAATTTCTAATACCATATATGACATGGAGGTTTTCCTCAATGTAAAAATTACAGATAGTCTCTCTGGATGTGTATCCATAGAGTTTGAGAAATGTGGTTCTAAAAACTGACTGTATCACCTTGCTCACAACATGTGTGAAAATATATGGACAATCATGTAACATTATAAAACTCATGTTTTGTTGTGTAGTCAAAAATGGTTTTTAATTTTGATTAAATGGAATGTGTTCTATTTATGATAAGTGTTTTTTTACTCCATCGCACATTGTTTCATGTATATCAGTCATACCTAAAACATGTTTCATTTTTACAAACTATGTGATATATTTTTAAAAAAATATATAAAAATAATGGAAATATATTGTGCTCAAATATCACATTCCATGTGATAATAAACTCTTATGTGTAAACCTCACCTACAGTCTTTAAAAAAAGAAAACTGACGGTCAGTGATTTTGTGAAATCTGATCTGATTTTGTTGACAATATCTGCTGAAATTTTAAGATCCCATAATGGAAAAAATGTATAACAAGACACCATTTACTAACACAAAAATAATTCAATCGATAGAATTTTTTCATTTTTTGGTTTATCTATGACACAATACATTATAAATTTTTTTTGGGTTGAGCCTCCATGATGTGAACCATCTCTCATAGAAGCCACATTTAATCCACTATCTAGGGTTATGTGTGTTGTATTGAGAACCACCATTCCATCCCAGAAAAATAAATTCATTGCTACTATAGCCAAAATGGTTCAAAACACAATGAAATTTTTAGAAATTTTTATCACTAACCTCCAACATAAAACATAAAACTATTATTAATTCTAAAGAATAATTATAAATCTCATGATTTAAAATAATGAAGTGAAGATGAAATATAGCATTGGTTATTAATATCACATTCTCATAATGTTTCATCTATTACATGTTTTTAAAATATATAGAGGATCATTTTTTTCATTGATTATTTTTTGAAGGATTGAATATTTATCAATCATTATATTTTGTGAAAATAATGAATACGAGTTTTAAATAATATATCAATTGACAATTCATCATAATATAAATTTGAAGAATAGAATCACTATAATCCATTAGAAAATATGAAAACATATATCATGAGATTCAAATAATAAAATTTCACAATGAAAAAGGAGTGTTAGGGAAATAGGTTCCGTATCCAATTGTAAATATATGCTCACAAATTTTAGGATTTTTCATATCATGTATCATCGTTGTATATAATAAAGTATATGAGTCTCTTTAATTAATGATATCCCAGACCATAAATATCCCATAGTATTTCTCCAATACTCTAGTGGATAACTGTTATTAAATGGTTATGGACAAATTTATAATCTGCTGTTATAAAAATATATAAAAATTTTACTAACTCGAAACCATCATGGTCATGGTCTCGAAACCCAGTCACATAAATTTAATAATACATGGAACACCCTATTAAAAAGTTAACCACAATGTCAAAATATATATGTATAGATCCTTATATAGGATATAAACACTCAGATATGTTATATATGGTTTTTAAAATTAATATAAAATTTACATTAAAATAAAACTATCTCATATACTCAATAATACTCAACTAAATGGTAAAAGGTGTGTCTTGAGACTAATAAAAAAACAAATATTTTTTCAAAATCATTTACTATACTAGATTTCTTACTATTCCCATTTTATTCATCATTGCTATAAATAATAATAATGAGGTAATTACTCTATTGGTGAAGATTTTGATCACTAAATTATCCCCACCATATACACTTTGTACCTCACAAATGAAAACATTGTGGCTATTAATAAACAATGATCATCAAACAACCTTGTGAAAATGTTTGGTTACCCTAAAATGAGCCACATAGACCTATGGAAGTCCAAATTCTATGTGATATTAGAAAAATATACAAGTGAAAAATATCATTATTTTATCACTATCAATATAAATTCTTTTAGTAGTATTACAATTCATAATACTTTTGTTCAACCTACGATAACTCTTGGGAATTTCCATGACTAAGGAATATGATTTATATAAATGAATTTTTAAAATATTAATCACCTAAATAATTTCCCATCAATAATTTTTCCATCCTTCAAGAATATAGAGAATCCATGAACCATTACCATCTGCCATAATATTTCTCATTTTATTAGGGAACCACATAAAGAATTATTGTACACATAACCTTTATTGAAAAAACCTATAGTACATTCACATAAGACTTAAATAAAAATACTATCTTTTTCATGAAACTATCTTCAGAGATATAATATGTTGGATAGAAATTAATGAAAAGAGATAACTACTATTATATTCCCTTGTTCATTAGGATTGTGGTTGGGGGAAAACAATTAGTGAAAAAAATATCACATATGGATGAAAATTCCCTAAAAACATAGGATTGAGAGATAATATAAATAACCAGTGACAGATTCCATTATATTACATAAAATTATGTAAAAACCCCTTCCAATCAATTTTGAAAAAGATATGAAATATAGATAAGGGATTCATAATGACAAAAAAATACATGTTAGATGATAGTAACAAATGAAACGTTCCTATATAAAATCTAGTAATTGCAATACCTTTCCCTGAAATCATCATAGAAACATGAAAAATATTTAGAATATAGGTATGTTCCTCATGATAAATATACTCAGCAGTATCTTAACTAACAGCCCTCATGAAAAAGACATAAGAGAAAAAAATTGCACTCATAAAAAAGTAGATCCATAATTTACCTAAATAGGTCTACAATCCAATACTATCTACTATAGACCATGCTTAAAATTATCACATCCAATATAGTAAAATATTATAAATAAAATTTAAATATGGGTCTACCCATTTCATCCCAAATTATTTCCACCCTGATGATCTAATTTAAAATAATTTATGCACCCATCCATTAAATGGGTATCACATCACATATCCATTCACATCTAATGTGGTTTATGATGCATCCCACCCAACACCACCCTTAAAATTTCATACATCTCATGCTGACATCAGTAATAATATGGAAATAATACCTCTTGATATCATCAAGTATCATATATATAGAAGAAGGGTGTCATGAAAATGAATTAAATAAACCTAATTCCATCAACCTAACACACTTTTCCCCAACCCCAAAACAAATCCTCAACATCACTAGAGAATATCCAACTCCAAACTTTCATCTTTGAGAAATATCTGAAACCACCCATATCATTGTCACTACTACTAATGGAGGATCATGGGTATCTACCCAAATATTTCACCACTTTAACATCCTGATATATTAATTATTTAAATATTTTTATTTCATATCTTTAATAGAATACATTACACGAAACACAGAACCTAAAAAGACAATGAAATATTTGTATTTAAATATAACAATTATAACATATCTATTATATTATTTAGTACTAATAGGTTTTTCAAATTGTTTTGATATATATTAATTTTTTATTCAAAACTTATGTATTGATGAATTTTCATAAAATAATCAATAAATTTTTAGTAGTTAATTTATTTCTTGAAAAACAATCATATTTATTTTTCATTTTTTGATAAATTATTATTGTTAATAATTTAAAATATTTAAAGTATTATTTTATAAAATGAAAAAAATATTATTTAATTCAGAATATTAAAAATATATTGATATTAAATTATGATAATATTTCAAGAAGATTGACTATCTAGTGAATAGTTAAAATATTTATTTGTATTATAATTGTTTTTTTGGAATGTACGGATTTCCATTTAGTTTATGAAATATTTCAAATTAAATTTTATAATATTTTATTTTTAGTAACCCATTTATGTTAAATGGAAAATATATATATATTAATCTGATATGAAATAATTATTATATGTAAAAAGTCAATTTTTAGAAAAAAACATATTTGTATTCACACAATGTGTTCTTATCTTAATAACCTGAATTGATCATTATTGTTATATGTTTCTTATGAAATTAATCTGTTATATATTCTATAAATAAAAATTTATATTTGTATAATATTATCAATAGGCAAGAATAGTATTATATCTAATTTTATGATTAGAAATGTATTTTATATAATAATTTTGTTTTGTCCAATTGTGCAAAAATAAATTAAAATTAATTTTCTCAGTTTATTGATATTGAAAATGAAAAAATAAATTTCATATTAATTAGTATCTGGCTCAAATTTTTTAAATATTCCCCTATAGTTATGGAAATTATGAATAGTTGTAATTATAATAATTTTCACCTAAGTAAAGGGTATGTGAAGTAATTAATGATTAAAAATAATTGAGAAGTGCATAAGTATACATATTAATTATTATGGATAAATATATATATACCCTTAAATCCATAAGATAAAAATTGAGTTTTCAAATTGACATTTATAAAGGAAAAAAGACATATATATTATTTGAATAAAAAATATGAAAAATTTCACTCCCATAAAATTAAGCATCCTTTTTGTGTTCACGTATGGACAAAAATATGTTATTATTGAATACTAATATTTATTTGCTGATTAATTAGGTTATAATAATTTTGGTAACACATATCTAATTATTTGGTGTTATATAACTACCATAAATGTGTAGACAACCCCAATATTATTTTTAATCATTGAATAGAAAAATATAATAAAGGATTTTGAATGAATTAAAAATGATATTTTTTGAGTAATTTATAGTTTTTAGTAAATTTTATATGTTAATATGAAATGTTATTGTTTTGCTAAAATATTATTGTCTAAGACCATTTTATTCATTTTGTATTTTAGTTTAAATTAGATGAATAATGTCAGAATTGATAATATTGATATTATATTAAGATAATATTTATGTCAATTATTTATAAATATTAAAACTCATGAAATAATAAAATTTGGATCTAAAATGGTCTAAAATATCAAAACATGTCCATTTATGGGAAATTTTTCACTATATAATTAAAAATTAAAGTTCATTAATATTTAAAATATTTTTTCATAGTTAAAATTTAAATTTTTTAACTACGAGTTAATCAAATGATAATTTTGAAAATGTAACCAAAACAGGTATAAAATCATTTATTTATTTTATTAAAACCCTATACTATATTATATTGATGTACTTTTCCATTTATGTTATTTTTTCTAATATTAATTTAATTTTTATTTAATATTTTGAGAAATTCTAAAATAACTCATCACCAAAATTACAAAATGGGAACCTGCTCCATCACTTCACAATACCACATAAAGCCTTATAGCTCAGTCAATATCATCAAATTCCACAAAAAACATCCATATACATTTTATAAATGTTTTGGTTTTCCCAATATAAAATCCCTAGTTCCCTTTTAATGTGATATATTTGAGTCCTTTAAAAGAATGGGTGATCTTCTTTCCGGATCACTTTTATTATTAATCTATCTTACCTCTAATTAAGAAATGGTATTTAGAATAAAATTATAACATCAGTACTCTGAATATTATTCACAATATTTTGGAGTATAAAAACACAATTACACACCCTTTTTCCCATCAAACCATAAATTAATGTAAGGAATGTTAATATATGCATCTTTCTGGCCCAACAGAGTGATATAATTCACTTTCCATCACCTATTTTTTTTATGGGTAGTATAATGAGTTTAATATTTATATATTATATTTATGAAATATATATACATATATAATTATAAACCCACGTTTACCTAGTTATCATCAAATTATTTGTAAAACGATAACGTAATTTGTGTGTACAACTGAACTACAACCTCCGTGAAGCTTTGTTGTAAGTTTTTCATTTAAAATTTAAATTAAACATTAATGAAGATGATTTTTTTGAATATATATAAAAAATATGATATAATATATATCCAATAATCATTAATTAAAATTTAACATGTTTTGTTCCATCTGTTAAAAAATGTATATAACATTCATGCATCCTTACGGACTACCAAATCCATGAAAGGTGTAATTAATATATATATATATATATATATACATATATTGGATGAATATAAAATTGAATTTATTGGATATATATTATATTTATATAATGATTTAAATTTTTTTAATTATGGTACCATTGTCTAAATACGAATATAACAACTAAAAAATGAGAACATATATGAAAAATTAATCAAACAACAACTTGAATAGTTATTTTAATAAAGAAGTGACAAAAAATAGGAGAAAAAGGTATATAAGTATGTTATAAATTGTTTTCTAAATATTATAATATATATAAATATTTTATGTACAATAAAATTTATATTTATTATATTGGAGGTTCTACCATGTATGAAATAATTCATAGCTATGGTAAGGGATTTCTTGAGTCCCTTTAATTTTTGGAGACACATTTCATATTCACCACATGTTTCTTTTTTTTGTTGAATATAATACCGATGAATTCCATTTAGGATTCATTAGAGAAATATAGGGGTATTTATGAATTCATATATGTTTCTTAACTTCATTGGTATTAATATCCAATGTTCACTCATCAGGTAAAGGTTTTTATGTTACAATAGCATTCTTTATATGGGGTTTTGAAGAATTTGATTTGATGATGAAACATTAAGACCACCCACTCTTGATAATTTTGAACTTTATTCTTATTAATTTGTTTATTTAAAATAAATATTCCCCATTTTCATTCCTCAAATTTATCATTCAAGAGAAAAATAATAAATTTTATGGTAAATTTACATCATTTCTCCCTTTGGTCAAAAAACCATTTTCTTTTATATCCATGTTTTCAAAAAATATTTGAAAAAAAGATTTTTACTATTCTCATAAGTTTTATTAAATTATTTTTTTCCATTATTGAATTTTTAAAATAATTTATGAAATGGATACATTTTCATTTTCTGAACGAGATACTTTCTATCTTTTCTCGTAGAATGTATTGAAGGAATATTTTTTAACCATTACATAAGGAATTTATTTCTCCGTATATTTAGTAAATTTATCTCAGATGATTACATTAAAATTTTAAATAGTTATTTTTAAGGAAAAAAATTTCCATTATATTTTTTTCAAAATAATTATATCAAAAAAATAGAACAGTCATCTTCCTCTAGAATATATTGATGATATTTATTTGTATTTAAATTCATCAAATATGACCACCCTTTATTTCATTAGTCAATTACATTCGATATTTTCCTTTTATACCATATGAATTTCCTTCCCTATAATTTTCTTTTTATGATAACAATAAATATACGAATCCCATTTAACTTTAATGAGTTATTCTAGGATGAAATTGTGAATTTTTTATGAATTTTTTTTCCTTTATTTATAATATGATGATATTTTTATGAAACCAATTTAATTTAATTTTATATAATAAGAATAATTCTGATATTTTGGAAAACATGTGTATTTTTTTCATTATTTGAAACGTGAGACATATATCTCCCTCAAAATTATTGGATAATGATTTATAACTCATGTTATAAAGAGTTATAGAATTGTGAGTAAACCCAGTTCAGCAAAGGGATTATGTACACTATGAATGTATTTAGAGATAACCTTAACAACCATATTGGTTTTGTATGTAAAAACACTCTACTATAGATTCTATGGAAATGCGCCTTAAATACTACTGTAATGATTCAATTTCTTAATTTTAAACCACAAATCAATGTGTTATTATAATTTTAAAATTCAATGGTTCATGTTCTTTTATTCCTTTATGATTCGTGAATTATAAAATTAATAGATTGATTATAGTTCCTTACCCTTAAACATTACTTATTCTTGAAATAATCCAATAATATAACATTAATACATATCAATGATTTTTATTATTAACAGATTTAGAAAATTAGCTCATTACTTATATATAACATATTGAAAAATACAATTAGACACTTCTACTTACTATTAATGTTTTTCATAAAACAAAAACTATTTTAAAAGAAGCATGAAATTGTTTAATGTTTTTATATTATAACATTTCCATGATACTATCCATGAATTTATTCGTCATTATATATTGTGAATACATTTAAAAACAAGGGATTAGAATTAAAAGTTCATTAAGGTATACATAAAGAATAATAATTTTGGATCTTGAGATAACATGATAACCATGAATAATTTATTATAAAGTAATACCTTTTATCTTTAAGAAGTGGTAAATATAATTCACTTAATATAATCTCATTTCTTACAAATTTTGTAAAAAAATAATTACCAAAATCAAATTTAAAGTAACATATAACATATATAGGTAACATGGTACATAAATATAATTAATTGGAATAACCATACGATCAACTTCCACACATATCACTAAATGGAATGGCCACACGGCTGACATCTATACCTAATGAATTGGAGGATATAAGGATACTACCCATCCTTGGTTTATCATGGAATCACCCTTCATTTAGTCTATCACGTACCCATCCATCATTGGTATATCACGTAACCACCCAAAAAATGTCCAAGTACTATTATATAATCATAACCCATAAAATATAGGAAATATCAATATTTCACTAAGAAAATTTCATTTGAAATCATTATAAATAATTTCAAGATATTGAAATAATAAATCCATTTCAAAAATAATTTTAAATACCAAAATAAGATAAAAGGGTATATAGTATTTATATTCTATTTAAAATCATTATGTCTTAATAAGGAAACCAAATATCAAATAAGGCTCATGGCCCGAGCAAGGTCGTTATCTCCGCAAAAAATAAATACATTCCAATGGTTGTATAGTAAAATGATTCATTGAAATATATTACCATTTAATGAAATTAATAGTAAATGTGGTTTATTATACACCATATAAAATTAATCGGTTTATATTATCAAAACATGCCTCAATGACAAGAGATTGAGATGAAGTCCATTACCATGAGTTTGATTCATCGCGTATAATCCACGATCATCCTAAATAATAAAATTAAGTAAATTTATAATTTCTTAAGAACAATTTAATGTTTATTATTCTTTTTTATCAATTTTCATCATCTGATAAAAATTTACTAATTATTGATGTTAAAATCGGTCGTTTTGTTGAGATTGGGTACTTGCGTCAAAAATGATCTTGATATAATTATAAATTGTCCATGTTGTCAAAATTCTTTAATCTAAATAATGATATTAATGATTTATATATCATATATTTCATATATATCAAGTATATATCTATTTATATCTGTCTATAAAAAATGGATAAATGAAATGAAATGCACTGTTCATGATGATGGTAAGTTGTATATATGCATGAACACTACTTTTATTAATTTTTCAAATTTAAAATAATGAAAACTAAATGATACATAAGTTTATTATAATTCAATTATAATATCAAATTTTATAAATATGAAATATTTTCATTAACTCTATCCTTTATACATTCCATGTATCACATGAAGGAGTCATATCACTTTGCGGGGGTTGGGGGGATTATACGCACTTCCTCCAATGAAATTATCGTGTATACAAATCATAAAAAGAATAAGGGTATGTTTTAATTAAATAATACAGATTCATAGAGACAGTATAAGGATAACATATATCATATATAAATTTACTGCCATCATAATGTCCACAGTTGGTGGTTGTAGGGGAAAATCAAATGATCACCGTTTCGTGAGGCAACTGTTTGCCGTACACAGAAATAATATGTTCATATCCATTAGATGAAGTTTAGTGCATGTGGAGATACAATCCTTCACAATCCAAAATCCTAGTATATTGAGAATATTATTTTTAATATAATAAAAGAATAAGAATATAATATAGTTTTTATATAAAAAATAATGGAAAGGATCATTAAAGAAGACACTACCTCTTGAAATGTGTAAATCCCTTTGATTTGAGCCAAAAGGATTTCTTGAATTTCCTCTTACCTATGGTCAGGATTCTAAGAGGAATATAACGATGTTGGGAGCATATATTATAAGTGGTTGGATAATCCATGGGGATTTAAAGGTATGATTGAATGGGTAGAGTTGAATCCCATTTATAAGAGGGAGGAGGGGCACATAAGGAAGGTATTGAAATATTATTTTATTATAAAGTGGTTTTCAGTATAAAATTGTCTTAATTCCATTTATTTCAAATATTAGATAATTTGGGGTCAAAAAAAACTCACTTAATAGGTTTTGGATAATTCTTGTTCATACTGTTATTCTTATAATTTAGCTTTAACCCTTATTTATCTAATTTGACTCTTACCATATCTTATTGTATATTAACAAATATGGTTAATATAGTTATAATAAAATTCTTATTGAAACTCAACGGGTTAATTATTGAAAATTTAAAAATTATCTAATTAATTTGGTTTATTCATAGATTTTTTGTACTATTATATAATCTAATAAAGTAGTTTATGTTTTAAAAACACATATTTGTCACTTTATATACAATTCGTATCATGAATTTTATAAAATCAATAACAACTTGATTCAATCTAAAAAACATCATTATTACAAATATAACAAGTAATATTCATCCATAAAATTTTTGTATGGAATATGAAGTTTCAAAATAAATTTAATTTAATATTTGTAATTTCATTTATTTAAATCATTCATTAATAAGGTAATCAATAACTCATTATTGTGTCAAAAGTTTATTTATTTATTTGATGTCTAAAAATACTAAATAAACTACCATGATGTATGAAATATATTTTTATTTCTAATTAATATTTATATTTGAAGAGATAACTTATATAACCCCATATAAAAATTGTTTTATTAAAAATAACATTTTTAAGTTATATTTGTCATTACATTTAATTAATTCTTATAAGATGTCATTTTCAAATAAAAGAGGGACCATGGGGTCCCAAAATAGACCCATGGATGCCCATGGTTAGAAATATCTCATCCAATTTGATTAGGACACATGTTCGGGTAATTGAATATTATTATAATATTATTTTTTACATTTATTGACCAGATTTACATTTTTTACCAATGGTAAATAAAACAATTAATGAAGTTACTATTCATAATGTCTAAAAATAAAATTCACCATTTAAAATTTGGGAAAATGATTTCAAATATAGAATGCATTTTTCCAAATTAAAAACACAATATTTGTTAAAATCAATTTAAAATTAATTCCCATAGTAAAAACAAAGAATGGGTTTTTTAAGAAGTAATAACTATCAAAAATTAACATGGGTTAATGTCCAATTTAAAGATGAAATTACATCCAATGACCAAAATTGGATTAAAATGGAAAAATATAATCCAATTAAATTTTAAAATAAATTAAAATTATAATCTAAATATATAAATAAATTATATTAAAATGCAGTTTTTAATTAAACTGCAGTGTTTTTCACCATTCATAAAAAATGAACTTTATTTGAAAATTACCAAATATTCATATAAAGTAAATTTTGATGTCCCAAATATAAACAATAATTTTCTTTTGTCAAATATAACATTTAATAAGGACATAAAATAGTTTTAAGATGAGATCACCACCAAAGGTAGAAAATCCACCTTTTAAAGAATACTATAGTATTTAATGCATAAAATCAAAATTCATTTTTATTTTTAACCTATAAATATTATTTTGGAAAAATTTCAAGGCATTTAACAAATTAGTATAAAGATATTTTATTTAGTTCTATTCATTACCGCCAATACAATAGTTATGTGTTAACTACCATCCAAAATAATACCAATATTATATTAATTTTTGGTTTACCTAAACGCTGTGTGCAACATAAGATTTTTTAGAAACCCGTTGTTGTGTGTTGAGTACACTCTCAGACATAGAAACCACTCTAAATTAAAATTAATATTTAATTCACAAGTATTAATTAATATGAAAAGAACATATTCTTCATTTACATAGGATGTTACATCCTTCCCCCCTTTTGGGAATTGTGTCCCTCCAATTCTATTCATTTATCAAATAAGTGGGGGTATTTATCCATCATAGCATTTTTAGATTCCCACGTTTCCACTTCTACCATATTATTTTTTCCAAAAAAACAATTACCTGATGAATAACCTGTTTTTGCAACACTTGTTCTCTTCATTCTAGAATCTAGACTGGTTGTTGCTTATAAGAAAGATTCTCTTCCAATTAAACTACCTCTGGACTCAAAACATGATATCCATCCAATATATACATTCATATCATTGAAAGATGAAAAACATTGTGTACCTTGAATAATCATGGAGGTAAATCCCCAATGTAGAAAACTGATCCAAATTTTTCTAGGATTTATTTTGTACCAATGAACCTAAGACACAACATTCCATTATTACCAAAACTCATCACACTTTTCCATTGAAAAACTTTGAGAATGACATAATCACCTACCTCAAATAAAATATTATTTTTCTGGTTATCTACAAATGGTTTCTACCTACTCTGTGCGGTCCTCATGTTATTCTAAATCAACTGAATTTATCTGTCATCTCTTTTAACAATTTTTGTCCAATCAAATTCCTATCACCAACTTCATCCCAAAAATTTAGAGTTTGACACTACATTCTATATAGTTCCTGTAATGGAGAAATCTGTGTACGTGAATTAAAAATATTATAATAAGAAAACTCAACTAATGAAAGATGTTGGTACCAACATCCAAAGTAATCTGTTGAATAAGAACGTATCATATCTACCATGGTCTGAATTGTTAATTCTGACTGCCCATCGGATTGTGGATTAAAATTTGTACTAAAATTTAATTATGTTCCAAATGACAACTGAACACCCTTCCAAAAGTTATATGTGATCCTAAGATCATGAACACATACAATGAAGAAGCTAAATGCATGTAATCCTACTATATCATCAATATTCAATAGAAAATTTTGATCTAGGGATAGACTATCTCGAATAGGAAAAAATTGAGTAGATTTATTATGTCGATCAACAATAACCCAGATTGAATTATTACCTCATGATGTTTTGGGTAATACTACTATGAAATCCATGGACACATTTTCCTCTTTCAACTCTGGAACTAGCGAATGATGAACCATCCATTTTAGTAATTTTCACTCCTATTTAACCAACAGAAAAATCAAACACTTCATAGTGATGTCCACAAAATCTCTCCATTCCATCCCACCTGAAATACTCCCAAAGTTCCTTGTACAGCTTAGTATAACAAGGATGTATTGAAATCTAAGAACTATGAGTTTCACATAATAAATCTTTTTCTACAAGGAATCACAATACACACATAATCTATTTCCAATCCTCAAAACAGAGTCTTAATCGATATTAAATTTAGGCAACTTACCACTCTAAAACAATTTTACATTTCTTCTCATCTCATGATCTTCATTCTGGGATTTCGTAATTTCGAGTGATAAGGATAATTTCACTTCCATTTGTATCAAAATTGGAATATTCCTTGCACAAAAATCTTCAAATCCAAATTTCATCAAATAAGAAACCAAAGGATCACATTCCAAACAGAGCATGGTAAATTTTTCCATACTCATTAAACTCAAAGAATCTTCCACTTTATTTTCCTTTCTGGGATGGTAATGAATCATGAAATCATAAACCTAGACTAATTCGAGTCATCTCTTCCTATCCATGTTTATTTTTTTTGGAGAGAGTATATAAATAACTCATTTATGATCATTATATATTTCACACTTTACACCATACAAAGGATGAACCAAAATTAGTAATACAAGAACAACACCATCTAATTTCAAATCTAGTGTAGGGAAATTTTTTCTCATGAGGTTTTAAATAATGTGAAGCATAAAAAATTACTTGATAAATTTTCATATGGACATATCCATGTACATTAATCGAAGCATCACTATAGATAACAAATTAACCATTTAAAGAAGGCAGTTCCAAAACTGGAGCATTCTTCAATCTTCTTTTTATTTACGAAAAACAATCATCACATTCTTTTATCCTGATGAACATAACTACCTTACCTGTAAGCTAAGATAGTTGGGTAGATAACTGAGAAACATTTTCAACAAACCTTTTGTAATAACCCTCTAAACTAAGAATACTATGAATCTATGTCATATTGGTAATTCTGAGCCACTCTTCAATAACTTTTATTTTAAAATATTCAATAGTTATGCCATATTTATAAACAGTGGGACCTTGTATGTAAATTTTTCCAACAATAATTCACTCTTACAAAATATTCCATATAGAATATGTTCTTTTATGTTCTGCATGACAACCCTTAAATGAATTTCATAATATTCTTTACATTTACAACATATAAAAATATCTTCTATAAACACAACCACCATTTATCCCCAGATTCAACTGAGCCATTACTACGACAAACTATTCACTTATGATTTTTACCATCTTTAAATTTTTATTTGGAGGGTTATTTCCTTCTGTAAACTCTCCCAGTACAGCTGACATTTTTTCTCTACTGAAAAATATTCGGAACAAACATATCTTAGATGAAGGAATGTGTTCATATTAAAATTATATATTATTTCAATTTCAAAAATAATTATATATCATTTACAGAAATTCTATTAACAATATTCTTTCTCTTAATGTTATCTAAACTGTCCTCAGATACCAACTATAAGGCCCCATCCTTAAACATTACTTATTGTTGAGATAATTCAATAATTTTACTTTAATTGACATCATTGATATTTTCAGATTTACATATTTATAGAATTAGATCATAACATATACATAAAATCTTTAATTATACATGTGGACAATTCTTCTTAATATTCATTTTTTTCATAAAACAATACTCTTTAAAAAGAAGAATGACATTGATTCATGTTTTAACTACATAACTTTTCATTGATTTCATCCTTGACTTTATTCTTCTTAATGTCATGTGAATACATTTCAAGACATGGGATGAATAGAAAAATCTCAATAAGGGATACATAAAAAATTAAAAGTATTATTCTTTGAATAAAAAAGAAAACCATCAATACATTATTATATTGTAGAACATTTCAGAATTAAAAAGTGGTAAATATACTTCACTGAATATAAGCTCTTTCCTAACCCTTTATATAACCAAAGGATTACCACAAGCCCATAGAAAGAATCCTATAAAATATAAAGGTTACTTGGGATATAAATATATTTAACTGAAATAATCATATGATGGACATCCACACATATCACTTAATGGAATATCCATATGGATAACTTCTATATCCAATGAATTAGAAGCTATAATATAACCACCGATCCTTGGATTGTCATGGAACCACCTGTCATTTGGTTCAACAGATAAGTACCCATCATTAGTTTATCACATAACCACCCATAAAATTTCCATGTTCCATTATATTATCTTATCACATAAAATATTTGAAATATCAATATTTCACTAATAACATTTCATTTGATATCATAAGAAACCATTTAAATATATTTATATACACAATCCATTTCAAAAAAAACTTCAATTAAAAAATAAATAAAAATCATATATGATTGATTTTACTTATAAAAACATTACAGCCTATTAAGGAAGCTAAATATCAAATAATGCTCATGAGAGCGGAATGGTCATTGTCACCACATATGTTAAAAACATTCCATTCATTGTTTAATAAAAAACATCATGGAGAAAGATTACCATTCAATTAAATTAAATTTCATGAATTTTATTATACAACATATAACTGAATAATATTTATATTATCAATATATGCCTTAATGAAAGTAGATTGAGATGAAGTCCCTTGCCTTGAGTTAGATTTGTCACATATGTTCCATGTTATTAATGAATTATAAAAATTAGTTAATTTTTAATTTATTAATAACTTTTTTGAAGTTTATTATTTCTTTTATATCACTTATTATAACATTATAAAAATTACATAATTATTTAGGTTAAAATCTCTTGTTTTGTCGATATAGGGTACTTGCTTCAAAAATGAACTTGTTATAATAGAAAAATTATACATGTGGTCAAAAGTAAATTATCTCTAGAATAATGTTCCTGATTTAAATATCATATATATCAGATATATCTAGTATATATTTATTTATAATAGACCATATCATTTGGAGATATGAAATGAAATGCACTGTTCATGGAGATGGTAAGCAATACGTACGCATGGATGCTAATTTCATTTCATTTTCATATTTAATGGAATTAAAACTAAATAATACATATTCATATCATACATCCATTATAATATAGTATTTTATATGTGTTTCATAATTTCATTAACTATATCCTATAAATGTCACATGAATGGCATGAACGAGTCATTGCACTTTGAGGAGGCGGTTGTTTGCACTTCCTGAAATTAAATTATCATGTTTACACATCATGAAAAGCTTAGAGGAAAGTTTTAAATAAAAATTCCAGAATAATAGGGGCAATAAAAACATAATTTATATCATATAAAAATACAGTTTAATAATAATGGACACCATGAGAGGGTATAGGGGTAAATCCAACAATCATCATTTTGTTAGGCTGTAGTTTTTCCTATACAAAAATAGTATGTTCCTAATCATTAGATGGAGGTGTGAATAAGTGCAGTTCGAATCATTATCATAAGAAAATCCAAGTATATTTAATATTTTGGTGTTGTTAAGTAATCAATGAATATAATAATATAATATAAAGTGATGTTGTATAATAATGGAATGGAACTTTAGAAAAGACGCTACCTTATCAAATATGCAACCCCTTTGATTTGAGAAAAAAGTATTTCTTGAATTTCATTATACATAGGGTAATGCATCTAGGTGGAATAGAGGCATTTTGGGATCTTATATGGGTAGAGTTTTGATGAGCCATGTAGCTTGAGAAGTGTGATTAAATTGGTAGAGGTGAGGGCCTTTTATAATAGTGAGGAGGGGCACTCTAGGGAGCTATTGAAATATTATTTTATTATAAAATTATTTTCTATTTCAAATGGTCCCAACATCATTTAATTCAAATATATGATTCTGTTCATTTTATGACCTCTCAAAAAATAGGTTAAAGGAAATTGATGTCACAAATTTAACCAAATCGTTTAAAATTAACCCTTAGTTACCTAATTTGATTATTACCATGTCTTCTTGTATATTCATAATATATAGATTATATAGTTACTATAAAATTAAAATTATACGTCAAGTGGTTAAATAATGAAATTTTCAAAATTATATAATTCATTTGGCCGAATCTTAAATTTTTAGGAATATTTGACATTTAATAAATTACTATTTTTTTAAACTCTTTTATGTCTAATTAAATACTATTTATCAAAAATTTTAAAAAATTCATAACTACTTTATTATTTCAAAAAAATAATTAATTAAGTTATAATAATTCATAATCTTCCATAAAAATCATGAATGTCAAAAAAATTATTAATAAAATTTATTTTAATATTTATAATCTAATTTATTTAAATTATTCATTAATAATCTAATCACTAAATCATCATTGTGTCCTAAATATATTTATTTATATAATTACTAGAAATTATAAATAAAATATGAAAATGTATAAAATAATATTATGATTATAATGACTATTTAGAGTTGAATATATCATATATATAACCCCATTTGAAAATTATTTTAGTAAAAAAACATGTTTATGTTTTATTTTTCATTATAATAAATTAATTATTATAAATTATCATTTTGAAAACAATGTGGCTTCCCTGGGTCCCAAAATAGACACAAGTATACCCATTTTAAGAAATATATCATCTAGTAGGATTAGCACCCATGTTAGGGTAATTTAATATTATTAAAAAACAATGTTTACCCTTATTTTGTAGATTTACCGTTTAACCATGGTAAATAAAAGAATTACAGAAGTTACAATTTATAATGTCTAAAGATAAAAGGTACCTATTTAAACAATTTGTAACTCTTGATTCCAAATATTAAATCCACATTTCTAAATTCAAAGCAAAAAAATTGTACAAATTAACTTAAAATTAATTACCGTTGTCAAAATTAAATAACAGTTATTTTTAAGAATTAATAACTATCAAAATATTGACATGTGTTTAGGTACAATTTAAAAGTTAAATTATTTCCAATGACCAACATTGGATTTATTGTTAAAAATATAATCCAATTACACATTATGACCTATTAAATGTATAATCTAACTATATTAATAAATTAGAATAAATAGTATATATTATTTAAAATACAGTACTTTTCACTATTCATAATAAATGATCATTATCAGGAAAAAACCAAAATTTCATCCAAAGTAAATTTTGATGTCCCCCTTCTAAAAGAAAAATTTTAATTTGTAAAATAGAACATATAAAAGTGAAAAAATACTAAATTTTACAAGTTTTTTTCCTCAAAAGATGTTAAATCATACTTTTAAAAAATATAAGGGTATTTCAGGCTTAAAATCAAATTCATTCTTATTTTAAGCCTCTAAAATTTATTTTATAAATGTAAAGAAATTTAAAAAACATGTATAATCATATTTCATTTAGTTCTATTCATTTATGCAAATATAATGGCTATGCGTTTACTACCATTTAAAATAATAATAATAATATATTATTTTTCCATATAACTCAACATTCTGTGAAACATAAGATTTTTGATAAACTCATTATTGCGTGAGGAGTATTCAATAAGTCACAACATCCCCTTTAAATTAAAATTAAAATTTAATTAAAAAATATTAATAAATATGCAAATGTAAAATTCATCATTTACCAGGGATGTTTCATTCATTCAAGGAATTAAAATTATATTCTATTATTTATAGTTTACAATTTTATACTATAATGGTCATGTTCATATACACTTATGTTCATGTTATTCTTATGTTATCGTTGATATCTCCATTTTTATGTGTAACTATGGGTCTATGATAATTTTTATCATATTTTGTTCTTTTCCAATGTTATTTATAAAGGTATTAAGTATGATATTTCTATAAAAAGTGATATTTAGAAATAAAAAGGTATAATATGATCTATATATTTTATGAAATAGTTTATTATGTTTCTATGTTTTCAATGATTCTAGTACAACACAATTCTCACATGGCTAATTATGTTATAAATTAAATATTCATCTATTTTGATAAAGGATTAGTTATCATTAGGTAAAAAGGATGAGAAAAAACTTTTGAGAACTATGGGTATAAGTCATAATATATTAAAATATCATGATTCTTCAGTATTGATCATGATTTACCTTGGTTAACCCTATGTTGTTATAAAATCAAATGTCTTGATTTACAAATTATTTAAATTATTTATTATTGTAATGTGGTTTCCCAAATTTATTATTGTTACTAACACAATTTTGTCACTTTAAGTAATGTTAATATCCTATAAGAATCATGTTATTGTTGAGTTTGGTGGTTAATGGAAATATTGTCCTTCTAAATAACAATTTGAATTAGGAGTTGGAATGTAATAAATTTTCATAATTCCTAATCAATGGTTTAAATAACAGATTAGTAATATTATCTTTGGTGACATTCTTGCTAAAAAAATATTATACAAATATATATTTTTATAAAGACCAGAGATTAATGATAAATCAGCATGTAACATTTATACAGTTTGGGAAGAAGATATCAATTGAATATATTAGAGGAATGATAAAAAAATTTACTATGGAGAATAAGGACACAAAGAAAGTAATTTTCAAGGAAACATAAAAGATTTTTTAACATAATAGATTAGAATAATGTTATCCCTATAAAAAATAAAACATTTAATGTTTCAAATATGGGATGTTTGGGATAATTAAAATAATTATCCTTTGGGGATGATTAAGAAGAGTATAAAATCTTTTTTTGGATTTATTCTTTTAACGTTGATGATGAAGATACTATAAATGATGTATGAATTTTTTTAACAATACAGGTAGTGTTAAAATTAAGAAGTATGGTTAAATTTATGTTAATGAGGATTATGACATGATTCAGATTTCATTTGTAGGAATGAATTGTTGTGAGATAGGATCATGAATCCTAGTAAACAGATTAAGAATGAACTTTCATGATTTAGGTATTTATATTTTGGACCCAAAGATAATATAGAACTATTTTTATAAATAAACTACTGTGGTTATATAAATCATGAAACGTGTAAGGATTGTTCTTCAATTGTTTGTTGTTAAGGATTTGAAAACACATTTTGAATGGTATGAATTACAATTAAAATTGATTTAGTAGTGAGGATATAAATTTAGAGAACCCATTATTGAGTGAAAGATAAACATTATTATTTGTATGGAATTGAGTGAATAATTATTAGTTTTTGTAATGTGATAATTGAAATTTACAATATTGGATACCTATATATTGGATTTTGATTTCATAAAATGTGATTTATATCATATTGGATTAAGTTTATTTAATTTTCACGTTTAGTAAATATATAAACTACTATGGCACAAATTTAGGGTATAAATATTTTTTTAATTTTTCAAACATATAAGTTTTTAAATGAGTTTAACATAACTGTTATAGATTCCATAATGGTTTTATAAGTATAAAGGTGTGCATAAAATCAAATCCATCAACACAATAAGTTTAATTATTTACATGATGGATTTTTAAAACTATATTAAGGAATAAATACCCTTAAACTTTGATATATGATTTTATGAAAAGTTATTTATAGACAACATGAAATAAGGATATATATATATATATTTCTGATTGTTGAGAAGTGATTCATTAGAGAGGAAATATTTCATCAATATTCATGACCAAGCTAATGTTTTCTTTTTTAGATTAGTAACAAAATGTTATCCCTTACATTATTTGAGACATTAATTGTATAATAAATAAATATAGTGGTTATACATGATTGATAACGATTTATTAGGTATTTTTATTTATTTTTTGAGATTTTAAAAAGTTATTCGTGATGATTTATTATTTGAAAAAAAATGCAACTAACGTATTATAACATATTAGGTGATGGGTATTATATATCCTTTTAGTTTAAAATATTCTCCAATTTTGAGGTTATTGATTCAATTATGGTAATAGAGATTTAATTTTTATTTCATCATATGGTGGACTATTAATATTTTGAAATATCTGTAGGGTCCTGAAAAATCCGCAAAGATGATTCTACCCAAATCCCCTAAGAATTGGGGAAAATAATCAAAGAAGAGACACAAACAGGACCGGTCTTTGAACCTGTCCCATGGAAGCACAACGTGGCCAGACCCCGCGAGGTAACCCCCTCCACGAACAATTGAAGTTCACGAAATAGAGGCGGAGAGCCTTCGCAATCATGAGGCAGGATGAGCTCCTGTCCGGTTCACTGTAACGAACCTCCCCAAACGCAGACCGTGTTGACCGGTTCAAGCCGCACCCGCTGTCATTCGTGGAATGGAGGCGGAACCCTCCACAGCCGCAGAGCACTCCCTGATTTCGCCTCGTGGAGGGGGGATGGACGCATTCAATAACCTCCGCGAATAGAGGATTGACCAAGTCAGTTGTGAACCGGGTATTTTGTTATGGGCCTCCGCAAAAGGTGTCGTATGGCCACAGATACATCCCATTCTACACTCTATAAAATAGGGCCAAGGGTGAATGATGGAGGAGGAGATCGAAGAACTGGAATCAGATTCAGAGGTATTTGAAATTCGGAAGGAGATCAGTTGATAGAAGGCTTCAGATTTCAAAAACAGCAAAATTCCCATCCAAGAACCACAACATGTATACGAATTAACAAGGAATTAGAAAATGCATAATAATTTGGGGAACCGAAAACCTATAAAAAATGAAAAAGGAGAACCGTGAACCATACCCCTCCGTGGATGACTTCCCCATGAACCAAGGAATTTATGCCTCTTTTCCCAGCCATCGTACCGCGTAGCACTCTCCTACGCGGGCGAAGCCCTGACAGACGAGCCTCCGATCGGCGCTGCCCTTGGCAGCCAATGCCTGCCTGAAACCCTACGCAATCCACCCTAGTTCGCAGATTGAAACCGAACCCACAAACCACCCTGGTTTGTGGATTGAACCCGAAGCTGTGAACCACCCTGGTTCGCGGATTAAACCCAAAGCCATGAACCACTCTGGTTCACGGGATGCCAATCAGTTCATGGAACACCCTGGTTCGTGGACGGCTTCTCCAGATCCGTGGAACGTACCTACGTGAAGGGTGCCACCACCCATACCACTTTGTGTCTCGCCAAATACTTCGGTGTTCTCATTTTCAGAGCCAGGTAAAATCCTTCTGATCCAGCCAAGTCCTCCATGACTCCCTCATTGGCCTGTTCATCGACCCTGAGCCAAGGCCTCCACCGGATCCATCGGATCTACGTGGTGTAACATTCCGGCGCATCGACGTGCCATTTTGAGTTCACATACCCACGATAAACAGGGGTAAAGGGGTTTCCTTGACCCTTGAGCAGATTCCCAAAGAATTCTTGGGTTCACATTCCTACTGTAATGTAAATCCTACGCTTGGTAATCCCTTTTATGCCCCTCCACTTGTTGAGGGTTCCTCAGATATGGTAAAATAGCCATCAGAAGGAATCCCTCATGCACTTCAAGAGAGGAGATGGGCACAGAAGAACCCCCTTGTTGTCTCCCGCTGGGCTTTGTTGCCCCAGGCGTCCATCTCAGATTAAGCCCTAACCCTCTGGGCCTCCTAAGAGGGTAATCCGAAATTCATTGCCCTGGGCCACTTCATGTGTAAGCCCCACTCCACTTCTCATATACACACCTTTCGCGACATGATCATCTGGTCTCTACTGCCTCTTCTTTCTCACACCGAGCATGACTCACGTGGGCTTAGAGTAATCATCGACCATGACATCCTACAATGGGCCTCCTCGGAGTGTAAGCCCCAATCCATCATTCTTGGGCTGCCTCAGAGTGTAATCCCCAAGCCAAAGTGAACTACGGGGACTTTGATCAATGCCCATGCATGGTACGTTGGAAGCCTCAACGAGGTTCAAGGCCACCACTCAGTCGTTTCATCACATTGAGTTCCACCCTCGTCCTGCATGACATTAAACTGTATATACGAACTACGTGGACTATAATCCCTGCCTACTAAGAAGGTTACGTAGGAAGCCTCCCGGAGGTTCAATCCCAACAACCGGTCGATCCGATCATCTTCATATCATTTCACCGTGCCACTCCTAGTGCCGCCTCAAGCGAGTTCCAACCCTTTGGTGTCATTAATCCAATGAGGGATGGTAAAAATTGGGCATAAATGATTCTGAACCTCTGCGTATAGTTGATTGTTTCCCACCAAGGTTAAATCTGTGGATACTATGTTTGGGTATAAACCAAAGATTCATGAACATATGAATACGTCTTAAATCTATAAGAGAGTCCCATGACCGACAATAATTCCCCCCCCCCAAAGGATGTGATGAGCCCGACTTCCCATCCTCTCGACCAATGTGAGTTCTTAAGAGTCACTGGTTAGACCATCCAGAGAACAACTGCCTTTGGAAAGTGGGTCCATCAATCATTGTATATGGAGTCCTTGGGCATTTCGTGGCCGAAAACTAGAACGAAACAAAAAATGGTGAACCAGACATGAATCTTTAACCAAACATGAAGGATTCAACTTAATCCCACCATGTTCCCCACTATTCTCTAAAGGAGGGCCAAGCAAGGTAATAAATTTCGCATGGGATTATGAGATGCTGATTTGAAGGGTTTCCTACTTTTTTCTGCTAAAATGTTTTGCAGGCACTACTTTTAGAACTCCCTTTGATCCAATGGCATCGCAAATGAACTCCCAAGTGCACGTTTCCAATGAAGCAAGGATGAGACTTCCTCAACGATGGAGGACCTCGTACCCCACACAGCGTCTTCAACACTGGGTTTCAGACACGCTTATCCGAGAGTACAACGTGAATGGTACTCTCCCAAAAGTGGAGGCGGCCATGCATGCCCTCCAATCCATCAAGATTTGTCACTAGCCTGCCCAGCAGCGACCACAGCTGCAGATCCAGATAGCCCATGTTGCTGTCTCCAACCGTTTCGGGAGCCTATCCCCGGAATGGTACAATGCATACCTCCCTTATCTTAGGGAGGAAGATGAGGTTGACGGTGAGGACTTCATCCCCAACGAATGGGGGTTCCGCTCCAAGGCCCCCGCTGGATGGTGTCATCGCTGTCACACCACGACTCAACATCCTCACGCCGAGGAGGATGTCTCCCCAAGGATTCAGGCCCACACTCCCCGAGCTCCGGCCCCTCAGACTGCCCGACAAGGGCGGTAGACATATATTCGGGGATCAGTCATCACCCTAGTCCCTGAGGAGGAGCTCTGCTACCCAGCCACGGAGACGTACCATGAACAAGCACCTACACTTGTTCGCTCCTCCCAAGCCTGCCATCCAGACATGGCGGCATCATACGAGCCGGTGCGCATCCCCGCCGAGCTTTATCAAGCCCATCGCTCACGCATGAAGACACTTACTAGGAAAGCACCTACCCTACCCAGGGTCGTGAAGCCCACCAACCTCACATGGTGGAGACATGGCACCTGTAGGACCAGCTCCCGGTAGTCGCTTCAGACGCCCTCCATCCTAATATGGTGGTGATCGACAAATCATGCCACCCAGTTGTGGCGGAAAATCATAGGCAGGCATGTCTCCCCGCCAACAAATGTCGCCGACTCGATACGGTGAAAAACCAATATATGCAGGGCCTACTCCCTGAGTATGCAAGAAAAGTCCGCCACCCCGATGTAGTGGAAAACAGAGAGATAAACCGGCGTATCCCGGTATAGGGGCATATTCGTTCACCTACCCCGAAACAGGAGAATTGTCAGTACCCACTGACCACTGGAGGACCGGAGCTGGATATTCCTACTTCGATATCGGAATGGGCCTTCATTCCTGTTCTAGCCAAAGATGTCTCTTTACATATCCTGTCAATGATGGAGGAGCATGTATCGATCCCAGATCATATCTTGCAAACTTGCCAGAATGTAATAGCATCAGCAGAAACAGCATGGACTCGGGCTCGTGAGCCCATCTCCCCAATTGAGGGGACTCATCTAAGAGATGAGATAGCCACCTCAGAGTAGATCTGCATCCCTGCTCCTACCCAGGAGGGTCTCCGGCCATATTTCACAACGCAAGGGCAACCAGATCGAGCACCTTCACTCGTTCCAACTAGGGGACACCCATCCATCATCGTGGATGCTCCAGAGCAGACATATATCCCTGCTAAAAGTCAAGATGTTCGTCGTCGTAAACCGACAACATCACGGAATCCAATTAGATAGGGACCCAAAGGAGGTGAAGGCCGTTGTCGACAGCAGACGGTCTCCGCTGCCCGCAAAAGAGCGCCCTAAACGCGCCGAAGGCATCCAGAAAATAAAGAGTGGGTTCATGACTCTGCTTTGTTTTAAGCTGGGGTTCCCCACGCTGCAAAGCACACATCAAAGGCTCGAAACCCTACCTACCCATTACCATATCATGGGAGTGTCAGTAGCAGTTGTGATGGTCCTCCCTGTAATGTCGCTACCAGTAGCTCTGAAAGCCCTCCTCGGAGCACTCGCGGGGGCATTCCCCCGCGGGCGTATAACGATCGGTCACAAGAGCTTCTCCCTTGATGCGATTCACGGAAACCCTCCACATGACCAGAAGATCTAGCAGCAAGAATGTCCTCCAATTGTTGTGGGCCACCCTGAAGGTCCTCCCTGGGGTATACACTACAATCACTCTCCATGCAGTGGGACCAAAGATTGTTATGGTAGTCCTCTCTATCAAAGTCTCAACTATGGATTTCATCCCCGTATTGACATCTCATCATGACAAGACGGCCCTCCCCTTGTCTTGGCATGCCCTGAAGGTCCTCCCCCGGGGTCACGCTGCAACAGAACATTACGCCGCATGACATCATGTCACGGTGGTAGTCCTCTCCACCCTAATAATGGAGGTCCTCCCCGTAGAGATGTCGAGCAATGAGAAGGCCATCCACTAATTGTGGTACATTCTAGAGGCCCTCCCCAGGATGTATCCCATAGATATTCTCCCTACGGCAGCAGTTATTGTATTCCTCGACATTGCCGCAGCTGTGATGGTAGCCCTCGCCACCATGGCTGTCATTGCAAAGGTCCTCCCCACAATGGCCCCAAGCAACAAGAAGGTCCTCCCCTTGTCGTGGCATGTCCTGAAGGTCCTCCCCAGGATGCGTGTCGAACGTCAAGCCACGATGCTCATCCTCACCATAATGGTAGTTGTTGTGAAGGTCCTCCCCGTAACAACTCTACGCATCCTGAAGGTCCTCCCATTCCTACAACAAGCATTGGAGGTCCTCCCCAGGGTGTGCACTATGAAAGTCCTCTATGCAGTGAAGCGTCAAGTAGTAATGGTAGTCCTCGCCATTAAGGCTATCACTGCGAAGGTCCTTCCTGAAATGACATATTATTTCGACAGGAAGGCCCTCCCCCTACCGAAGCAAGCACCGAAAGGCACTCGTATGTCGAAGCACTCAGAAGGACGGGATCAAACATGTCAAATTCCCAGCTTGTCGCTAGCAATGCCCTTCTTCGTTCAGGAGCTGTTCCAGGGAAGTGTGCATCTTCTAAACCACCTCGTAATCGCCCCCAAGACAATTAGATACCTACCGGTACCAATTCCCTTGACTACAGTGAGCGCCCTAGTTGGGCTGATCAGGTAGAGGAATCACTAGAGGAGGAGCACGCCTATATGATGCACCTGAGGAAATGACTGGGCATGAATGATATACCAGTTATGTTTTTTCCCACGACCACCTCTCAGTATGACATACCCAGGGAGTTGTCGGAAGAATTCATGACGAAATCTTCCATAATCTATGGATGACCCTCCTCCAGTTAAAATAGAGCTTCTTGTCCTATGAAAGGTATGTAGACCACGTTAAGATGAAGGGTGACCTCCTGCGTCACATCGACCTGGAGGCCCTTTCCTCGACACGACAACAATGCCCCGAGAGGCCCAAAGGGAATATTGAGGCAGATTGCCTCCATGCACTGCACGAACTACGCTGCCTCATTGGTGATGCTCCAACGAGAGTCCATATCAGGGGATGGGGGGAACACTGAGATCTTCATTTCACTCCTCTCCCTGCCCAGAAGAACCTGTTCGGTATAGTGTATTGCAAATTCATCACGACAAAAAGCAATCGAGTGGACCCCCTCCTTAGGAAAGGCAACCCACCCAACAGATTCGGGCCTTGAGTAAGTCCCAGAAGCGTCAGGCCCAGCGGGAATGACCCATTCAAAGAACTCCTGAATCAGGCCACCGAGAGCATTCAGCGGGCCTCTCGCCTAAGGGAGGCTAATCAGCGATCTTTTCCTACCTCTCCAGAAGGGACTGATTCACAGGTGAATTCGACACCAAATCTGGTTCACCTGCGAATGGGAGCACGCGAGATCAGGAAGGTCGCGATAGCCGCAACCACTTCCACAATCCAGAATCAACCCCAGCCTGCAGGGCTGAGGCATTTTTAACAACAAATGCCCCCGTAAGACCAATAAAACAGGGAAGAGACTCAACGTCTAAGGAACAGAGCCAACTCCTGCCCTCAGGGTTGGGGGCATTATTACCCCCTAAACAACAACCACCCCCATGAGATTTAGTATTCTCTCATCTAGGGAGTAAATTCGGAAGAGGAGGCTCCCGTCCTATCCCATCATATGAATCATCATTCCCTATTAGAGGAAGGCTCACCATAAGGTCTCATCAAAGAGCTCTCCACATCAACCTTCGTCAAGGAGTCCAACGACAATCCCAGGTCATGAAAGGGAGGTCCAACCTACGAAGCGGGTGATCCTCTTCCTATTTTGTAGATGACATCCCCTCCACACCGCAATATGCATTCATTAACTCCATAGAGGATAACCCCATGGGTGACAGCGGAGAAAATGAAAATCCGGACGGATCAGGAGATGACGGTTCCGGTCAGGTTGTGACTCACAACAAACCACCAGGTGTGCACACTCGGAACCAGAGGGCCGCTTTAAATATTGCCACCCCTTTAGCTAACCTCCCTCCGCCTACCCTACGAGCTTCCAACAAGGATAAGAATAAAGGAATGGTTACCCATAACATGTCCTCTTCTCTCGATAAAAACGAGCCACTCACGCTCAAAGAGAGGTTCGCTCGACAGGAAGAAGATATGAAACAATTGAGGTGGCTTAATGCCAAGGTACTCCAGAGTAAAAGCTTTATTGAATGTTTTTTCCAAGAAGAGCCACATCATGCACTCCTAGAAAATGAACCTCAAAGGCTATGGTTTTCCTAGAACAACGGAATATGGACAGGGCTCCCGTCTAATGATGCTCATGACCCGTCCAACTACCTAGATGTGGATCCAGATGAATACCATGATTTCCCTCCACTCAGGAAGCAACTGGAGCGAGTATGCCTGAACCCTACTAAGATGCCACAAACGGAATGCGCACCCTTGGAGCCGGCCAACCCGGACCCTCAGGCAATGCCTCGGGCTACGCCTGCCTAGGACAGGGCCCAACAGGATGTAAACAAGGGACTCACCAATACCATCGATGCACTAATAACTCGATTGGAAGTGATGGAAGGTCGATGCGCTCCGATATATCCGGATTGGAAACCCTACCCAGATTGGGTGACCAACACACCACCTCCACCCAATTTTGGGAGCCCTGTATTCCCCATATTCAATGGATCAGACGATCCAGAGAAGCATTTGATGCACTATGCATCCTATTGCGACCCTGTGATGGGGACTCCCGAACAACAAGAAGCAGTGAAACTCAGATGCTTCATATGTAACTTGAATGGATCCGCCTTCATCTTGTATACGAGTCTACCGGCCCAGTCGATAAAGAGTTCAGAGGACCTCCGACAGTAGTTCATGTTCCACTTCAGCTCAACGTATCCTAAAACAACGGTCAGCGATCTCATGAACTGCAAGCAGAGAGAGAACGAGAGGGTCTCAGATTTCATCACCAGATGGAAAGGCCTAACCTATTCTCTCAACAGACCAATGCCTCAAGATGAGATGCTATCCATATGCATTTATAATCTTAGAGATGAGTTGTGAACACCACTCATACCAGTGGAGTGAACCACTAGATTCTTCCATCTCTCATCCATTGCGCAGAGAATTGAGGACTCCCTGCATCGAACAAATTCAATGTCCTGAATATCCTCCTAGGCTCCTGCGAAAAGAGCCCCCAGAGCTGATGCATCCACTGTCACACTAATGCCAGACCCTGTGCCCACTCCACAACACAGGCATCCACCAAATTTTCATGGGCCCCCTGCATATCAGCGGCCTCCCCCGCATAAATGGGACGATCAGCGAGGACCAAAGCGGAACCAGTTTGAGGAACGAAGACAAATATCATACTCATTCTGGGACGATCAAGTCCACGGCTACTTCATTGCCTCCATGAACTGCAACTTTCTCCGCCTCCCGGAGCCAAAGAAACCTGAAGAAGTCGGCTGCGATGACATGCCAGATTACTGCCCCAACTATCAGATGTTGGGGCATAGTATCCAAGAATGCTTCGTCTTCAAAGACCTCTTGAAAAGGATGGTATATTCCGGAAAAGTCGAGCTGAGACCCCCCCCCCCACCCCCCCAGTACATGTGTCATGTATCTCTACCACTGACTCTGACAAAGAGGAGGGGTGGCAGAAAGTCACCAGCAAGAATTGGCATAAATTTGATTACCGGATAACTCGGAAGACTATCAACCAAGCCTGGGGAATACTCCGAGCTCAACTACAGCAGCCGTTGTTGCCACCAACATCCCCTGAAGCCGCATAGCCAACAACATCATCCTCACAATCCTCTATGAGTCGGTCATCCAGGAAGATTTAAAGGATGAAACAATCACAAGAGGAGAAATCTGTGGTGGGGCCATGGTTAGTCCTGACCCTGGCAGATTTCAAGCCGTCGAATTTGGAAGCACTGGCACCGACCCACCAAACGGTGCCATCAGATACAACAAACCAGGTTGACCTGTTAGAGGATGAAGATCCAATTTCTGGTTCTATCAACATCATCCATCTCATGGAATCATTCCCTGACGAAGGGTATGACTACGAACCTGAGTTCCCTCCATGAGGAGCTGGGAGGAGGAATCACAGAGGCAAAGGATACCAGGGGAGGCCCATCCACGTTTGAAACCAACCCTATGGTTGGAACCCGGCCCAAACCGTCAATATTGCGGAATCCCATGGGATAGCCCTTCAACGGGCTCAGTAGGAGAGGGAATGCCCCTCCACATCCACAAGAATCCACTCTGGCCCTGTTGTTCTGCGATACCCACCAGAGGAGGAGCAAGTGTCTGGTCGGCTAGTGCGCACAAATAGACCAGCCGGGCCAGGTCCCCAAAACGCGGGAACACCATCTACATTTGTCCCCACGGCCGGTCCTTCCTCGTCAAATGCTCCATCTCCCAAAGCACCCGCCAAGACTCTCCCGCGAATGGAGAATCATCGGCCACTGGAGCAGAAATATGATATCGTTAAGCAGCTGGCATTAGTACAAGCTAAGTTGTAAATCTTGGATGCCCTGGGTTTGTTAGCCGACCTTAGGGAGGCGCTTATCGACTCTTTGATCAGCCCCCAGGAGTCTCAAGCTGAGGTAGCTGCCGCTGAAATTTACCAGACATAGACTTTCTCGGCTGAATGCAATGCTGTGATTTCCTTCACCAATCAGGAAGAATATGCCATCATGAAATGACACATTAGACCACTATATGTGTCTGACACACTAAATGGTATTGAAATCCAGAAATTCTTTATAAACAATGGCTCTGGAGTTAACCTCCTCCCCCTATAGACACTCCATAAATTGGGCCACAGTGAGGATGATCTAATTCCCTCATCCACAACTATTTTGGTTTACGACAAGAGTGAGAAGAACACAATGGGTCAGATTAAGCTGAAGACCCATTTTGGTGACCTGGTAGCCTACACAGAATTCCTGGTGGTTCGGGAGAGCACAACATTCAATGACCTACTGGGAAGGCCTTCGCTCCATAAGCACAGGGTCGTTCCTTAATCAAACCACCACTGTATCAAGTACTGCGTCAATGAAAAAAGAAATACGTTGTATTCCGACAAGGCCCCTTCGATATCTCAGAGTCACATTACATCGACGATGGGTTCTATGAGATAAAGAAGAAGAAGCCTTTGGTCGATGGCGTCGACAGGATCCCCGCTCCAAATGGAATAGAAATTGTCCCAGATGACCCCCTCAGGAAGCTTGGCAGAGATTATGTCATGCCCATCAACCACGCGGAAGGTAGGAGTTGAAGTCCGGACACACATTCAGATGTCCTCATGACTTCCGCCATGATGGTCGAGCACGACAATGCAGGAACGTCTACCAACCATTGATTTGGGGAAGAATACTCAAGTAGGGATCTCACGATGCATCTCCCTCAAATCCTTGAAGGCTCATTCTGGAAACTCTCTCCTCATCAGATCAAGAAGATGAGGACTTGGGAGAAGAAGAGGGGGATGATCTTAGAGATGCGCCTCCCACATTTGAGGAGGAAATCTCCACCACAATGGAAGAACTCGGGAAAATAAACATCAGTTCCGAAGAGGACCCGAGGCCCACTCTCATTAGTGTGTCCATGTCCCCCGAAGAACACGACGTATATACCTACTTCTGAAGGAAACACTGGTATGTCTTCGCCTGGAATTAAACAGAAATTCCAGGACTCAATCTCGAGGTAGCGACGCTTCACATGGGTCTTCCAGAGGACCACCGGGGCTACAAACATGTCGCTAGAAGGACACACCCCTCAAATGCTGCCAAGATAAAGGCTGAAGTCGATAAGCTCATTAAAGAAGGCTTCATCAGGGAGGTCCAATACCCCATTTGGTTATCCATCATCGTCCCTAGTAAGAAAAATAATGGGAAAATCCACTTCTGCATTTACTTTAGAGACCTTAATCGGCATTGTCCAAAAGATGACTTCCTAGTTCCAATAACGGAGTTGTTAATTGATGCAACGACTGGGTATGAGGCAATATCATTCATGGACTGCTATTACGGATATAATAAAATCAGGATTTCCTGAGAAGATGAAGATGCCACAGCCTTCAGGTCCCTTCAAGGGTTATTCAATTACAGGGTCATGCCCTTTGGTCTCAAGAATGCTGGCGCCACATATCAGTGTTCCATGCATTAGATCATTAAGCTGTTCCTTGGGAAATTTGTTGAATGTTACGTGGATGACCTAGTGGTCAAGTCCAGACAGCGCTCGGATCACCTATCAGACCTTGAGACCATCTTCAACAAGCTCTGACGGCATAGCTTGAAGATGAACCCCTTGAAATGCGCCTTTGGGGTTACCTCATGGAAATTCCTTGGCTTCATCGTACACTATCGTTGCATTGAAGTCGACCATAAGAAGACGAAGGCTATCCTGGGCCTGCCACATCCTCAAAATCTCACTGAGCTGAGGGTATTCCAGGGACACCAAGCCTATATTAGGTGGTTCATAGCCAACTTGGCAGGAAAATGTTTTCCCTTCATCAGGTTGATGAAGAAGGGGGTCACGTACCAAGGGATGGATGACTTCCAAGAGGCGTTCGACAACTTGAAGAAGTACCTCTTAAACCCACATGTTCTCATGGCCCAGGTAGAAGGTAGACCTCTCATTCTATATGTGACAACCCTAGATCGATCATTGGGATCCTTCCTCGCACAAAATAATGATGCCGGAAGTGAAAACAGTGTCTATTACCTCAGTCGAACAATGATTGATGCTGAGACTCGATACTGAAATATCGAGAAAAGATGTCTGGAATTGGTCTTCGTGGTTCAAATCCTACGACATTATTTGTAGCATCACGAGGTCCATTTGATCTCACGGAGTAACCCACTCAAGTACATCCTCAGTCGCCGAATGCTAACCGGACACATATCCCGATGGGCTGTCATGCAGCAATAGTTCGACATCCGGTTCATGCCTCAAAAATCCATCAAGGGCCAGGCATTAGCAGGCTTTCTGGCAGAGCACCCTTCAATAGGGACCATTGCACCGGACGCTGAACTACCGGATGAAGATATCTTCTCAGTCCAAGAGGAGTTCCCAGAATGGGAAATGTACTTTGACGGCACATCCCGAAGCCCCACTAGGAAGAGGATGGAGGAACACAGATTCAAAAAAGTGGGCCTAGGGGTAATACTCGTGTCCCCAAAGAAGGAATTTTTTCCGTATTCTATCCTCCTATTAGAGGGATGTACAAAAAATGATGTGGAATATCAACCCTTCATTGCAGGCCTAGATCTCACACACCAGGCACAAGTAAAACACCTTAAGGTAAAAGGTGACTTGGTGCTGGTCATCAAGCAAGTTAACAGTGACTATGCTCTTAAAAAGGAGGATCTGATCCCCCTGTTTGACCATGTCCAAGGGATAATGGCCGAGTTCTCCACAGAACCAACATTGACTTATATTCCCCAGTCCCAGAACGCGCAGGCTGATGCATTAGCCAACACAGCCACAACCCTAGCCAACCCCAAATGAGATGAAATGGTCATCAGTATTTATCACCGTCCAATGGTATTGTCATTTGTTCAAGCTAAGATGGAAGAAATCAACGAAGCCAGTCATATCCTCGAGCCATATGCTCCTGCCACCGGCTGGATGATCCCCATCACGAACTACCTTCAATGGGGAGAGCTTCCATCAGACAGGGTTGAACGAGAAAAAATACGGAGAAGGGAAATCAATTTTGTCCTATTTGATGGCACGTGTCTGCAAGATATCATCTACAAACGAGGCATCAATGGAGTGCTCCTTAGATGCATTGATGGAGAAGAAACTGTCACCCTCATGACTGAAGTACATGTAGGAGTGTGTGGAGCACATCAACCAGGGACCAAGCTTTCCCATTAGGTTCGAAGGCTTGGGTACTAATGGCCAAAAGTGGCATGAGACTGCGAGCATTTTTCCACAAAATTCCACTCATGCCAGATTCATGTCAACTTCATACACCAGCCCCCAGAGTTACTTCGTCAAGCTATGTACTCCTAGTCGTTTTTCGTCTGGGGGATGGACGTCGTGGGACCATATCCTCACACCATGGCCAAACAGATGAAGTATGTCCTCATGGAAACCGACTACTTTTCCCAATGGGCAGAAGCCGTACCCCTCAAGGAAGTCGGGGCAAGAAATATTGTCAGCTTAGTGAAGGAAAATATCATCACCAGATTTGGTGTCCCTCATACTATACTGACAGACAACGACACCAATTTATGCTCTGCTGATTTGGAAAAGCTATACCACAAGTATGGTGTCAAGGCTAACCACTCATCCCACTACTATGCAGCATCCAACGTACAGATAGAAGCTTTCAACAAGACCCTGTCCAACATCCTCTAGAAAATGGTGGACAAAGACAAGATTTCATGGCCGGATAAACTCCTCCATGCATTGTGGGATTATCGAACCACAATCCACACCGCTACTCAGTCTACCCCATACTCATTGGTGTATAGCACAGGGGCAGTTCTGCCCATTGAACTCCAAATTACCTCACTCTCTGTTTCCATATGTGATCATTTATCCGATGATGAGTAGTCAGAAAAGAGGCTAGGTGAATTGGAATAACTAGACGAGAAGCGGCTGCACACTCTGCACCACCTGGATGTGTACCAGAATCAGATCGCACGATCCTTCAATAAAAAGTTCTGCCTATGGTCTTTCTTGAAAGGGGAATTAGTGCTGGTCCTCCGAACCCCAATGATACCTGGAAAGAAGCCTCCAATGTTGGAGCCCAAATGGGAGGGACCATACATTGTGCCCAAGGTATACTCCAATATAGCATATACCCTGATATCTATGGATGGAAAATTTACAACTACTCCTACAAATGCGTGATTCCTGAAGAAGTATTTCGCATAGAAACTGAAAGTGACCTCGTCCTTACCGCACGACGTTAAACTGCATGGATAATAAGAGTCATGAATGCTCCCTCCCCTCATGTATGGACCACACCAGCATGGGGTGTATTTCTCGTCCTTACCGCATGATGTTAAACTGCATGGATAATAAGAGTCATGAATGCTCCCTCCCCCCATGTATGGACCAGAACATCATGGGGTGTATTCCTCGTCCTCAATGAAAGATGTTAAATTGCACAGACCTTCCCTTATTTTTTTCTTTTCCCTTTTCACATCGGGTCACCTATATCCTTACTACATGACATTAAAATGCACGGCGTTCGTCCAAGCTGCATGACGTTAAAATTCCAAACACCCAACGGTCCAAACTCTATGACCTTAATCTAAGAGTATTTCGTCCTCCCTGCATGACGTTAAATGGCACGAACATGGTGATTTAAAAATGCCCTCTTCCCCTGTGTACGGACCAGACCTGTACAAGGTGTATCTTCTTTCAGAGAACTTTGTGAGGCTTGATTCCTACCCTCAATGGATATATAGTGATGCCAGAATTCCACACCCTGGCCTAGCAACCTCAAAAGGAAAAACAAAAATGCCCCGTCCCCCATGTATAGACCAAACATGCACGGGGTGTATTCACGTCCTCACTGCATGACGATTAAACAACATGGAATCCAATAATACCCCCTTTTAACCACATGACATTAAACTGTATGGACCTCATCCTCACCACACGATGTTAAACTATACGGATTTCAGAGAACTACGTACGGATTGATTCCAGCCCTCGCAGGATAAGTAGTGACATCGGGATCCCCTATCCTAGCCCAGCCACTCCCCAATAAATGCCTTCTTCCCCCCGTGTATGGACTAGACCTATGCGGGGTGTATCCCACGTCCTCACCACATGATGTTAAACTACACGGATAGCGAGTTTTAACAATGCCACTTCCCCCGTGTCAGTACCGGCCATGCACGGGGTGCACTTATTTCAGAGAACTACGTGAGGCTTGATTCCTGCCCTCGTAGGATACGTAGTGACCCCAATGTTCCCTATCCTGGTCCAGCCCCCTGAATAAAATATAAAAATGCCCTTTCCCCCCATGTACGAACCAAACCGGCATGGGGTGTACTTCTCGTCCTTATCGCATGACGTAAAACTGCATGGATAGAAAGATTTAAAAATGCTCCCTTTTCCCCGTGTATGGGCTAGACCTGCATGGGGAGTATTTTTGCGTCCTTGCCACACGATGTTAAACTGCACGGTTGATAATATTAAAAATTCACAATTCCCCCGTATACGGACCAATCCTGCACGGGGTGTATACTTCGTCCTCACCGCATGACGTTAAACTGCACAGACTTCATCCTCACCGCATGAAGTTAAACTGCACGAACTTCGTCCTCACCGCATAATGCTAAACTACACTGGCTTCATCGCGACCCATCCAAGAAACATGGCGATACAAGATGGAGATTCTCCTTGCGCATTTTGGATGCTTCCCCTCCATAAACCAGACTCCACGACCTGAAAACTTATGGATATTCATAACCAGTCATGGCCATCGGTAGTGGAAAGTCATCGACCCGTGGACACCTTAGCATGAATATTCATACCATTCCCTCAGCGGCTCTACATAATGATAACCCCTGTCTCATATACCAAAGGAAAGATTTTCTCAGGCGGTACTCTTCCAAGCCCCATACGCTTACCGGCCTCAGAGCCCCCATACCATACCTCCTGATCCTGAAGTTTATGGCGATGTTTTTTACAAGTTCATTCCCCTTTTCACATACAAGAGTTGCCAGGGTATCCCTATATTTCTAGAATCTGTGTCTGTTAGTGGTTCCCATAGTGACCTGCATCATAAAACATCAATCCAGGACTAGGCTACTTTGACTCTGCGGAAAATTGTGGTGAATATGATTCTTGTATACCCAGACACCATTATCTCCATGTTCCGAACTCTGCACTCTGAGAAATCGCAGATTTTCATAACCATTCATGGCCATCGGAAGTGGAAAGTGATCGACCAGGGGACATCTTTGTACGACTATGCATACCATGCCCTCAGCAGCTCTGCATAATGATATCCCCTGGCTCGTCCATCAAAGGCAAGAATTCCTCAGGCAGTTCCCTTCCTATCTCCATACGCCTACCGGCTTCAGAGCCCCCACGCCATACCTCTTGATCCAGGAATGTTGAAAGTTGCATTTTACAACCTTCATCCCCCAACTTGTTCCAAGTATATCAGAACATGTTGACTCAGTTATCCTCAGTGTGACTACATCAATAGTGACCCAATGGTCTGAGCTCTATGACCAATAAACTAGGAGTATCTCATCCTTACCACATGATGTTAAAATGTGTGGAATGAAGGCACACCCCCACGCATGAAAAAAAGGAAAATATCATCACATGGGGCTCATTGAAACTCAACTAGAAACCAAGGATGGATATCCCTGACATGTACAGACATTCTCCAACCAAATGACAGAATTCATGGCCCCGATAATTGCGGATCCTCATAACCATTCATGGCCATCGGAAGTGGAAATTCATCGACCTGTGGAAACATTTGTATGACTATGTATACCATCTCCTCAGTGGCTCTGCATATTGATAGCCCCTATCCCATCTAGCAATGAAAAAATTTTCACAGGCGACACTCTTCCTAGCTCCGTATGCTTGCCGGCCTCAGAGCCCTCATATCATCTCTCCTGATCCAAGAAGCCCCTGATCCATGATTTACACCAATCAAACCCACCCCCACATCTAGGGCATGTTGAGGTACTCAATCCCAGTTGAATTTTGATGAAGATAAGCCTTTGCAAAAATACCCCTCGTCCTAGCTGCACAACGGTAAAATGTACATCAACCTTCAAAAACACCTCTCGTCCTTGCCGTATGATGCTAAACTGCACAGATTATGTATCAACCACATGATGATAAACTACATGGTCATATTTGTCATGGGTTCAATGAGAAACATAAGGTTTTTATCTATCCTTCAGTGCATGGGTCAGACCTGCACGAACCATGGCCTCGCACCAGCGTGAGATAGAATTACTTCACCCATTCTCGGGAAGTTTAGTCCAGATATTTCCCCCGTATTCAGGCACCCTCTCATAAAAAGCCTTACTCTGTACTCAGAAAAAAGCATATCTCACATAAGCCAACCCTAGTGGTCCCAAATATCAACTTCTCCGAAGTTGCTCGGCTATTGGAATTGGACTGTCTTTGACATAAGGACACCTTTGTATGACTATACATACCATGCCCTCAGCGGATCTGCATATTGATCGCCCCTGGCCCGTCTACCAAAGGCACGATTTCCTTAGGCTATACTTCTCTTCGTACGCCTCTTGGCCCCTAAGCCCCCATTTCTATCCTGGGATTCGGAAACCCTCTGAGCCACAGTTTACCTACTTCTTTCACAACCCTTCTTGAATATGCTGGAACATTTTTGAAAAGATTACGTAGAACTATGAGAAGTCGTTCAATTTTAAATGATGTCCCTACTGCATGACTTTAAACTACGTCAATCCTCAACCATCCTTTACGCTAACTAAATGCATATATAGGTTGTCTTTGGATCACACTTCTGATTAGTACGGATGTTCCCAAAAACCTTTCCGATGTCACACTTCCCTTCTGAGCCACCCTTGATGGTTTTCATAATATTCCATGCCACCCATCGTGGTTCCCATTAGCCGGACTTCCATGAAGTCCCCTCGCCATCAGAAATGGAAATGTCTTTAACTTAAGGACACCTTTGAATGACTGTGCATACCATGACCTCAGCGGCTCTGCATATTGATCGCCCTTGGCCCGTCTACCAAAGGGAAGACATCCTTAGGCAATTCTCTTCCTACCTCTATACGCCAATGAAACTCCCATTCCTTGAGACATGCCCTGCATTTCATCAAAACATGTTTTCCCCCATGTCCGTCGAAAGAGTATTGAAACATCTTTTAATCAGTTGAACCCCATTGGGACCCTCACCAAACCATATTTGGTCAAAGCTGTTCGACCTAAAACATCAGTAGAGATAGCCTTGACGGCGGGACATTAAACCGCTCACAAAAGAAAGAGGCACAAAGCCTATTAGGCAAAAAACCCGAAAAGGGAGACCTAAGCAATATCCATGTTATACAAGCTGGGTCTACATTAAATGGGCCCAGGAAAAATCAGTGAATTAAAAGAAAAAAATACAAAAAAAAAAGTTTTTGGGGTTTTCCTATAAAACCTTAGTAGTGGTCAGACTATGCTCGCTGAACCCCATGGTCCAGGAAAAATATAGAGCTTCATTTATTTTTCATTGTTCCATATCAAAGTGGCTATGAAGGGCATCCACAATCCGGATCCTACCTTAGTGCGAAAAGTGATTACATGAGTTTTTCGGTGGATTTACAAAGTTGTATTAGGCGCTGGTGAGAATTATTGTTTGTCTGATAGAGATTCTATAGTAAAGACATCTCATCTTTTGCACCAGCCTGCAATTATTCTGCCTCCTGGGCCGCCTTTGTGCTTTCCCTCATTTACTCCTCCATCTGCCGCTCTCCTTCTCTGATCATGGCGGTGATGTTTTCCTCCTCTTGTTGTATCCGCCGTATCTCAGTCCTCAGCACCTCCAGGTGAGAACGCTGCTCAATAACTTCTCTATGAAGCTTCGTGATGACCCCGGCATGGTCATGAGCCTCTGTTAGGTAGAGGTGTCGAGTTGCAGAAAGGTAGGCTTCAGATTGGGTAGTGGAAAGGCAAGATTCAAAATCACATAGCTTCTCTTGATCAGCGACTACCTGCTTCACTATGTCATAAACACCATGATAGTCAAAGCCATCAAATCCCAGTAATATAATCAATTTGCAAAGCCTCGGTAATTTGGTCGGCATCTCAACCAATGATGTTTGAGAGATTAGTCTCCAAATTTTCTCCCAAGCTCTTTGGAGAGTGGGCCGAATACTGGAGAGGACTTATTGATCTGGCTCAGATTCACTCCCAAATGAAGACACATATTCAGGGATAAACTCCACCATGGAGGGACCCATGGCGGCCTCACCCGAAAACCCTAGCACTGCGTTAGCATTTCCCTCGACTGTCGACACAATTGTCAGTGCCAGAGGTTGTGGTTTTGAAGCCCAAAAGTCAATAAGACAGATGAGTAACCCTAATTAGAAAAGGGAATAAAAAGGAGTCAGTTGTAGGAGACCAGTGAACTTACTCATAATCAACAAGGTATTGGCATCTGGAAGCTCTGCACTTCCACCATAGACACTCGAAGAGTATTCCACATCTTCGATAGGCAAGGGAATTCAGGGAGACCCCAGAGGAGTCCAGGGCCTGAGGCCATGCCTGAGGCCCGCAGTCTCCAATGCCATCCCCAAATGGTCGCCTACTTAAACCAAGCTCAAAGGAATCACTCCCCCGGTGAACAAGATAATGGCCCACTCATGGTTCCCAGCAATTGGATTAATGGAAGGCTCTTCCTCCATCATCATGGGATCCGTTGGGCCTGGGGAGGTTGGCTCGGTCAGATCAGGAGCCCCCTCAACGATCACAGGTGCCCCATCATCCTCCGCAATTGAAAAGGTTATCTGATCAGCAGGGGTCTCAGATACCAGTGGTACATCCTCTTCCATATCTCTGACTAGTGAAGGCAGGATTAGAGCATCCATATCGCTGGCCCCTCTGGCAGGGCTCACCATCTCGTCACGGCCAGGCGTGGTTACAGGTGATTCTACAGACGACAAGGATACGGAAGTCAAAATCTCTTGGGTAGCCACAGCCAGACCCCCGAGTGGCCCTGCAACAAACATCAAACAGTTAAAGACTCGCGGAGTCTATGAATGCATGTTAGAGATTGAGAAAACATGAATTTATGATTACACGACGTTCCCTGTTTGAGTCGTTCTGATAAATGGAATGCCTGTCACCATCCCTGGATTTTCCCAGGGGAAGGTTCACCCAGAATTATGGAAGGACCAGGAGGAGGAAAAACCCTACCTGAGTCTACGATGACCGCTTCAATGAGCTCAGTTGTGCCAGGGGACCCTTCCTCGCCGACCCCTGTAGGCGAAAGCGCATGATCCCCTACCGCAGTAGCACAAGGGGTATACTATGGAGAAGGAATTACTCCCTACGATTCTCTGGCACCCTGCGTGAAAATGAAGGAACCTTATAACCTCCACAATAAAGGAGTGAAAAAGTCATAATGGGCGAGCAGAGCAACCTCTTCTTCAGGGTCGGATGATTTGTAACGTCTAATCATCATAGACACCCGGATGATCCTATAGAGATGATTCCAGAGTGATTGAATGTACTCATCCATCTCTTTTAATGAGGCAACTATTTCATCTAAATCCTCCTCCAATAGCAAGTGGGGTGGAGCGAAGATCGTCCCAATGTGTGGAAGATTAAGAGTGCAGGTTTGAAGAAATGCCCAAACTTCTTCGTCCGAACCACTGACCCTTAGGTCATCCCCAATCCTCCAAGCCTCCTGGAAGGAGGCCATGGCGTGAATCGCCGACCGAGGATGATCAACCTGAGAAGGTCGGGCGGAGATAGGGGCTGGTAAGGGGGCCAGTGGCTGTATTTGTGTTACGAATCACATCGCCACCCTATAACTCCCTAGGACTACCTAAGGACGGGACCTCACGGGTAGGGAGGGGAATTCCCTAGCATCAGCCATGATGGGTAGATCATCAAAATCATTACCCCTTAACGAACGGTCACTTCCTTCCCCCTCTTCATCAGTCACCGGATGCAGCATGGCCTAGACTCGGTGGGTTAATACTGCGTGACCATGGCGTGCATAAATATATACCAGAAGGTCACAGAGATATCGAACGACCCTCTCGGGGTCCGCGTCATAAAAAATGTCAGCGGGGGTATATTTGTAGCCCAACCCGTCAAAAGATACTTCTGATAACTGATGATACTACCACAGAGGACGGGGGTACTGGCTGCCAAAGGGTGACCAAGATTTGAATTCGTCCCATTGGCCCCATGCCGTCAGAAAGGAAGCATCAGCAGGAATAACTACCCCCCACTAGGCATCCTCAAGGGCATGAGAGGATACACCTTTGTCTATCATGATCTTCCCCAGATGCACGAGACCAGCAGGGTGACGAAGGATTTTTCCAGGCCTAGATAGAGTGACATCCTCCTTTCGCTTCCTTTTTCCCTTTTATGGCTTGGGAATTGAGATGGTGGGAACCAATATCCCTAGCTGGCCATTTGGGTATGATTGTACCTTGGAGTCAGCATAATTCTTAGATTAGAAAGGCATGCATTACGCAAGCGTGGGGGTCATAACCTCACAGCCGATATCCTCCTGGGTAAACATTAACCACAATTGTCTAGCCGCCATTAAATGATGATTCTTGAGAGCACCATTGAGTGCGGGGGACACTGTTCTTGGACACATCCAAATTGATTCCCAAATCGGCAAGGCGCATACCCCACGTTGATCAGTTCTCCACCGATGCGAGCCACCAGAATACCCTCTCGGAGGGAGAGTAGGTAGCCCTGTTTGCTAAACTCTACTGTTATGGTGTTCGTAATTGCACCAGCTGAGGAAGAGAATGGATGAAAATTGAAATGGTCATAATTCGAGATTCGACTTGATAGTAGACGCTTGTTTGAAGCTGTCTGTTGACTATCCTTCTCATGGGAAGCCCACTATTCGAGCCTAACCCCACTGGTCAGTTGCAAGTATCATCGGAATGCGGTGCCCGAAATTTGAAGAGGGTTGATGAAAGTATAGAAGTTCTTGATGTGTACGCTTAACCATCCCCAGAGAATTTGGAAAGGGTTGGCCACTCGATTTGGCCGACTCCCATCAGTAATGTTACCAAGCAGCTGGTAAATCCTTTCCAGTACCGAGACAACAAGTTTGATAATGTTACCGGTAGCCAATTGTGCCTCCATGAAAAAAGTGGTGACCTACACACCACCAGCCTCACATATGGGTAATAACCAGCCACTTAAGAACATGGCCGGAAAAGCTGCCAGGTGGAGCAATCGATCGACATCTTGAATAAGCTTCCAGCCCCAGCTGCGAAAGTCACCTTGCTCCAAAATCAGCCAATAGCTGCCCCTCTATTTACGGGACTCCATTGTAGGGCAAGTCGTGGGCCTGCATTGGAGAGCTGCTGATTCATCAGATTTGATCTCTCTCACAAAAGCCTTGACCCATTCATGAAATGGGACGAGCTATTTTGGAGACATATCCATTGAGTGCTTCCGAGCCTGATTAATAAGCTGCTTCACTAGGGGGGAGTCCTCTCTTCATTCTCCCACATAGAAGAAGGAGGCAGGAACTCGTCATACATACTCCCAATGACAGGGACCCCCAAAATCTGAAAGATGTCCCATAGACTAATGCCCACTTCCCCATGGACCAGATGGAAGGTGTTGGTGTCCGGGCTCCAGCATCTCATAAGTTTCTTGGAGAGGGCTTGAGGTCAGTGGGTGTAGGTTTGGGACACCTAGGTAGCATCATACAAGCCTACGGCTCGCAACTATGCGCCAAATTCTGCACAACATTGCCAAACCCAAAAGGGACACCCCCAATCCAGTGACTTAAGTTCTCCTCCCGGTCGAAGGGCCCAATTCTCCGGCCAGCCATGCTGGTTGCATACCATGGCGTTACGAGCAATAATATGATAGTAGTGGATTGTTCTTTCCTGTTGACGTGGTTCTCCTGTCAGAGATACTATAAGGTGATTCAACACAGATCTGATAGATGTACCCCTCGAGGCAGGCCGTCCGCCGGTAGGTATCACGAACTGAGGGATAGTGGCGGTAAATATCAGTGCTTCAGGATTGTTATCATGGGATGGTTTCAGAATCGGGGTATCAGACAAAAAAATGAACCCATATGAGGGAAGGCTATTAGAAAAAGGATACTCTTTCTGTGATTTGGAGAGCTGGTTGGCAAGGAAGGAAGACGATAGGGAAGGGCAGACTCCATATTGAACAGAGTTAGCCATTTCATTCAGGCATTGATCAGCAATTGGGAGCAGCTCTACAGTAGGCCTCGGCATAGAACGAGGGGGAACCATATTTTCTCCCTGCATAGTAGGAGCCAACAATTGGTTAGTCCAGAATAATGTTCTGGACAAAAACAATCAAATGAATGGTTAATGGGCCTTCATAATCAATATCCGCAAGGAGGCCATGGAGGATGGTTCGTGATGACATCATCTTGTGAACCACCCCTTTGTGAAATCAGTCCGCGAAGCCCGAGCCCATGAAGCGTTGGCCCGGAAACCGCGAACCAAGTCGCTCGACGGAATTTCAATCCCGAGTTTATTTAGAAGACATAGAAACATTTTAATTTTTGAGAGATTTTTAGTCCGTAGAGCATCGAAACCGTGAAGCATGTTCCACCGCAGCCCATCATCACTTACTTTTTAATTAGCTAAGATTAATGGTTAATGGTTGGGAAGTTGGTCAGCGGATGAAGGATACTGCGAAGAAGGAATGGTTCTTGGAGGTCACTGTCGGTTCATGGAAAAGGCACTTCGCGAAAAAGAAAACATGCAGAGGTGAAGGAGCTCTGGTTTCGTGAGGAATTTGGTAAAGGAAAATTTAAGGGCTCCCCATATTTATAGGCGTGGTCCCATACTGGGTCCACCTCTCTACAGAAAACCATCTTAGTTTCAGGACCACTCTGCATCAGAATGGCCTCCTCCTCATTCTGATCGGACCCCATTTCGATGGGGGGAATTTGTAGGGTTCTGAAAAATCCGCAAAGGAGATTCTACCCAAATCAATTAAGAATTGGGGAAAATAATCAAAGAGGAGACACAATTAGGACCAGTCCGCGCACCAGTCCTATGGATGCACAATGTGTCCAGACCCCACGAGGCACCCCCCTCCGCGAACTATTATTGTTCACAAAATGGAGGCGGAGAGCCTCCGCGGTCACGAGGCAGGATGGGCGCCAGTCCGGTTCACCGTAACGAACCGCCCCAACCGCGGACCGCGTCAACCAGTTCAGGCTGAACCTACTGTCGTTCGTCGAAAGGACGTGGAACCCTCCGCAGCCGTGGAGCACTCCCTGAGTTCGCCTCGCGAAGGGGGGGGGGGAAGTGTTTAATACACTCCGCGAAACACGGATTGACCAAGTCAGTTGTGAACTGGGTATTTGGTTATGGGCCTCTGAAAAAGGTGCCTTATGGCCACAGATACATCCCTTTCCCCACTCCATAAAAGGGGACCAAGGGGGAAAGAAAGAGTAGGAGATTAGAGAACTGGAATTAGATTCGGAGGGATTGGAAATTCGGAAGGAGATTGGTTGAAGGAAGGCTTCAGATTTTGCAAACAGTGAAATTCCCATCCTCGAACCACATAAGGTATATTACTTAACAAGGAATTGAAAAATGAATAATAATGTGGTGAACCACGAACCTAAAAAAACAAAAAAGGAGAACCGTGAACCATACCCCCTCCATGGATGACTTCCCCGCGGACCAGGAAATTTATGCGTAGCACTCTCCTATGCCGGCGATGCCCCGACTGATGAGCCACTGATCGGCGCCACCCTTGGCCGCCGCTACCCTCCTAGAACCCTCCGTGAACCACCCTGGTTCGCAGATTGAACTCGAAGTCGCGAACCACCCTGGTTTGTGGATTGAACCTGAAGCTGTGAACCAACCTGGTTCGCGAATTGAACCCAATATCGCAAACCACTCTTGTTCGCAGGACGCCAATCAGTCTGCGGGCCACCCTGGTTCGTGGAGGGCTTCTCCAGCCATGTGGCCCTTCCCGCACTAAGGGCTCCACCACCCATACCTCTCGGTGGCTCGCCAAATACTTCGGTGTTCTCATTTCCAGAGCCAGGTACAATCCTTCTGATCCAGCCAAGTCCTCCATAACTCCCTCATTGGAATGTTCATTGGCCCTGAGGTAAGGACTCCACCAGAGCCACTGGATGCACATGGCATAACATTCAGGTGCATCAGCGCACCATTTTGAGTTCACATACCCATGGTAAATAGGGGTAAAGGGGTTTCCCCGACCCTTGAGTAGATTCTTGAACCATTCCTAGGTTCAAATTCCCATGGTAATGTGGAGCATGAGCTCGGGAATCCCTTTTATTCCCTTCCACTTGTTGAGGGTTCCTCAAAGATGGTAAAATGGACATCATAAGGAAGCCTTCATGAACTTCAAGAGAGGAGATGGGCACAGGAGCACCCCCTTTACCTCTCCAGCTTGGCTTTGTCGCCCTGTGCGTCCATCTCGGAGTAAGCCCCGAACCTCTGGGCCTCCTCAGAGTGAAAGCCCCCATTCATCACCTTGGGCCGCTTCATGCATAATCCCTACTCTTCTTCTCAACGACGCACCTTTCTCGACTTGATCCTCTGGTCCCTGCTTCCTCTTGTTTCTCACACCGAGCATGACTCACGTGGGATTAGTGTATGCATCGACCATGAAATCATACCATGGGCCTCCTCATAGTGTAAGCCCCAATCCATCATTCTTGGATGACTCAGATTGTAAGGTCCAAGCCAAAGTGAACTACGGGGACTTTGATCCATTCCCAAGCATGGTACATAGGAAGCCTCCACAAGGTTCAAGCCCACCACTCGGTCATTTCGTCACGTCGAGTTCCACCCTCGTCCAGCATGACATTAAACTGTCTATAAGAACTATATGGACTTTGATCCCAACCTCCTAAGTAGGCTACGTAGGAAGCCCCACTGAGGTTCAATCCCAACAACCGGTCGATCTGATCATCTCCATATCGGTTCACCGCGCCACTCCTAGTGCCGCCTCAAGTGAGTTCCAACCCTTCGGGGTCATTAATCCAATGAGGGATGGTAAACCTTTGTCATAAATGATTCCAAACCCCTACGTCCAGTTGACCGTTGCCCACCAAGGTTAATTCCGTGGATACTATGTTTGGGTATAAACCAAAGATTCGTAAACATATGAATACGTCTTAAATCTATATGAGAGTCTCAGAACAGGCAATAATCCCCCCCAAAAGGGTGTGATGAGCCCGACTTCCCATCCACTCGACCAATGTGAGTTCTTAAGAGTTGATGGTCAGACCATCTGGAAAACGCCTGCCTTTGGAAAGAAGGTCCATCAATCATTGGATATGGAGCCGTTGGGTGTTTCGTGGCCAAAAACCAGAACGAAATAATATCATTTTCTATGATTTTTTCGATTTCAGTTAATTTAAAATGAAAAAAATATATTTTTTATATTTTTTCAATCTGTTATAAGTTTATTTTGGTGCATTAGGTATAAGAATTTCATATCAAATAATCATCAATTTTACAAATATATTAACTTTTTTTGAAAATTGGTTAAATGTAGAAATTATACATTTAAGGTTATAATATTTTCTTATGTTATAGAACTATAAGGTAAAAGAATGAATTAACTCTTTGAAAAGTATATAATAAAAAAATATTGACATCTGACATTCAACTTCGATGAATTGATAGACTTTTAGCCCCTCATAAATTCATTATTATGTGGTTGTCAACAATCTCTTGAAAATGTTTTGATCGCTCTATTTTAATCTAAGGGATTTTATTTCTATTATATGTTCATATTTTAAATTTAAAATGATGTTATCCTATTTCAAAATATGACTTTATTTGTGACATTTATACATCCATTTCCTCTTTTAAATTAGACTTCATACTAATTGTTTTTAAAATGTTGATTAAAATAAATGAATTATCAAATATCAATTCATTCATTTCAAAACAAAAGATCAAATTATGATGATGAAATTTATTACGAGTGGGGTAACACCTGTAGATTTTAAGAAATGTTTTTTTAAAATTTAATTTCATAGATATATTGGGCTACATGCAACATCGAGCCTAGAAAAACCATGGAATAGAATTATTTAAATATGACCATTAGAAATTATACATTATATTGGATGGTATGAATAAAATTTACTAATTTTATAAATGTATACATATATATCATAATCTATATTCATGTCGAGTAAAATGACTTGAAAATAATCACTCGATTTTTAGTAATGTCATATTGTTGTTATGAAATACATTTTTTTCAAGAAACAATTACATATTATTATGGGAAAGTATTTTTATTAATCACTGGAACTATTAGATTTTTTTATTACAAAATAATCATAATATACAAAATAATCAAAAAAAATTATCTTCTGATAAAATGTTGAGAATTTCGAGATAATATTAATTTTCTATGGAATTTTGAAAAAAATTTATTTCAAATTAAAACTATATTATTTGTTTTTTTGAATGGAAAAAATTACATTTTATTTTAAAAAAATTCCATTGTAAAATTACCTCTCTTAATTAAAATATTAATAAAATTAGGTTCATTGTAAGCAAGTCTATGTATTATTTTTTCATATTTTTTTTCAAAAATCAATGTTTAAAAAATGTTTTTTAAAAACACTGTGTTTTAATATAAATTTAGTAAATTTTTCAATATTGGTGATTGATTTTTATAAAATTTATATATTATATACTCAAAGTTGTTTTTCAAATTTCTTTCACAAAATAAATTTTCCCGAAACAATAATAAATCATGTTTTACACATAAAAATGAAATTTCTCTGAAAAGTATATTTTTTGTATTTTTGAAACTTGCATTGAAAATATTTCTACCATTTATAGGTAATGAATTAGATATAATTAATTTCATTTTTATAATAACTGTAAAAAATATACTTTTAGGTTAATTTGATTTTCGTAATATGAATTGTAACTATGATAAAATTTATCACCCTAGTAAGGGTAAATCTAGTTAATATACATTACAAATAAGTGATATGACTATAATTATTTATCATGATTCATAATGAATGAATTTCAATCAATAAAAAACAAATTAATAAGTAATTGTTATGATTGATGGATAATTATCCATGAAAATGAATTATATATTATTAAAATTAATGAATGATACAAAATGATACTCAAATATTCAAATTTATTATATGTGTTCATCTAAAGAACTAAATTAGTTATGAAATAATCACAATAATTATTTTTATACCAGTTATATTAAATAAATGGTGGAAATTTATATATATTTTTATGGTAATTTATAACCTCCTTCGTTGATTACCAAATAACAAGACAATATTTATTCAATTAATTGAATAATAAAAGAAATGGGTTTGAAATTATTAAAATTTATTTAATTTTAGTGATATATATAGCTACACGACATTAATGGGTGAATATTATATATTAGTTTAGTTTAAAAGAATTTATTTAAAATTTTATCTTTTTACATATTTCTTTTATGTTAAATTAAATGAATAGTTTTAAAATTGATAAAATTGATATTTTGTTAATGAAATATATTATTATATTAGTAAAAATAAAAAACGTATTTAAATATAATAGAGTGTGAATATTATGGTCTAAAATTTTTTTATTGGACATTTAGGGGTCAATTTTCCCTTTATAAGTAAAAATTAAAACCCGTTAATATTCAAAAAGATCAACGAGTATTATAATTTACATTTTTTAACAAAGAGTTAACAAAAATGATAAGGTTTAATGTGACACAAAAAAAATGTCTAAACCCTATTGGTATATAATATTACAACCATATCCCACATAATCATTGAATACCAGGAAATTTATTGGTGTCTTCATTGAGAATGAAATTGTTATAATTTATCATTTTGATAAAATAAATATTTCCCTCTCCTTAATTATGATTCATCACTTCTTAAATAATTTATTTACATCAATTTGAGATATATATATTGATTTTAATATTAATATTCCATTTCTAAACATCACTAGACTCATTTTTTGTATATTTTAATTCCTAAAAGACAGTCCCTAGTTCCATTTAAGGGATATTTAATGTTGTCCTTTCAAATAAGTGGTAATCACCTTACCCGATCACAATTTCTATAATATAATTTAACTTCTATAAATATATGGTAAAAATCATGAAATAATATATTCATTACTCAAAATATGTTACAATTTTATTATTATGAAAAAATAATAATAAACACTCCTTCCCATAAAAATAGAACTGAATGCATACCTTCTGTGTATCTCCACGTGGCAATACATTTCGTTTTTCAACATCAAATTTTATAGAATAAAATATGATAGATTTAATGATTATATATTATATCTATGATATAATTATATTTATTGAATTAGAATATCACGTCATCTTACTTACTATCTAATATTTTGGGGAATGATAACTCCATTCGTTCACACATGCGGACGACCACTTCCACTAAGCAATGTGGTTTTGTTTTCACATAAATTTTACATGGATAGTAAAGACGATCATTTTTAGGATATATATTATATATATTATTATATAATGATCCTATAAATAATAATTAACATTTACCTATTCATTGACACATCAAAAAAAGGAATCATTTTTCATGGGCTCATAAGACCTACCATCTCCATGAAAATTATAATCCATTTTTTTATCACCATATTTAATGAAGGAGTTAAAACGTATATATATATTTATTATATAATATATCTATATAATTAATAAAAAAAATTAGATGATGGAATCATGATCAAATTCATGGACCATTTCAAATATAACAAATGATGAAAATATCTCTAAGAACATTAAATTTTATAAAGTGTCACCAAATAATAGATATAAGGATATTAATAGATTATATATGGTATGATATAGATAATTATAGGTAATAAAATTATAATATTAAATGTATACTTATTATAAATTCAGTTCCAATTAGTTAAATGGAATTCAGACCTATCCTAAGGGATTTCTAGTATCTCTTTTATTTCAACTAGACTTGGTATATATTCCCACATATTTATTTTTTGTGGTGTATATATGGAAAATTAATTTAACTAATGATTAGTGTTATTATTTTTATGGGTATTTTTATATACATAAAACGGTATTTCTATCATATGGATTGTCAACTATGTTTTACCAATGTGCTAAGGGAATTTATATTATAATTATATTATTTATTGATATCATTTATGATTAATTTTAAATGACTAAATAATATGATATAATTCTCAAGATTATCATTAAATTTATTCATAATAGGTTATTTGATTAAAATTATGTTTTTTCCTTTCAGCTTCCTACAACATTATATCAAGCGACCATAAATATGTTATTTGGAAAATAAAATTCATTTCCCCTTTCTCTTGAAAAAACATTTTCAAATATATGATTTTTTTAAAATTTCATAAGGATATGTTTATACTATTATCAAGTTATTTTTAATCAAATTTCTACCAATGAATAATTTGTTTCAATATTTTTTGAACTAATTAAGTTTTTCATTTTATAATTAATATACATTGTGAATTTTCTAACAAATATATGAAATGAAGTAGTATCCATTAAATTATTCTATTAGAATAAATTTTTTTGCCATCATGTATACATATTTTTTATGATTAAATTTCTAATTATGTGGTTATTTTAAAATAAAACATTTTCCATTATATTCTATAATTTTTTTAATTATTTTAATTAATAAATTAGAAAGGGTATTTTCATCATGAATTCTTTACAAATAATTTTATTGTATTTATATCCAGCAAATAGAACAACCATTGATTTCCCTTCTTCCATACTTGGGATATGATCTAATTATTCTAGCCTTATTCATTAACTAGAAAGTATACATTTATTATGAAAATATGTTTATAAAATAAGTTTCTCTTCTACTAGTTATTACTGGATGAAATGAGTAAATGTTTATGAAACTCATTTCATTTATATAGGATATGCTATGATATAATTTTTATTATTTATAAAGTTAACCCATCCAGCTATAATTGCCTAGGACATGATATTTAACGAATAAGTTTTAAATTTTTATTGCATAAATATATTTAACAAAATCAATTTCATAGACATATGGTAATAGTTCATGGTTTATGTAATTTTATTCCCATAAGATTTATGACTTACAAACTACAATGATTTATTCCATAACATATGATTATGATAATTGATTTCATGGTTCTGGTTTTTAAACATTAATATCACGATAGTATAACCTTATCCTAATATTATACATATGGAATCATTAATATGTACATTTGTTTCCTTTTTGGATCATCCAACATGGACCTTTTTCTATGTTTCTCTTACATATGTTATGAAGAATGGTAATAATGAGTGCATATGCATAATATGACCATAAGGTTTATATGATTTAAATGATTTTAGAATTATTCGAATATGGAATTTTTTTTAGGTTATTTAATAAATATTCAGCCATTAAGATATAACATCTATTTATGAAATGTATTTATCAATATATCCACAATGATATACATTGGTGGAAATCCTTGAACTAAAAACTTTATGGATTTGTTATTATAATCCAAATGAAGAGGTTGTATATAGGAATTAAAAAAAAAATGCCAGATTGATAAACCAAAATATACCGAATTTTTTGTTGACATCACCTACACTAGTATACTCCAAATAAAAACCATTGGACCTCATAAATATTACAAAAACCACTTACACCACTCAATTAATTAATCCACACAAAAACCACACGTAAACACATAATTTACACTTTCAATTACTTATTGTTATAGTTCTCACAACTTACTATTCATAAGTATACAATATATCGTTAGTAATCATCTAAGTAATTTAATTATCATGTTCTAAATTTAAACTTACACTACATTCATTTACCAACCCATATCATTTATCATTCAATTCATTTAATCAAATAAATACCCTTCAATTCTAGATGATATTCATTAAAATTCATCTTATGATGTTTCAGTTTAAGAATTTCTATTAATTAAATGGATAAAAAAGTGACTAAATAAGAACACTATATAATTAATGAATTATATATCATCACATGAACTGATAATTAAATATATATAAATACATTACCACACCCCATCCATAACACCACAAAAACCCAATTTCCATACATCACGCTCACATCCCATGCCATCTGAACCATTTTTCACAACCCAATATAGTCCTCTTCCAACCTAGTCACCGCCATTATTTATGAAGTCCCAAAAAGTTCCACATACCATTATTTATTAACATCAATAACATAAATTACATCTTCCATGAATCCACATATAATATCAAACCAAAAAGTGATTTAATCACATTACTTCATTACATAGCATAGGTACTCTAACACAATTCAAGATTCCATGGGAAAATAAGTCATTCTCAGGATATGAATTTTGATCATTTTATTTAGATTGATTAAAATCAATCAATAGAGTAAGGGGTAATTATCACTAAAAATATGTCACAATTAAGCCTCATAATATCCATAGAAATAATAAATATAATCTAAAAATTATAATAATGTTATAAATATATACAATGTAGAAAATATATTTAATCACTACAGCTTCTAATTTTTTTTAAATAAAATTAATTAACATCTTACAATGATTTCTACCAGAAACCTAATGGATGATAAACACCTACATTCCCCACACATTCCTAGAAATATTAAGAGATCAATGATCACATACCTCCAATAATTTTTATTAATCATTGTACACAATAATGTGAATATGTAACTGAAATAGGACTATGAATTCAAAAAGAACCCCTACATTATCCCTAATCATTTCATAGTATTATGAAAATCATATCTAAAATATAACATAGTAAAAACAAAAACCCCAATGGGAACTACAAAAGAGTGGAATATTATGATTCAAGTGGGAGGGTTCTTGAAATCACCACATGTCACTAATGATTGTATTCTCAAATATACTGATAAAAGGTAAAAATTGGGGATATAAGATACTATAAAATCCCAGGGGTTTCAGAAAACACTCTACTTGAATGTTATAAAAATGAGGTCATTTGAGGGTAAAAAAACTTATAAATGGTTTATATAATGAATAATTGATTGTGGGAAACACTTATTCATTTAATTATTATTCGTGAATCCCACTAATTATGAATAATAAATTAATTCAGTCTATGAAAGGTTTCAATTGAAAACCTGAAGAACGTACACAACACATCGTGGTGAATTAGTATTGAATTCATTCCCATAGATAATAAATATCTCATGTTGCAGAATAATTTAGAATATAATTAAATTTTGGATAATAATCCTTGAATATATAACAATTTAGAAACAAAAAACCATTTAATTCATTATAAAATGTTCACACCATCAAATACTATATGTAGATTAAATAATATCATAATCTCTATGTATCCTTCCTTTTGTAGACTATGATCACCACAATCTTGTATACAGTAATAAATATTCCTAGACTATATAAAAATCATTATTATATACAATTCAAACTATTATCATCCTCAAAAATAAAAATAAACCCATATTAGGGAAAAGTGACGATGATGCTATCATGTCATGAATACTCTCACCCCATGAGACACCTATAATGGAACTCATGATAAAAAAAATTAACCATAAACCATTAGAAAATTATATGTTTTATTGTTATCATCAAATAAGTCAATGATTATTTAGTTATATAATATAATATAATATGAAAATCAAGAAAAATTATAAAACAATTCTGGGTTTTTAAAAACAATTTACCTCCCAAAAACCCATGTACTCTCTTAAATGTCACCATGCATCCAAAATATAGAACAAGGGGACCAATATGTCAATTTTGCACCATTCCATGATTATATGAGATCAAAATGTTTCTCTGCATAAATTTTTTATTATTCTAGATATCAAACTCTATGCTTTTAATGTAATGTGACACCTCATGAAGATATAGATAGAGTGGATACATGTGGAAGATGATGAGAATGTTATAAAGGAAAAATAAAACTTCCAATTGATAAAAAACCACCATAACATGATCCAATGTGAATTAAATCTAGATGAATGATGTTTAAATCTTACTCTATCTGCAAAACCATTGAGTCCATCAATAAAGGGATTCCATAAAAAAACTAGTTCTGAAATATAAATCTCCATTGTACTACTCCTACAATCATCACATGCATTATACCTGTCTTGATTCACCTTCATCAAACCTGAATCCATTTGAATATAATTTTTCATTCCATACATTAATTTAACACCTTGAACATCTAGATAAAAAATATTTTCCCTATAATAATATAGAATAACATGGTCACCCATAAAATTCAACATATGGATCCATACTAATGGATGATTCAATAATACCATTAAAATAAAAATATACAAAGGGAAATTGTTTTAACATTAATCTACAAAAAGTAATGATGAAATATCAAAACACATATTATAGTATTTGGATCATCCCTTAAAACTACCCATATTTTTGGGGATTAAAATTTCTATTTAGGTTTAACACGAAAAAAAAATCAATCCCCTCTAGTTACATGTGGTAAAATGATGATCTGGGTAATGAATTACAATCCATGATTCCTGATGAATCCAAATGACATAATCAAAAATTAACATCATCAAAATACCCATGACACTCTATTGGGAAGAGAAGAAATGTCAAGAATTTTGTCTATTTAGTTTCCATTTAAAATCTATATTAAAAAATATTTAAAATTGAATCCCCTAGTTTATAAAATCTACCCCGCTAACATAAACATTAGAAATATAAACATATATTTAAAAATATTCTAAATAGATTGATCACAACTTAGTTAAAACATGATTTATATCTCTCATATAAGTATATACATATTAACTTTATCAAAAAATTAATGTTAAGAACATTTTAATGCATAGAATAAATGTTGTTTTTTGATTCTATAGTAAAAAAACAATAATGGTTTAAAAAAACAACAGAATACACAAAAGAATATTTACTGGAGGTTTAGAATCATGATAAGACGTAGTCCTCTCATCTTGGAAATCACCCACATCCATGTTGATTGTTATAAATGTAAATTTATTAAAATCAACAACAAGGTTTTATATAAAACAACTATATGCATATAGTTTTAGACTCACAATCACTTCTATAGTTCTCAGTGGGAAAATCGAGGAGAAGCAATAGTGCATAGGTATTCCTGGTTTCATAGCTTCTTCCACAGATTTTAATTTGAGTAAACATGTAAAAGAATATGTGAGGGAGCTGATAGTACACTCCAATTAAAACACAAGATCCTTTGACAAATAAAAATAGTGTATAATAAATAAATATCTAATTGTATTATAAAACATGAAATAGAAAAGAATTATATTTGTGAAAATTTAATTTGTCTCATTTTGATCAACTTTATTTGATAAATAGTCTTTAAATAGGCCCCATATCACAGTTAGTTATGTTTTGATAGAGATTTATAAAAAGTAGTGTCTTATGGAAAGTTTTTTATATATTCTATGGGTATCAAATTTTCTATTAAAACATAGATAAAAAATATTTATGTATTCAGCACTACAACAATTCCATTAGAAATTATTCTCTTTAAATAGATCTACAGGTCAATGTATCCATTTGATTATATTCATTATGTTATAAATGTCACTAGATCCTTATAAACTGATCAAGAATATAGACATGGAATATTTTAATATACCCTACATATTTTGTTATATATGGTTATTTACTCTTTACATAAATAACAATTACATTGACTCATAGTTACATTGTAGAGTAACATAGCTAGATGTCTTGTCCTGGTGACATGGAAGAGTAACCTTATTTTCTATTTTAGCAACATTTTTTATTCTAATGAGAGAATTATATCTACATATCATAGCTTCATGATTTTTCATGACCACTAAATTTCATCACACCATTACATCATTTTTCGTACATTAAATTGTAGTCTTATCACAGTAATATAATTTTAATTATGTATAAGCTTTGTATAAATTTGTTTATGTAATTTTATTGATGTTACATTAATTTAAAAAAAAGTGTTATCTAGGACATAGAAATATTACACTAACCTATATCATGATATCATAGTTCATTATGTATTTGGATGAATAATTATTCAGGTAGGTTGATTATCAACCCTGAGTTGGTTTTTTACACATACACTCACTTCAACTTCAGCACATGGTCACTACATAACTTATATTGAATTAGCTCATCTGATGTATGGTCACTTTAATGTATAGGTGGTCATCACCACATAGTGAAATGACCATAATGGTCTGTAGATTATCTTCATACTATTATATCATTAAATTTATGTTGTGTGTTCATGGTAACTTTAATATTTATGAATTGTTATCACTTTTTTCCAGAAAATCTGTCTATCATAAATCAAGATATTCTTTATAATCATAATAAACATGATTTAAATTCATTAAAATAAGGTGGTTCTGGACTAATTCAAAAATATCCACCATTTTTATGCTCACAAGTCATGATATATAATATAAAATTATTTTAATATATCTTAAATATAATAACAAAAAAATGTAATAAGTATTTATCATTTTCTAAAATATTCATGTTTTAAAATATTTCCCAATGATTTATCATATTTAATAATATATTTAAATAATTTCAAAATTTATCCTTCATTTAAGATTATAAAAAACTGATATTACGGTAATATTATTCTTCAGATATAATATTTGAACATATGTATTTCTTTATTATCAAGTGATATTTAAGTTAGATTAAAAAAAAGAGATTTTAGTAGTAATTATAACCCAAAAAAGTATTTGGAAGATCCCTCACCACATTAATCACCATAATATTCCTTCCACAAGACATCAATAATGAGTTAGTTTTGGTAGATTTTGAAGTTTGTGGTGTCTATGTAGTAGAAGGATCATGAATTAAAAAACCGACATCATTGATTTGAGATTATGAACTACTTATGTATGATATAATGTAAATGGTTTAATATAGGTGGTTGTAGTTAGAGTAGATTAATTAATATGTATTTAGGTGGATATTGGATAAAAATGTCTGTAGAATAATGGTTGGGTTCCAAAAACCTAATAAAATCATTTATTATTATAGATCCCTATTCTTTTACATGAAAATTTACCTCGTTATTTTATATAAAATATGATCTAACATGATTTAGAATAATCAAATCCTCCACTTGATACATAAAATATATGGCAAAGGCAGGAATTTTCAAATAAACTGATAATGATCTAAAAATAGATTGTAGTTCTAACATGGTGAATATTAAACTAATAAATATGTCAATGGAACTTGAGATATTCTATTTATATATTTAATTTTGTTCGATATATTTTCTAACTAAATCCATGAATCTAGTAGAATGATTATGAAAACCATGAATCATTATAACTCATGTCTTCTAAAACTTGTGAAAAATATGTTTTAACTCATCCATAATTTTTTTTTTCATATTGTATCATCATTAACATATTTCAAATGAAGAGCAAGAGGGATAGATGAGGATGTTGAATGTTTAAATACTATTTTAAGATACCTTTGTTAGAGATTCAACATCATATCTAAAACTTCATCCCACAATGAACATACTCGTGCTCTCAAATATTCAATATAATTTTTTCAACTCCATTTTAATATTGAATTTTAGTTGATGCAACCCAATGACTAAATACACTATCCTGGATATAACTTCTTCTATGATTGGTTTTATAGTATTTTCTAATCATACAAAAATTATTTCAACATCCTAATAAATTATGTCATTAATTCATTATTATAATCGTTGGATATATATGATGTTCAAAAAATATATTAGGAAGAACAATGTAAAGAAAGAGATAGATCATAATCTAGAAACCTACCATCACAATCTGTGTCCATAGACTTTGGTCCCAACGATTGGAAATTTGTTTCTTAACCCATTTCTTCATAAATTTCAAGAGGAATGGTTTTAGGGAATTTATTGAATCCTTAACTAACTTGGTTGTTATAATAATGAAAATTTCATTTCATATCTTATATAAATTTTTATTTCATGAGATAATTCCAATCCATTCAGAGAATCTATATCATCTAATATGGAACCTTCAATATCTCTCTGAGTATAGTGTCTGGTAGATTCAATAGCATGAGTTGGAATTCCCTAGGGATATAATCATCATTATCAATCTGAGAGTGACATAAAATAAGAACAACAAGTCCTAGGGGTTTATCCCCATATGCAGGTGCATCTCTATGTTGGGTGAAAGATTGCATACAAGATCAAGAGAATTATCTATGATATAATTTTTATTTAGTCACACCAAAGTCATACCATTCGGTTTTATTAAAAAAATGAGATAAAAAACAATAAATTATTTAAGGAATTCATCTCTAGTATATTATTTATGAGTTAGATGTGGTAGAGGATGTTTAGGTGGTCCATATGATATAACAGAAGATGCTTCCCTAACATCCTCATAATTTTTTGTAGCTTCTTCATTATGATCTAATATCAACCCATCATTTTATTAAACTTTTTACTATAACATTATGAAAAAAACTTCATCATTAAAAATGTATTTAGATATCTCAATTATCTCAAGACCAAGATCCTTTAGATCTTTTTTTAATGAGATACTTTATAAGATTACAAATCTTATAAACACTCTCAACGATAAATACCCATTGTCATATGTTTTTTCTTATTTACACTCAAATTCATAAAGATCATATAATTTAGGAATAAACCAACTGAGGAAGTTATTTTACCACTCTATGTGAAATAATCCCATATAATCCTTAGTTTCTCAAATAAAAATTATGTTTTGAAGAGAATTAATCTTAGTATTTTTCTTAGAAAATTCATCACGTGCCTCCCCACATACTTCGACAGATTTATCTAGATAATATTATTCATCTAGAAGATAAAGGATAATTCTTCATACCTCAGTATAATAATGTCTCTCATCGTATATTAAATAATATTTTGAGTGAATTTTTTTGGGAAACTACATTCACCAATTATAACTGTAGAAGTTTGTCATCATGTTTTCCCACTCCCAATCACTTCTTAAAGGTAATTTGGAAAAACAATTCTCATGATTTATTGCATAGAAAAATATATTGAATTCATGAACACCCTTATATAGAACACATAAAATCATTACAAAAATTCTGGAATAAGAAAATTCTTATAAATTCTTCATTTTTTATTGTATCATCCTTATTCCAAATAATTAATTACAGGTGGACAATTAATTCATTAAATAACCTCATAATAAATGACAAACAATATTATTTGAACCAACCATCCCAACCATGTATTTAAATCACGTTTTTTAACAGGTATATGAATATATTAATCCATTAAGAATCTATATATCTCTCAACATATATAGACTAATTGAGAAGATTCATGTTATGAAGCTTCACTATAGCACTCATGCTTCATTTTTTATGATTTTATATTTTGGAAATATTTACATCAATAAAAGATATAACATCAAGAGATTATTAAATTCATGAAAACCTCATTAATTGATAGTATTTCATAGATGGATTAAAATTTAGAGAAAGGATTGAGAGGGATGGGTATGAGAGAGTAAGTACTTTTTTATAAATTAGAAAGGTATTATTAAAGAAAATAAATGAGAATCAAAATGAAAAACATTTTTTAATTGATTAACTAATTTTTCGATATAAAATAATTATAGGATTACGAAAAATCCAACCAAAATTTACTTCTATAAAAATATTAAAATGAGAACTAACCTATTGGCGACACTAAGAAGTATTTTGGGACAAGAAGGATGTGTTGATATACTAATTGTGGACTCATGGTATGTGTATTGACATCATGACTTATGTTTCATGTTTGGTATAGTGACTATAAGTGTAAAATTTTATGGTAGGTATAGTGACCACATAACCAATTATATGTGGCCACTTAAATGGCCATATGAAAAAAAAATTTGGTTTAATTAATACAAAAAATATAATTTTAGTATCTTGTAGATAATTTATAAAAACTAATAGAAGGAACTAATATAGAAAATTTTCGACAATTTTAGACTTTAATTATGAATATCTCATTCATTACTTCTCTTAATATTAAATGATTTTGAAAATATATATGAACGATGAGGATCAGTACCAATATATTAAATGGTAATACCTCCCTTTCGAAATTGGTTTCTCAAAATGTAATTTCTTACATCAGTATGTTATTTTGATTAATTTGTGGAAATATTATATGGAATGATTATTTTACTTGAATTATCCATATTTATTGGGAAATTTTGACATATATATCCATTTAATAGTAATGCTTGTTTGATCAAGAGAATATTGGAATTGAATAATTCATTCAGCTATGTATTTTTATAAGTAGATAATAATGCATGTTTTAGAAAGTAAAAATGAATTCATGAAGTGACTAAACAATTCTAAACCAAATTAAAATGTTTAGAATTTATTGAGTTATTTTATTTAACTAGTTGTAGAACCTGAATAGATAAAAGGATAATAATTTATAGTTGTTTAAAGTTAGACTATATGAAATTGAAATCTGCGGTGACTCTAGGGTGAGATATAGAATTTCAAATATCTTTCCAAAACTGAACACATATCCTTTAGGGTCATGAAACAAGATTATTATAATGACTAGGATTTTTCTCTAATTTACTTTTATAAATTTTATGATAAAATACTGAGACAGTTCACTGAGATGGCATGCTATTCCAAGAAATAGTGTTCCTGGAATTATTTTTTATTAATGTTCAATATTTAATTAAAAGAACTCAACGTCTAACTTGTAACATTAATAACACCTAAAAGAGATCCTGGATGATAGATCTGAGGGAACAGTTGCATTTAGAATAGTGAATTTTTCATTGGTGGGGCCTAATATCATTTGATATGAGTCAGCCCAAAATTGTAGATTTTGGACGTAACTGTCATTGAATATTTTAATATTAATATTTTAATGTTGAAATATATTTTCGATTTATATTTTTTTACTAGAGGTATTGGTCCATGTTTAGAATTCACATCCCTATAAATTCCTTTAGGGGTCTTGAGAGAAGAAACATTTAAAGGAGGGATTGATGAATGACGATAGAACAACGCCTTCTCGAAACAAGGAATTAGGATCAAGAGTGTTCTTCAATGGATCGTCAATGATGATAAATTATCTCTCCAGAAATGAGTGATCCAACCATAGATAGGGATTTTTTTCTGTGTGATTCCATCCCAATTATTGAAATTGAAGATGAACTTGAACCAACCCATGAACATGTTGATCCGCGGTTCAATTATCTGTGTGTGATGAGATAATCTTGCGAGGATTTTTTGGGAGTTAATCCTTGTGATTTTTATCCCTCATTAAAAATTATAACATGGAATAATTGATATGTAAATGTAAAAATTTCTATTATTTCTCATTCATGCATTGCTTGTGTGTTCTTATCCCCCTCTATTTCATCACATCTTGGTGGCTTATGAACAAGTTATCATTTCATATTTGATCAATTGTGTAATGGATTGGGACTAATGAACTAACCCAGTGAAGACATCGGGGTGGTGTAACTATGAAGGAATGACACATCCATGGTGACAAAAGTTCCAGCGGACCGCAACAAGAGGCCATGGGCGGTGGTTGGTAGAGCCACCAGCTACACAATATGTAGCGGGAAGACCCACAATAGGAGTCCTCGAGTGGTGGTGCCACATGGTAGTCACTAACATAGAAGTCGATGACCGAGGGGCTTGAGGTGGTGTGACTATAGGTAGTGAATGGTGTCTTCGTTGGTGGTGGAAATCCGTGACAAAATTCCTTAGTGTTGGGGAAACAAGGCTCACTTCAGTCTTGTCAGTTAGAGAAAGACCCGCGATAGAGCAAAAAGATCTGTTTTTCATGAAGACTGTCTACACCCCACAGAATGGATGTTCCACATGGACTGTCCATTCCATGTTGTATGGTATCATTGACTAGAGGAAGCATATGTAGCTGATCCACGTGCGAAGGAGATGGAGGATGTGGCTGGAGGAGTAAGCTTCTCGCCGAATCTCGGCCAGACCTGAACAATTGGAGCGGTGACCTAGTCCGTCAGGTCCTATATGCCAAATGGTCCATACCCACATGCCAGCAAGCATTGTCCAATGACCCAGTTTTTAGGGTCAGACATGGGTAGGGTTGTTCCGACCATGTCGGACAAGGCCCAGACCCAACCATACCTATTTTTAAAAAGCCTCACAACATTCAAATTGTAAGTCCCTTTAATGAGTGGTGTATGGTGTTTGGACACATGAGAAGAGTAGTTCCCTTTTAGGAGGATTTGTGAGACCATAGTGGGGTCCACTATAGATGAATATATTTTCCCCTGTGTCCTTTCCATGAGGGTATTATATGAAATTGCATATAAATCCCCTAAATAGAACGAGTCTCAGATAGAGTTATGGAATTATCTTTGGGTATGGAGTGATACTCTATCACCAATAATGGAGTTAATTGGGAATTGATGTTACCATTGAGTGAATGGAATTAATCCTCCATCTAGTCGGCTATATCATTAGGGTTTGTGTTATCCTTCAGAATCCCCAATGTTTTGGGGTAATATATATTGGGTTTATAGTATTATTTAAGAGAATCCTATATTTGTAAAAAAATAATCTTGACCAATGATGACATCAATACTCCAAGAGTGAGTCCTCTAAGGATGAACAAGGAAAGAGTAGAATCATGTGGTGGAAGTTAGGCTCTAACATATCCTTTAAACCTTGTGAGTATTATTTGAGTATATCTAGATATCCATAGTATATTTTTGGGCATATATTTGTATATATATTAATTTGTATAATTCGTATAGTATTTCCATTGTGGCATCAGTGTGTCCTAATGAGTAATGTTTTAATCACCCTTCATGGTTTATACCCACCAATGTCGAGTCTCGTACAGAAAATCGATGTTTCCTTGGAGTCTTAGGAAGAGTATGACCACGACCAGGACGGGACGGTTCCTTGTGAGATGATTCAAAATTTGGTGTTAGTGACATCATTCTACTAATATTCAGTACCCTTGTTTATTGAAAAAAAATTCCACCTATCTTTATTTTATATGGGACTGTATTCTAGCCCGGTTTAACGTCCAGTACCTTAAATTATTATTGTATTCTAGGGTTTGTTCTTATTATATGCATGCAAGGTGGTTGGTGTTTTCTCTTTTTTATATTGGTCTCTTGGAAACGTGTGTGTGTGTATGTATAAGAACTTATGTAATGAGGAACCATTTTTATATATGCCAACTCGGTGCTATTCAATAGCCACTATCCTATTCGAGGAAGACATGGGGTAGACACGTCATGGGGCCCACTAGGATGAGTTGTGAATGTTTGGTATTAGTTGGAGTTGATTCATCGTTGGAATCAGGAGTTGGTGAGATTTTTTTGGGGTAATAGTGTTAGGTGTATTGAGTTTAGCATTCATGCTAGGGAATCCAGTACTGGGGCGGTGACTGACGTATCCATACATCAAGACTCTGGGTACCTACTTTCTAACTCTGTACATGAAAAAATAGATTTAAAGAAGTGAATGTTACATGAATCATATAAGAATGGGTTTCCTTTTCCATGTCCTTATTGAGATGTCTCTCAAGATATACTCAATTGACTAAGGTTCATCTTGATCTATTTCAGGTTTCCTCCACACAGAAAACCAACTAGGATCCTGATGTGAAATCATGAGGATGATCCACATAGCGATGAGGCGTCATTCCAAGGGCCTTTTCAAAACATGGAACCCTAGGTGGCATTCCTATTGTTGGACCACATGTCAAGCATCAATTTGTTCCAATACTACCAGTAGAGGATTCAAGCAGGCTGATTTCGTTTCATGAGTTCTAGAGGTAGATACCTCACAAGTTCAGGGGTGAGGCAAACCCCTAGGTAGCTGAGGAATGGCTCGAGGTGATTACTCATGACTTCCACCTTGTGAGGTCACCGATTGATTAGCTAACAGTCTTAGTCGTGAGACTCTTGCGGGGTCTATGGTACAATGGTAAAGTGTAGTGATCTAGAATCATGATGAGACAACTCTCTCTTGGGTTGAATTTCAGTACCTCTTTGGAGAGGAGTTCTTTAAAATAACCTAGCGTTCATTATGCATCCAAGAGATTCTACATCTGTAGTAGCATATCTAGACAACAATGAATTACACAACAAGGTTTACCGAGAATTCTTGATTCTCTACATATATGGTATGAGACTCTTTCAACAGGTCTAATGATTTTGAGAATGGGATATTTTTGGTTATTGTGGAATCCATTGTGTCTCTTTGTATCCCTATCCTAGACGGGGTGCTAGAGTGAGATCCATTTTCGGAGACCTTCTTGGTTAAAAAGGCACCAATAGTGGGAGCTACTAGTAGAAATTAGGTAGAGAAGTCCTCATTTGTGGGTAGTAGTCAATAGAAAATAAGGACCATGTGGTCTAGGTCCTTACGGAGACATCACCTTGATACGAGATCAATGGTTTGAGGATCCTAGAGTAGAGCGTGATAGCTAAAGGACAAATTTTGTTTTGCATGCACCAGTCATGGACACATAACAAGTGATTTCCCGATAAGCCATGTTGATGTTCAGCGGATGGTTGAGGGACCATCAGGGTAGAGTTTTGATCATGGTGGTCTGTAGGGTATTGGAAGTGGTATGGTAGGAGGTATAGAATTAAATGATGGATGGAGGTTCAAGGTACCACCACCACCCCCAGGAGGTCCTCCATAGTCTCATGGATCTAGTGAATAGGGGTGATCCCACCTTCAGGCGATGGAGGCTTACGAACCCGATACTCTAGGGAGGATTATAGGTATAATCAGCATCTTGTACGAAAAAGCTATAGTTCGTACATACATAGTTTCCAATCACAAATTCCATACAAGAAACCTTGTTCGAAGATTGGTGATTTGGGCTGAGTCATTGGCTCGATCATTACATTTAAGAAACTCTTATGGGCGGGGATTCAATTGTAACAAACTGGAGCTAGTATGGTAAGCATACTCTACGATGCATGAACATTGGTTGGGATCCCCAAAAAATGGAATTGCATCCTTATGACATTATTCTGGGTATTGATTAATTATCCACAGTACATTCTCAGATTGAATATTTTAGGAAGAGTGTGTTGTGTGTCCATAAGGAAGGGACTTTGTTTACCTTTAATGTTGACAAGGAATTCATGTAGTGTAGGATTGAATTTCTCAGAAGGGGTTGGATGTGATCATTAAACTATTGGCTAGCCTCCACATCCATGCGGTGGAGGAGATTCGCACCTAGTCTACTACAATGGTGGATGTTTATGAAGCTGTATTCCTTGACGATGTTCCAAGATTAACCCCTTTCACGGAGGGTGACCTATTGATTGATCTATATCCATAGACAACATTGATATCCACACATGAAAATCATATGGCTCGCATAGATTTACAAGAGTAGAGTGTACAACTGGGGGATTCACAGAGGAAGGGCTTTGTGGGGCCCACCATCTCACAATGGGCAGCCCTAGTGTTGTATTATAAGAAAAGTGATTGGTATTTGAGGCTCTGTGTTTATGTCAGGTGCCGGAATTTAGTGACCATGAATAAAATTTATCTTATACGAGATATTGATGACCACTTTGACCATCTAAAGGGAGATAGGTGGTTCTTGATGACAGACGTGTTATCTGTCTATCATCAACAACATGTATGGGGATGAGGATGTACCAAATATAGCCTTCATATGTCAGTATAGCCACAAAGAGAAATTCGTTATGTTGTTCGGCATAACCAACACTATTGCAGTTTTCATGGGACTCATGATTTGGATCTTACAACCATAACATGAACAATTCATCATGGTCTTCATTGATTACATTATAGTGTACTCGGCGACAGAGGATGAGAACTTGATACTCATAAAGAGGGCCCTGGACATTCCCAAAGGGTCACCAAATTCATGGAAATCTCTCTATGTGATAGTTCCGGATTTTTGAGGTCCAATTTCTAGGACATGTCATTTCAGGGGCATGAGTTATAGTGGATCCCGTGAAGATTGAGGTTTTTCTTGCTTAGGAGCCACCCATGATTGAGGGAAAGGTGAGGAGTTTCATGGGTTTTGCTGGGTAATGTAGAAGGGTTGTGCCTGACTTTTCTAGTGTTGAAAAAATCATGAAAACTTTGAAATGGAAGGTAAACCCTTCATGTGTATAGAAAACATCCAGGTGTTTTTCTAGGAGCTTATACAGATGTTGAAAATTTCCCCCTTAATGAGACTAATAGAGGATGGTGTTGGAAATTAACTGTTATATGATGCATAAGGAATTGCGATCAGATGTGTTCTGATGTACGAGTAATAGTTGATTGCCTATGGATCATGACAATTGAGGTTTCATGAGCAGGAATTCACAACACTGGATCTTCAGCTGGAAATATAAGTCTTCGCTTTGAATATGTGGTGAAATTACATTGTGGGGGATTGGTTTACTCTCTAATCAGGCCATTAGAGCCTCATGTACATCATTCTCTTAGGTACTTGGACATGAGACCGATGCATTTGCTAGAGTTCCTCCTAGACTAGGACTTCACGATCGTCAATAATCATTGGAAGGGGAATGTGGTGGCAGAAACGCTTAGCCGGAGGTCCAACTTGTAGTTGATGTGTGAGAAATCATTGTAGTTGTCTATGCTACAGATATCCTTTGTGAATTATGATATCATAGATTATCCCCAGTTTATGGATGTCTCGCCTATACTCATACAACGAGATAGGGAGGCCCAGTTTTGGATAATGACTGTGAGTCCCGACATGCTCATTTTTCTATAGGTAAAGCACTTACGTGATATTGGATAGGTGGGGAGCACATAGTTATCTTAAGATGGTGCACCATTATACTAATAGATTTATGAGAGGATAATTTAAGGGAGTTTTAGACAAACCACATGGTAGTACATCCAGTTGTAGAAAAAATGTACCACAAACTATGATGTGTGTTCTAGTTTCCAGATATAAAGAAGGTAGTGAGAGAGTTAATTTCTTTCCACCTCAATTTTCAGTAAGTGATGGAAGTGAAACAGGTTTCAGAAGACTTAACTTATCCACTTGATGTTCCATAATGTATGTGGGATGGGATATCGATGGAATTCATGACTGGTTTACCATGAACATACATGGACCACGATACCATCTGGTTGATCATTGAACGAATCACCAAGTAGGCCCACTTCTTAACCATCGGGGAGAAAAGTTTCATAGAAGGTTGGGATTCCTTAATGTTCAAAATATAGTTCAATATCACACAGTTCCTTTGATGGGTTTTTCAAACCATGATACTTAGTTGACATTATTGACTGTGGAAGTGTTTGTAAGAGGCTTTGGGTTTCAATTGTAGTTGAGCATAGCTTTTCTTCCCTAGACGGATAGTCAAATGGAGAGTACCATCCAGTTTCTAGGGGATATGATTCATACCTTCATGTTGGACTTTGGTCACAGTTGGGAAGACAAATTACCCATGGTGGAGTTTTCATACAGTTATAGCTACCACTCTACCATTGATGTGGCACCATTAAAGGACATGTATGGTTGACCGTATAGATCACCATTATGTTGGACAGTCCTAGTGGTGTTAGAACTTATGGGCCCAAAGTTGATGTGGGCTACCACCGAGAAGGTAAAAATCATCATGGAGCATATGACGACTACACATAGCTGACAGAAGCCATATGCTAACAAAATACAGATGTCCTTCGATTTTGAGGAGGTGACCATGTTTTCATCTAGAACTCACATAAACATGGATTGTGGCTACTTGGCTAGGTGACCTCAATTATCTAAGGTTCATCAGCACCTTTCAGATTCTAATCAGAGTTGGCGAGTTCGCATACTACGTAGCTCTCCGACCATAGATGAATCAGGTGCATGAAATCTTTAATTTTTCATAGTTTTGGAGATATGTTCATGACCGATAACAGATTACCAACAAAGGAGAGATAGATATTGATGATGGGGAGATATTTGTGTTGTTCTCAATGGGAATCGTGGATCGGAAGGAGCATACCCTTCTTAGTAAGTTGATTCCTCTACTAAGCATATGGTGGCACCATGAGAACCTACAAGAGAGCACCTGGGACTGGGTGGCTTAGATACATTCTCATCACCCTCATCTTTATGCTGAGTATCCCTTCTTTTCGATTTCGAGCCTGTAATGACCTAATATAGAGAGAATGTAATGACTCGGATTTTCTTCATATTTAATTAATTAGTTAATTGTAAAATAGTGAGATCGCGCACTATGACCGCATGAGATTCTGAGAACAATTATATGACCCCATGTGGATGTCGAGGTGGGGGGAAGATGAAGGAATGGCTCATCGGCAGTGACCCATGGTCTAGGAAGAACTGTGATGGCGGATTGGACAATGACAGAAGGCCGTAGGTTGTTGTAGAATGTTGAAAATGGTTGAAGGTAGAGCTATCAGTGGGAAGAAATGTGGCTGGAGACCACAGGTGGGGGTGTATGACAACCCTGCTTTTTATTACAACTTAAACATGCTTTATTACATAAAACATCACTTGATACAACAAAGAAGATCGAGAGGTTTAGTGTCTTTGGGGCTTAGGATCATTACATAAAAACTATAAACTTGAAATACAACATCCTTATTGAAAACTTCCTTTACATGACCACTACATTCCTTCGTACTTAGCATTGCATGGGATAACCTGAGGACATGCATAAGAAAAGGGTGAGCTATAAAGCCCAGTAAGGGAGTACATAATGAATAAAATGAGGAGTAAAATACATGTTAGGAAATAGGCATATCAATAGAGCATAAGAGAGACATGAACATAAAGGCATGATAAAGCATGATAATCATAACATGGAAATGTGGCAACAACACTTAACATTGAATTAGCATGAGCCAAGGCTCATTGCACATGGAGCATGAGTAAACCCTCATTGCACTTGAAGCACGAGTAAACCCTCATTGCACTTGAAATAGCATGAGTAAACACTTATTGCACATGACGTATCATGATACTATACTTTACCCAATGCATTGGAGCGCTATCAGGGCGCACCCTTTTTAAACATTTCATTTCATGCATAAGTGTGCCACATGGATCATGAAACATGAATTCATAAAACATAATCATTTATTCCACGATAAAGGAATGTGGAATTCATACATGAAACTTTACAATCAATATGTTAATGTGCATAAAGGTGAATACCCTTGATGGAGAAATGGGCATGGTATTCACTACACAAAGACATTGTCTTAGAAAATCGATGCGATTTCGGCAGCATAACGGCGTGACATAAGAATTCATAAAAAAAAGTTGATGAGAGAGAAAGGGGTTCCTCATCATATTTACATGTAATGGAAAGTAAGGAGGTCATATATATACATGTCCCAACAATTGAAATGGAATTTAGATTCATGATACAAAAGTATTTCTTGAATGTAAAAGAAGAGAGAGAAGATCCTTTCGGAATTTCGGCATAGTAACGGGTGTACATGGGAGGCATTTAATGAGAGATAAAGGGTTCTCCCATCATTCAAAAAATAAGAGGGAAGTATGGGGGATGTGCGAAACCATACCCCAACATTCATAATTGAAATAAAAAGGTCAATACAACTTAAAGAAAATTGACAAAAAAATGAGAAAGGAAGAAAAAACCCTTACTTGGAAGTGTGCTTCCAAAGGCTAGAGAGAGGCTTGTGAGAGGCTTATTGGGAGCTTGGGGAACCTTGAGAGGATTCTAGAGAGAGTAGGGAAGAGGTTGGACGAACATCAAGGGCTTTGAGTGAGGAGGAAGTGGGAGCTTGGGTGGGTTTATATAGGAAAGGTGAGAGAATTCTTTATTATTTAGGTTTGGGACCCTTATATTAAAATAATCCAAACCACAAACCATCCCATGGTATTTTCCCATGGTTTCTGGAAAAGGAAAGAGGAAAAAAATATTTTACAAGGCCAAGGTCTGAACTTATTAAAAAATTAGGGTTGCTTATGTGGAGGTGAGTCACACTCCCATGGAAATTAATTTAAAAAGGCAAAGTGTTGAATAAGTCTTGAGGGCTCCATTAATGCTTTGAAAAGTGAGTCAAACAAACCCAAAACCTCATTATTTTAATGATAAAACACATATTGGCCGAACATAAGGATTATGGTATTTTATTACATCACCATTGGGTCATTATGATGTCATAAAACACATTATATATTTAAATGGTATTTAATTTTTAACCAAAAATTTGACTGTCTCAGAAAATTATGAAAAATTCACTGTTGGATAATTTTGACTTCCTGATTCCAAAAATAATATTTATTTTATCTAAATAATTTTCTAAATATGTGAATTTTTACTTTTAAAATAAAAACCGACATTTATAAAAAATTCACGGGTTTTGACAGAAATGGCTTTCAAACCTTAATAAAAATTTTAATTGCATTCATAAAATTATAAGATCATTTATATTTAATAAAAATTAATTTAATATTAATAATAATATTTTATTAAAATATTATTTAATTCAAAAATCCTTTAATTTAATAAAATATAATTCTTAATTAAATAATAACTAAAAACACCGTTTGTACTTTAAAAACTAATTACAATGTATCAAAAATGACTAGAAATTATATTCATTATTATATACAAAAATAATGTACATGAACATGGTGCTACTTATTTGTTACATAACCCCTTAAAATAGCCGCATAAGACCTAAGGGTAAGGTGTGCGATGGTGACAGACTCTTGGGGTTGCTCGGATAACATTGCTCGAGTGGTAATCTCTATCAACTTCCATTTTTCCCGTAGACGATCACGTTCGAGCTTGACTTGATGAATCTCATCTTGGGCTTGGTCAAGGGAAAAGCCCAAAGACACCACCTCTTTTCCGAGCTCCGACAAATGGGCTTCGTAAGGGGCAATTCTACTGGATGAGGCCATCGCTTCTTTTGTCTGAGTAGAAAATTGGTTCGTTAAAGCCTTATATTTAAACTACCCAGATGATCACTGTTCAACGGCTATAAAAGTAACGGTCACAAATCATAAAGTAAAACTAAAAAAGTTGATATCTTATAAAAACATTTTTCATAAAGAAAAATTTAACTGGATCGAGAGGGATTTTCCATTAATGAAATTTTGGGTCGTTACAACATTCCCCCCTTAAGAAATTTCGCCCTCGAAATTTTCCTTTTCCCACACTAAAACAAATGTGGGTAACTTAGCTTCATCATATCCTCCGACTCCCAAGTTTATTCGTCAAACTTGTGGTTTCTCCACAACACCTTGACGAGGGGCATTGTCTTATTTCGTAGAACTTTTTCTCTACGATCCAAGATCTTCACTGGTTTCTCCTCATAAGAAAGATCGTCTTCTAATTGTACCACCTCAGAAGAGAGTACATGTGAAGGGTCTGGTATGTACTTCCTTAAGAGGGATACATGGAAGACATCATGCACCTTGGCCATAGTAGGTGGAAGTGCTAGTCGATAGGCCACAGCCCCAACACGATCAAGAATCTCGAAGGGGCCGATGTACCTTGGACTTAACTTCCCTTTCTTTCCAAACCTCATGACCTTCTTCCACGGAGATATGCGTAAAAACACCATGTCTCTGACTTTAAACTCAAGGTCTCGTCGACGATTATCTGCATAACTCTTCTGTCGACTTTGGGCTGCCTTGATATGTTGCTGAATGGTTTTCACCTTCTCCACCATTTCTTCGACCATTTCGGGTCCAAGCAGCTTATGTTCACCGACCTCATCCCAACATGCCGGTGTTCTACACCTTTTCCCATACAGGGCTTTATATGGTGCCATTTGGATGCTCGAGTGGAAACTATTATTATATGAGAACTCAACTAGAGGAAGATGTTGATCCCATCCTCCTTTACAGTCCATTGAGCACGCTCTCAACATATCCTCAAGTGTTTGGATAGTCCGCTCGGATTGGCCATCAGTTTGAGGATGATAGGCCGTACTGAAGTTCAGTTCAGTATTCAGAGCATGTTGAAGACTCTTCCAAAACTTAGAGGTAAATCTTGGATCTCGGTCAGACATAATAGATAGTGGTACTCCATGAAACCGTACCACTTCCCTGATATATATCTGTGCCAGTTGATCCAAAGAGAAATCCTCTCGAATAGCAATGAAGTGTGCAGTCTTTGTAAGACGATCCACAATAGCCCAGATTTCATTGTTGCTTTTGGATGTCCTTGGAAGTCCAGTGACGAAGTCCATGGTGATGTTCTCCCATCTCCATTCTGGTATGGGAAATGGTTGCATCATCCCCTTAGACTTCTGCCTCTCTGCCTTCACTTGCTGACACACCAGGCACATTGATGTATATTCAGCGATCTCCTTCTTCATATTATCCCACCAAAAGTTTTCTCGGAGATCTCGATACATCTTTGTGCTCCCTGGGTGAATAGAGAAATTTGAACTACGTGCATCATCCAAAAGTTCCATCTTCAGCTCCGAACTTGATGGGACACATAGTCTTTTCCCAAACCGCACAATTCCTTCTTCATTAACATTAAACTCTGAGGATTTTCCCTTTTTGATAGATTCCACTTTTTCTTGGATTCTCGCATCATCCTTTTGAGCATCCTTTAACCTTTCCAAAAGAGATGGTTGAGCAATCATTTGTGAAAGGATTGATGATGTTCCCTTCTTTATGATTCCCACGTCCATCTTCATCAAGTCTAAGAAGATTGGATCCTTCTCAATTCTCATCATTGATAGAATTGCTGGATCCTTTCTACATAGGGCATCCGCCACCTTGTTCGCCTTCCCAGGGTGGTAATGTATTGAACAATCATAATCCTTGATGAGCTCTATCCATCTTCTCTGGTGCATATTAAGCTCTTTCTGTGTGAATATTTATTTAAGACTTTTGTGGTCAATATATATATCACATTTCTCTCCATAGAGATAATGCCACCAGATTTTCAAGGCAAAGATCACCGCCGCCAACTCCAGATCATGCGTTGGATAGTTTTGCTCATGGATTTTCAACTGCCTTGAGGCATAGGATATCACTTTATCATTCTGCATCAGCACACATCCTAAGACCTTCTTCGAAGCATCACTGAATACCACAAAAAGCTCCCCACTTGTGGGTAAAGTGAGCACGGGTGCAGTGATAAGCCTCCTTTTCAACTCCTTGAAGCTTTCTTCTCATTCATCACTCCAAGAAAACTTTACTCCCTTTCGAGTTAGCTTGGTAAGAGGGTTGGACAATCGTGAGAAGTTTCTCACAAATCGTCGATAATATCCAGCTAACCCCAAAAAGCTACGGATATCAGTTACCGATGTTGGCCTCGGCCATCCCTTAATTGCATCTGTTTTGGAGGGGTCCACAGATATCCCATTGCTTGTGATGATATGGCCCAAGAATGAGACCTCCTTCAACCGGAACTCACACTTTCTGTACTTGGCATAGAGCCTCTCCTTGCGCAAAGTCTCCAGTACAGTTCTTAAATGCTCCTCATGGTCCTCCTTGGTTTTGGAGTATATTAGAATATCATCTATAAAGACTACCACAAATTTATCTAGGTAATCTCTAAAGACTCTATTCATCAAGTCCATGAATATTGCTGGAGCATTGGTGAGTCCAAAAGGCATTACTATGAATTCATAGTGCCCGTACCTTGTACGAAAAGCAGTCTTGGGGATATCTTCCTTCTTCACCCTTACTTGATAATATCCCGACCGCAAGTCGACCTTGGAGAAGTATTGTGCTCCACGCAGCTGATCAAACAAGTCATCGATTCTTGGGAGAGGATACTTGTTCTTTATCGTGATTTTGTTAAGTTCACGATAATCGATGCAAAGCCGCATCGACCCATCCTTCTTCTTGACGAAGAGGACTGGTGCACCCCATGGTGATGAACTTGGGCGTATAAACCCTTTATCCAGATTCTCCTGTAGTTGTTTCTTCAGTTCTTCAAGCTCAACCACAGCCATTCTATATGGAGTCTTGGATATTGGTAGCGCCCCAGGTATAAGTTCAATTGAGAACTCAACATCTCTTCTTGGAGGAATACCAGGAAGTTCCTCGGGAAATACTTCAGCGAATTCCCTCACAATAGGCATTTCTTCAAGGGTGGTTTCTTCCTTGGACTCAATCATCTGAGCCAGATATGCATGCTCAGAAGGCAGTAATATCCATGCTTGAGATGATGGAGCTAAAGGATATTCATCTTCCTCCTGACACTTGTAAAGAATCGGGGGTCGATTCTCCATATGGAGTGTGATTTCCCTCTCCCGACAATTTATGTTGGCTCTATATAAGGAAAGCCAATCCATGCCAAGAATTGCATCAAATTCCACCAAAGGGAGTATGACAAGGTTCGCCGGGAAATTCAATCCATAGATTATAACAAGGGAGGAATTATACTCATGGGATGCAATGATTTCCCCATTTTCCGTACTCACCGACATCTTTACTTCCATGATTTGTGTTGGTGCAGGGATTATTCTACTAAACTTTTGAGATATAAAAGAATGCGTAGAACCTGAATCAAAAAGTACGTTCGCTATTCTTGAATGAATAACTAGCGTACCTGTCACCACTTCGTTGTCGGGGTTCACTTCGGCAGAAGTGATGGCAAAAGCTCTTCCTTGCTCTCTTGGAGGTTGTTGATTGCCTCCGATAACCCTTGGATTAGGGCATTGATTCGCAAAATGACCCGGTTCTTTGCATTTGAAGCATTGAACAACGCGTTGAGGTTCGAACGGAGAGTTCCTCCCCTCCGTCGCAGCCGCGGGTCCTTCTTGCTGACAGTTAACAGCTAGGTGCCCTTCTCTTCCACACATAAAGCATTTTCTTGTCCCCCTAAGGCAATTTCCAGGGTGCTTTTTTCCACACTTTTGGCAAGTGGGGTGCTGGAATTTCTTAGCGCCGTTGGATTTATCCATCGGACCACCAGCATTGAAGTCCACCTTCCGCTTCTTGTCCCCATGATACCCCTGTGATTCTCCGATCTCCATTTCAACCTTGAGGGCACATCGGACAATTTCCTCATAGCTGTCGAAGTCACGGATCGCTAATGCTTTCCGCAAGCTAGGCTTTAGCCCACCAAAGAAGCGATCAACCTTGCATTCGGGGGTAACGACAAAGCCGGAAGCGTATCATGCAAGCCTTGTGAAGTTTTCCTCGTACGCTCCCACAGATTCCTCATCTTTCTGCTTGAGGGAAAGGAAGTCCCTTTCCATCTTAAGACGGAGGGTGCGTGGAAAATATTTATCGAAAAACATCTTCCGGAATACCTTCCATTCCAAAGCCTCGATCTCCTCCTCAGGCTTCGTATTTTTGATCAACGTCCACCATTGATCAGCTTCACCCACCATACGATAAGCCGCCAGGAGAACCTTCTCTTTTTTAGAGCATTGGAGGATGGAGAATATCTTTTCAATGGAGTTGATCCATTGTTCAGCAATCGTGGGATCAGATGATCCACTAAAAGTAGGAGGCCTTTGTCTCATGAATCTTTCAATAACGACTTGTTCTTTCTTGGGGGGGGGGGGGGTTGGACGTTCCTCTTGGCCAATGTTTCTATTCAAAACTTGAGTTAGCTAAGAGAGAAGCGTGACAAAGTTCGCGATTCCCGCTCCCATTGGATTGGGCATCTCATAAGTACAATCATCACACTGATCTTCACAACGGTTGTTAGACCGAGTTCTCCTATTACCGGCCATTGGCTGGAATAAAAGGAAAGTTAGGGGTAACACATAAAGGGTAATCCAAAGACAAAAGTTGATGACTTATAAATAAACTTTAATCTCTTTAACTCATGAGTCTATAGGATTCAATCCAGGCTTTTCATGATCTTCGTTCTAACATATATTCTTAGGGGCATTTTTACCTTAATAAGGGTTCATATTAAGATTGTGAATTTATCAAAACATATCCCCCGGGAGTGTCGTAACCAAGAGTGCATCAAGGCCCGTTGTCGTGCACCAGTTCCCGTTCGAGTCTAGCTCAAAGCGGTGTTTTCGGGTTTTTCCCCTAGGATACATTTGTGCCAGATCCGCCTCTACCTACTCGTATCCAGACGGGGATGTATTTGTTTGATAAAACACTTACTTAGTATTTACCAAAATTTAGGGATGTTTTTATTATGCTTAGTCTTGTATCTAAGGCTTTACTAGGGTTTCCTAATCCCAAAAATAACTAAACCTATCCTCTGATACCAACTATGACAACCCTGCTTTTTTATTACAACTTAAACATGCTTTATTACATAAAACATCAATTGATACAACAAAGAAGATCGATAGGTTTAGTGTCTTTGGGGCTTAGGATCATTACATAAAAACTCTAAACTTGAAATACAACATCCTTATTGAAAACTTCCTTTACATGACCACTACATTCCTTCGTACTTAGCATTGCATGGGATAACCTGAGAACATGCATAAGAAAAGGGTGAGCTATAAAGCCCAGTAAGGGAGTACATAATGAATAACATGAGGAGTACAATACATGTTAGGCAATAGGCATATCAATAGAGCATAAGAGAGACATGAACATAAAGGCATGATAAAGCATGATAATCAAAACATGGAAATGTGGCAACAACACTTAACATTGAATTAGCATGAGCCAAGGCTCATTGCACATGGAGCATGAGTAAACCCTCATTGCACTTGAAGCACGAGTAAACCCTCGTTGAACTTGAATTAGCATGAGTAAACACTCATTGCACATGACGTATCATGATACTATACTTTACCCAATGCATTGGAGCGCTATCAGGGCGCACCCTTCTTAAACATTTCATTTCATGCATAAGTGTGCCACATGGATCATAAAACATGAATTCATAAAACATAATCATTTATTCCACGATAAAGGAATGTGGAATTCATACATGAATCTTTACAATCAATATGTAAATGTGCATAAAGGTGAATACCCTTGATGGAGAAATGGGCATGGTATTCACTACACAAAGACATTGTCTTAGAAAAACGGTGCGATTTCGGCAGCATAACGGCGTGACATAAGAATTCATAAAAAAAAGGTGATGAGAGAGAAAGGGGTTTATCATCATATTTACATGTAATGGACAGTAAGGAGGTAATATATATACATGTCCCAACAATTGAAATGGAATTTAGATTCATGATACAAAAGTATTGCTTGAATGTAAAAGAAGAGGGAGAAGTTCCTTTCGGAATTTCGGCATAGTAACGGGAGTACATGGGAGGAATTTAATGAGAGAGAAAGGGTTCTCCCATCATTCAAACAATAAGAGGGCAGTATGGGGGAGGTGCGAACCATACCCCAACATTCATAATTGAAATAAAAAGGGCAATACAACTTAAAGAAAATTGACAAAAAATGAGAAAGGAAGAAAAAACCCTTACTTGGATGTGTGCTTCCAAAGGCTAGAGAGAGGCTTGTGAGAGGCTTCTTGGGATCTTGGGGCACCTTGAGAGGATTCTAGAGAGAGTAGGGCAGAGGTTGGACGAACTTCAAGGGCTTTGAGTGAGTATGAAGTGGGAGTTTGGGTGGGTTTATATAGGAAAGGTGAGAGAATTCTTTACTATTTAGGTTTGGGACCCTTATATTAAAATAATCCAAACCACAAACCATCCCATGGTATTTGCCCATGGGTTCTGGAAAAGGAAAGAGGAAAACAATATTTTACAAGGCCAAGGTCCTAACTTATTAAAAAATTAGGGTTTCTTATGTGGAGGTGAGTCACACTCCAATGGAAATTAATTTAAAAAGGCAAAGTGTTGAATAAGTCTTGAGGGCTCCATTAATGCTTTGAAAAGTGAGTCAAACAAACCCAAAACCTCATTATTTTAATGATAAAACACATATTGGCCGAACATAAGGATTATGGTATTTTATTACATCACCATTGGGTCATTATGATGTCATAAAACACATTATATATTTAAATGGTATTTAATTTTTACCCAAAAATTTGACTGTCTCAGAAAATTATGAAAAATTCACCGTTGGATAATTTTGACGTCCTGATTCAAAAAATAATATTTATTTTATCTAAATAATTTTCTAAATATGTGAATTTTTACTTTTAAAATAAAAACCGACATTTATAAAAAATTCACGGGTTTTGACAGAAATGGATTTCAAACCTTAATAAAAATTTTAATTGCATTCATAAAATTATAAGATCATTTATATTTAATAAAAATTAATTTAATATTAATAATAATATTTTATTAAAATATTGTTTAATTCAAAAATCTTTTAATTTAATAAAATATAATTCTTAATTAAATAATAACTAAAAACACCGTTTGTACTTTAAAAACTAATTACAATATATCAAAAATGACTAGAAATTATATTCATTATTATATACAAAAATAATGTACATGAACATGGTGCTACTTATTTGTTACATAACCCCTTAAAATAGCCGCATAAGACCTAAGGGTAAGGTGTGCGATGGTGACAGACTCTTGGGGTTGCTCGGATAACATTGCTCGAGTGGTAATCTCTATCAACTTCCATTTTTCCCGTAGACGATCACGTTCGACCTTGACTTGATGAAGCTCATCTTGGGCTTGGTCAAGGGCAAAGCCCAAAGACGCCACCTCTTTTCCGAGCTCCGACAAATGGGCTTCGTAAGGGGCAATTCTACTGGATGAGGCCATCGCTTCTTTTGTCTGAGTAGAAAATTGGTTCGTTAAAGCCTTATATTTAAACTACCCAGATGATCACTGTTCAACGGCTATAAAAGTAACGGTCACAAATCTTAAAGTAAAACTAAAAAAGTTGATATCTTATCAAAACATTTTTCATAAAGAAAAATTTAACTGGATCAAGAGGTATTTTCCATTAATGAAATTTTGGGTCGTTACATGGTGGATCCAAGTAGAATTTAGGTTGGAAGCCTATAGTGGAGGGGCCTTTGGTGGTGAAACCATGGATGGAACACAGTAGACGCGACCAAGGTAGTCATGAAAGTGGGGAGATAAGGCTCGCCAGATCTATTTTGGTCAGTGACCAGACCTACGAAAGAGTGATGGAATCCACAAGTCACTCAGACTGGACACACCATGTAGTTTACCTGCATGTAGGTGATATAGGGGGTCATGGCCATGTCGGTCCATGGCTAGTAGAGCAATTAGGCCTGTTGATTGGGTGTCTTACAAGAATAGCAGGGCCACCATAATATCTCATCATGTTGTACTTGCGATTCAAGACTAGTGGGCATAGTGGGTAATGTCGAACATCAGTCCGGTTGGTCTGACTGGGTCGGATCACTTCCGGGCCAAACCATTCCCTTTTATAAAAATCTATGTAATATTAAAACTGAAATAACTTTTAACGATCTGATTGTGGTGTTGGGACCCCTACTAGGTGGCGGTCCTATTTAGATGGGGTTGTGAGACAATAGTTAGGGAAAATGTAGGTTTGGTTATTTTCCCCATGGACCTTTTCTCGAGGGTTCAGTACGTTATTGCATAGACAACGGCTCGAGAGACAGTGTCCCAGATAGAGTAACGGAATCTTATGTGGAAGTGAAGATATACCCTATAACCCCTTATATTACTTTTGGTATTTGAAATGAACTATGATCCATGGGTATTAATCCTTCACCTTGTGGGCCATATTAGTAGGGTTTGTGGTATCCTTCAAAATCCCCTAAATTACAATCCATAGTGGTAGTGTTCTTGGTAGTATCTGAGAATCCTCTGCGTTTTAGGGTAATGTAGATTTGTATCACGGTAACGCCTAAGAAAATCCTCATCTGTTTCTAAAAATCTTGATTAGTAATAGCATCAATACTCGAGGAGCGAGCCCTCCCGAGATAAGCATGCCTTGAGCCAGATCATGTAGAGGATGTTTGGTTGTGACTTATCCTCTTTGCATTTTGATTAGTAGTCAAGTTTATCTGGATATCCATTGATTATTTATGGACGTATACCTATATAGAGTTGATGGTGCATTATTTTAGTGGTTTCTCATTGGTTGTTTCAGGGTGTCCTACTGAGTACTTTTTTACTCACAGCTACACAGGATTTTCCCATACTGGTCGGGTCTTAAGTAGGAAACTGACATTTCGATGTAGTCCTAGGTGGATCATTACGATGACTAGGACCAGAAGTTGTCATGTAATATCATTCAAATAAAGGGTTTCAAGCTGCTTTCTACTACAACATTAGTACCCTTGTTTGTACATCAGACATTGTAGTTGTATTTATTCTGTTGGGCATGTATTCTATTCGGGTTTACGTTCCATTACATCACTTTCTTTTTGTACTATATTTTTGGTTCTTAGTGTATGCATGCAACATGGTTTGTGATTTCTATTTTTTATCATCGTGGTTATAAGATGTGTCTGTGTTTACATGTACATAGGAAAATGACACCCATTTTTGATATATGAATACTCAGCACAGGTCTACATCCCATGGCCTATCAGAGGAGGGCCTGGTGTAGTCAGGACATGGGATACACTATGATAGGTATGGACATTGATGTTCATACATGCTTGTTGCATTAAAAGGGTGATTTTAAATAAAGAATATTTACGCATAAACAATACGGCCTCTGAATATATTGAAATTTTCACACATGTCCATAAATATGAATTCCATAGCAAATAGTAGTGCATCATTGGGAATGTTGCATTGAATAATGAAATTACCTATAAATATGGAATTATCTCACCGCATTTCGTAGTACTTTTGGGATTCATGGTACTAAAATCCTTATCTCGTGAGTCATTTTTGTGTACTTCACGTGACCCCCATGTCCTGATCATTAATGAAATTACCTAGGAAAATTACCTCAATGTATCATTTTATTATTGAAATTTCTAATGCAAAATTTCTCCCAGCAAACACAATTTATCACAACGTACTATTTTTGGAAAATCTATATTTCCAGGTAATTGAGATGTTGTGAACTATTGTCTATTTGAAAATAATTCTTATAAGAGATGAATCATGTAAAAACCTTTTTTTGAGAAACTACACAGTTTTGTGACACTATGAAAAGTTGTTCTCCCTAGTGCATTGTTGCATGACCAAGTGAATTTTTTCTCACAGAAATGCTTAGATACATAACCAATGGTTCAAGATAGGGGTGTGTGCTCCCCCACACCCATTCTCGGGTTCATTTTTGAGATTTCATACCAATAACTAGACTTGATCACTTTAATAATTTCATTGACCCCTATTATTAATTGTTAGTCGAACCACTATCTTTTCAGGGAGAGGCTGGGGAAATTTTGAGTTGATCCCTATACAACAACAATGTCCACCCAACATCGTACCATGATTTGAGATAATCACCTACACTCCCTGAATCAATAAAATATGACCTACATGTCGAGGTATCATTCATGTTCCATGAGATGAACTTGTATACATGGATTCCCTGAGTACCATAATTCAAAACACTCCCCATGAATCACCAAACGTTTTTTTAGATTTAAAAATAGAGGGAAGCTATTGTGTCACTCACACACCATCAATTTCAACATAATATTCCACACCATATAAAATTTAACTATAGTACACAAAATATGAAAAATATATGACACCTATTGTGACACAAAAGAGATTCCTTATGTGGCATGTTTGAGAAGCATCATTCTCTAATCAAAAGACAATACTATAATGTAAGACACTATATTATTACAAAATCAGTGCACTAGACAACACAAATTTTATGTAAAAAAGATTTTATCATCAATTACACAAAACAATATTTTTATATTATTTTTCATTAAAAACTCATTTTATCTAGGGTTACCCATAACCCTGATATTTTAATGTTCGATGTCGTATTCAACAAGCAACATTGAGCTTAAACGACACGTGATATATAATAACTTAATAAAATAGTAGCAAAATTAATGATTATTAATGTTATTAACCAAATAATGATATATATATATATACTAATTTATGTAATAAATTGACAAATGGTGAGTAGATAATAATTCAATTTTTTATAAAGTTATATTATTCTTCAAAAAAACATTTTCTTCAAAAAGAAAAGATTTTCATGAAAAAGAACATAATTATTTAATCCACCTTTTAGAAAGGTTATATGATAAAAAGAACAATATTTTTGGAGTTATAGTATAAAAATTTACATCGGGGGAAATTTTGGAACATTAAAAAAATATTTCTTTTCAGTGAATAGTTGAAATAGAGATTTTATAAAAAGTCAATTATTTTCAATAAATTTTCTAATATAAATGTAAAAATAGAATTTTTGAATGTTTTAAGGTTTACTATGTATTATTTAATTATATTTAATATAATTAATTACTTTGAATCAACATTATATATGTTTTAGTATAGGTTTGTTTTTAGGTTTAATAATGGGTTTTCGTAAAAACTATTATAACATTATTAATGTTTTTCCAAGTTAATTAACTAAAATAATAACTAATGGAGAATTTTTTAAATTAAAACTGTAGTATATATACTAGTAATTGTTAATTCAGTTTTTTTACCAAGATTGTTATTAGTCATAGAGTTGATATGAAATATTTGTTTAAGAAAAAAAATCTTCTTAAAAATACGTTATCTCACAATATATTAGAGATTAATATAAAATTGAATTTTATTCTAATATGAATTGATTTTTTAAAAATGGAGTAAATATTTGGAATCATAATATAATTTAAAATACAATATTTTTAACCTCATTTTTAACCTTCTTTATTAGTAGAAAATGTTAAAATTAATCATAATGAATTACTTAAAAATGAGTTTACTGAGAGATTTAACATTATATATATAGAAAAATAGCCTAAAAACATGTCTAAAAAAGGTTTAATAGATATTTTCAGATCAGAAGACTTCTATTATTTATAATGGACTATTATCTGGCTTGGTTACATGAAACATTGTGGGATTAATTCACTATTTCCAAAAAAATTCTATTTGTGCCACTCACTTCACTTATAAATGGACACCACATCGCCTAAACTATTAGCACTTCAAATAATATATAGTTTGTTAATTATCCTGAAAATTGGTTTCTATAATTCCCTCATATCATCCTATAATCCTTATTGTTGGTGTAAATCCACCAGTAGAAGGCCTTGTTTTTCTACAAAAAGAAGTTTCCCAGAGAAGATGTAACGTTCATCAAAAAATATTTTGTGTTTCATTTCATTATACAGCACATTAGATTATTATTACACCATACTGATATAGTAGCCTTTATATAAAAAATATTCGTCTATTTATTTATGTTGTTAAACCAAAAAAAACACTATCTTATCAAATAGCTTCTAGAATCAACATTCATGTCTACAACAAACTACCACATCACGAAATGATGTCATTCGTTTTAACATTATCACCTCTCACAGTTTGGTATGCTAATGGATATGATGTTTACATATTATATTTTTATAAAAATTTATATATTTACTAATTATATCATATATAATGTTTTACATTCCATTCTGTATGGGATATGATAATGTCACTTGTGCGTATAGCGGACTACAACCACGTGAAATAATGTGATTAATTTTTCTCCAACGTGTTACATATAAGGTAAAAAGGGTAAATATAAAAAAATATATTACAAATAATTGAAATATTTATTATATTAATTAAGTATATATTATTATTTTAGTATAATATATCATTTTGGTTTAAACATTTCACTTAATAAAAAAATAATGTAAAAGGACATTTGTGGACGTGTGGACCACCACCGTCTCAAAATGATGTGATTAATTCTTTCACCACCACAGAATAATAATGAAATATATAGGGATATAAAATAAAATAAAATATTACTTATGATATTAAAATATTTCATGAAATATAATATATTACTTTCCATTTTGAATAATGATTATTGAAAATTGAAACGTTAATTAATCGTATGTATGACATACTACCTTTAAGATCATAACATTAGTTTATTTCTAAAAAATATCTCATTTTGGATTTCAGAATTATAATTTATTTATAAATATTATATTTATTTTAATATTATTATTATATGGATGTTTATATGTTTTCATCTTTGACCATGGTCAACACACCATACATGTTAGGACAGACAAACTGAATTTGGACAGAAGATCATACATAAGCATAATCTATTATATAATTTTTTATAAAAAGTTAATAAGATATATAAAACTAATATTAAACATTAAAAATATTTATTCACCACATAAATAATTAAAATTGGATAATTATTCCAGATGTTAAATATATAAGTGACAGGTTAGTCGGAAGGTATAATATTTCTCCTCTTACTTGTATTTCTATCAAATATATGACATATTCAACACATATTCTTGTTTTTTGGTTTTATAAATCCCATGAATTTATTTTATTTAATTATTATAAATAAGGATTTTTTGATGTGCATATCTAATTTAGAATCTCTCTTTCACCGTATTTACATTTTCAATGTTACAAAAGAGGTAAGATATTTTTGTCTCAATATTCCTTTGAGAATAATATAATGTTATACACCTATCTTATTTTATGTAGTGTATACACTAACAAATTTACATGTTATAGAATGAGTATAATTATTTCAATGATAATACAAGCTTAATTAAATGATATTTGTTTCATGGGGTTTATGAATAAAAGTTACAAATGTGGTATGAGTCTTCTGTTACCATAACATTAGTTAACTAACTGTTTATGATTATGCTTCCAATGAAGATGACATATTATCTATCTCTAAATTAATTTTTAATTTTTCATAAATAAATATTTCTCATGTTTTTAAATTAATATTTTTATTTTACACTATTGTTTACTAATAAAAGATGAGATATGGTTTTTATGAAAATCCATCTTTATTTCAATCTTATATAGAAAATAATTCCTTTCAAAAAAATTATACAAGAAATGTTTTAAAAATTGTTTTTAATATATTAATATTTATTTATTAAGTAATTTTAAATATATTTTTTATATTTAAAAAAATCATTTTACCCATTTTTTTAGTTTTTACAACAAAACTAACTTTTCTATCATTTTTATGATGAAAAAACAACGTTCTCTGCAATAAATATGAGATTACCCAATACCATGAACATAATTGATTTTAGGATTCCAAATAAATATCACAAAAATTATTTTTAATGAATTTTTTTTCTTATTATTCTAAATTTTTGTATTTTGTCAAAGTTATTTTTAATGAAAAGTATTTATAAAAGTTTTAATAATTTACCAAGTGAATTTTAATATGAAATGTATATTTTTCAAAATAATTTTTTCAATAATATTTTAATGTTATTTATATACATGAAAATAAATAGCCGTTGTTGTTGCACATTATTCTATAGGGATATTTTTAAATAATGTCACCGTTATACTTTATTTGGATAGGTTAAGACTATTTCAATGGGATTGTTATAGAACCCTTTTCTATTCCATGAGATAATTGTGTTTCAAAAAGATAATTATGAAACTCATTTTTTTCGTGGGTTAAACATGTTTCGAATAGATTATTATAGAACCCATTTATTTCTCCAATTATAATCATGTTTCAACGAGATTGAAAAAAAATATATTTATTTTCAATTTTTTAATTATGTAATAAACGAATAATGACCGTCTTTATAAGTTTTAGAATGAAATATATTTTTACGTTATTCATGTTCAACATCATATACATTACTTATACTATGGGGTGGCCCATATTTCCCATGGTGGGGCCATTATAGAATATAAAATGTAGTTCCTATATAGAGATGGCTAAGACCATTAAAGCTTACGTCATGGGGTATCCTAGACAACATCTTGTGTGAATATTATAGAATAAATAATTTTTTTTTACCAAGATAGTGATTCAATGAAATTTGAAATTTATGTTCTTTGGAGAAGAATAAAGTACAGAGTTACCTATGGATTTATCTAAATGATTTCCCTGGGATACTGTAATTTATGACGTTGGATTAAAATGAGTTATGAGGAAAAAATATCCAAGATACAAATATGATATTTTGGCTTGCAATGGGTTCGTAATGTTTTTTTATGATAAGGGATGATATCCAATGGATCATGATTATTGATTCTTATTTCTATTTACATTTCCTTATTTTAATATTTTATGATCCAATTTTTAATGGGTATAAAGTTTTTTTTGATATATTCATGCACTCAGATTTTGTCTTCAGACACTTATAAACCTTTTATTATTATTAATATCATTAAATTTAAAATTAATATGTTTAACATTACTGAGAATTTTGTTTAACCCTTCATATGATTCTTTTTCCCTAGGTTATAAGGAATGGGGTCGAATGAATTATGTATATATGGGATTTTAGATGGATTGTGATGATGAATTAATATGATATACAGAAATCCATATTAGGAGAGAGAAATGTTCCTTTAACAACATGGGTATTATTTCTATATGATTTTTTATAAATTATATAAAACTATAAATCTAATATAACATTTAAAAAAAATTTAATCAAATATTTTCTTCTAATATTGTATGTTTTGGATTGAGAAAGTTGCATAACCTCCATCGGTAACAAATGAAAAACTGTAATTCTTATGATCTCAGTACTGATTCTAGGAGTGCTGGTTCTAGACGGTTATACATAGTATCAAAGAAAATGTAAAGATAACATTGGAGAATATTATATTTTCATGTTTTGTTATCATAAGAGTTATTAATACTATCATATGACTTTAATATTAAGGTTGATCAAAAGTTCAAATTATTAGACACCACATTTGAGGTTTTTTAGTGGTAAAAAGGATTATGTTATTAATGACATCATTATGAGATGTTTTATTTGTAATTGGTTATTTTTAACCCCTAGGATCACCATGAATTATTAATTTGGTAGGAAGTATTTTTTTAAATGTTTTTAGAAAAAATGGAAAAACCAATCAATTGATGAAACCCAAATACATATAGAAAGTCCATGGGTTTTGAACACACAACATGAGGGTAGTAATTGTGTAGAACCTACTACTGAACTAAAATGCATCATGATTTGTTTGAAATAATTACATGTAATGTATTTTTTATAATTTTGGAAAAACAATTGGATTTTATATTAGTAATAATAGTAGTTTTTCATAGATGAATATATTATCAATTATGATGAAATTATTACCTTTTGGGTCATCCCTTATTTTTGTTTTCCCCCTAAAATTTATATATGTCATTATATTTTTTATAATCAATGACCTCAATCACTCTATATAATTATTTATGTTTTTATTTAATTATCACATATGATTTATTGTTTCGAAAACTACTGATGTGTTACTTCCTGTGAATTTCTTGATTTTATTTCTATATTATTGAGATTATTTTTTTTATTGGTCCTTTTTTTATTTCATTTCATGATATAATTTTCTCTAAATATACTTTGTTTTATTTCCATGATAATGTTCAAATTTTGAGCATCCAAATGGTTAATTGGAGAGGATATAAGACACAATGTTTTTAAAAGAAGAGAATTATATTTGTTAGTCTAAAAGATAAGAAATAAAGAGTTTAACATAATTAATATGGAATAATATATTCATTTATCATTATAAGAAACACTTGGATTATATTAAATTTCATGAAACGATTAGACTTGTATGTTCATATGCATATTCACCAAACATAATCGAGCTAAAAACCCCATGATATACATTACCATTATATACAAGGAATTAAATTGCTTGTTATGAATAGTATTCAATAAATTATGATTTATATATGTCATAATAAATATAATAAATCTATTTTTACTAAAGTGGTTTCATTCATTAAAAATATTTTTTCTTCTAAAATGATTACATTTCAAGAACAAAATTTATATAATACATTTTTTGAGAATGATTAAATTTTTTGAGAAACTGATATTCATTTTTCAAATTTGAATATAATAATTTACATAGGGTGATATTTTGGTACTTTTCATAAAATTATTGATTATTATTTAATAGTAAATATACAAATTTTTTAATAATTTATCACTTTCAGAAAATTATAACATTTACATTTCTATTTTATTTAATTTTTTAAAATTATATATAATATTTATTTAGATAAAATTAACTCTCTTAATTAATTGAAAAAACATTACATTGTATTATATTATATGTTTTGTTTTATTTATGAATGAGATTTTTTAAAAACTGTATTGAAATGAATATTGTTTCTATATTTATTCAATTAAAATAAATTAAATTTCTAAATTTTTTAGTGAAATTATATATTATATATCATTAAATATCAGTTTAATTTATATATTTATTATTATTTTTCAAAGAGTTAATACATAATCATCATTTTCAAAAAAAAAATATCTTCTTAAAAACCTGTTTTGTCAATGTGTCTCTGAGAATAATATTAAATTAAAATTTTCATGTTATGATAATTTAATTTCGAAAACTGGATTCCAAGTTTCTAATAATTTATTACATAATGTATAATAAGGTCACCATAAATAATGGACATAAGGATTAGTAAATATAATTATAATAAATTGCAACATTTAATGTAAAAAGGGTTTATTTAGGGATTAATCATTATATATATATTGTAAAATGACCTAGAAACATGTAAAATACCAATTATATGGACAAATAATGACATTTTACCTTTTTTATCTATAATTTAACATTTTGGGAATTTTTACATTAATTAAATTTGGTTGTAATTTACTCTTTTAGAAAATTACATGTCTGTTGCTCACTTCCCTAATAAATTGCCATCACCTCTCCTTTCTACTTCACAATATAGAACCACATTATTCTGGACAATACATTCCAACAATACATTAAAAATACCTCGAATAATATTTTAATAAATAATTTTTGCATAAATATATCCATGTAGGGCCCTCGGTGAAATACAAAAGGAGTCACCTGAAGAAGAGGTAACATTTACGAATGAGTATTTTTTGTCTTATTTCGTACTCCAGCACATTAAATTCTTCGTATATCATTATTATATAACGACCTATGTATATTATTTTTACGACTAATTTTTTATGTTTTGTTTATGGAATTTTAAAAAAAATAAATCCATCAAATGTGTTACAAATTCACCATTCATGTGCATGGCGGACACCACCTTGCGAAACTCAGTCTGTTTTTTAATTACTATCTCTCGTGTTTTTTAGGATTTGGATAAAAATATTAAATATTATATATTATATATATACCATAATTTTACATCTCAGGTCTTTATATAATATATATATATATATATATATTAATGTTAAATTTTATATGGGATTCTATACTGTCTCTTGTCATTACAACAGACTATCTCCACACGAAGCGATGTGATTTGTTCTTTCATTAACATGTAACATTGAAGGTAATAAGGGTAAATATAAGAAATATATGTTGAAAACATGAAGTTTTTATGATATTAATGTAATTTATATCATTATTAATGTATAATATATCATTTTATTTATACCTTTTCACTCAATAAAAAATTGATTAGGTCGTTCGTGGATGAGTGGACCACCACCTCCTCAAACTTATTGGATTACTTTTTCACCACCACATCATAAGAACAATATATATTAGGCTATATAATTAAATAATAATTTATTTTTTATATTTTAATCATTATATGAAATAAACATATTAATTATATTTTTTCTTTAATTATCATTTAAAAAGGGAAACATTACTCACCCTTATATAGGACCTACCGTCTCCATGATCATAACTTTATTACATTATTGCTAACCATATTTATTGACGGGGTTAAATTTACAATTTATGTATAAATAATATAATTATGTCTATATTAGTTTTCAATATATGATTAAAAAGTGTCCAATTTGACCATATTCAACTAACAAAAGTCATTTTTTGACACACACATAAAATATGGTCAAAACATTAGTCATAAACATAATAGATTAAGTGTATGTATATGAAATGATAAAATGTGAAATTAAAGTTATATTAATCATGAAAAAGGGTCAGAAAAAATAAAATAATTAACATATTTTTATTATTCAGGATGATAAAGGCACATGTGACAAGTCAGACGATATGTAAGGGTTTTCTCATCTCTCTCTTATTTTTATAAGATATATTCCATATTCACCAAATATGTTTATTGTGTGCTTTATATAAATTTAATGAATGGATATTTATAATTTTAAAAATAAATTTATGTGTATATTCAAGTATTTTCGAGATCTTTATTTAATATAGTTTATAATTTTAATGTCACCAATGTGATAAGGTATTTTTGTCACGTGTTTCCCTCTCTAAGATATATATTCTATTATAGACCGATATTATTTTGTGTGTTTTATATAATAAACCATTTAAATTTTATCTATTGAATTATATTAATATAATGATAATATAAATTTCATTTAATAATAATCATTCATGGAGATTATGATTCACAGTTACAAAAGTGTAAAGAGTCTTATGTTATAATCTAATCATTTATTAGGGTGGTTTATGATTATGCATTGAATGATGAGACCTTTTGATATGTATCCCAAGAAAAAAATTATTTCTATTTCTAGTATTATTCATTACAGTTTCATGTAATAATTGAATTTCTACACTATTTTTTACATATAATAATTATGGAAATGGTATTAAGTGAATCCAAATTCATTTTGCTCTTCGGTCAGATTTTGTTTTTCTAAATAAATGTTTGAAATAAATGTTATAAAAAATTATTGTAACTTTTTATAAATTATATTTTAAAGAATGTTTTGTCCAATTTTTATTTTTTATTAAAATTTCAATCCAATCCTCTTGTTATGTTCTCAATAATTTACTTTTATATAATTTTTTATCATTATTAAGGAATGTTTATTATTGGATTTATATAATGAACTGTGGAAAATACCATTATTTATTTGAATCCTACCTTTTATGTATACATGATTTGTTTAATGAAAATAATTTTTCTTAGAAATTATTTGAAAATAGAACTTGTTTTTATTGAAAATTATTTTTAATTATTTTTTAAAAGATATCATCAAAATGAAAAGGTATATTTTCATGGGGAATATTATTAATGGACTTTTAATGATATTTATATCCATAACTGTCCAAAAGTATTTTTGTTAGTTATGATCTAATGGTGATATTTTTTAATGATATCATCATCATTATTTCTCTCGAGGGATTAAGGTTGAATCAATGTGGGTGATATATGACCCATTTATTTTCCAGGGACGAATTTAATTTCAAATTGATTGTTATGAAACCAATTTCATTTACAAAATTAAATAATGTTTGAATGATATAATTATAGAACTCGAATACTATCCACTAGTCAATCACTTCACATATATATTAACATAAATCCATTTATTTTCTATTGGTTAATCATGTCATAAAATAATAATAATTTTTTCTCTGATTTTATAGATAAATGCATGGTTACATTATTCTTGTTTGGATCATAGACATTTCTTATATAATGGGGAAGCCCATATATCATCAGGTGTTTTCTTTACGTAATATTGTATTGTATGTCCCATATAGCCCTGAGTGAGATATTAACAACTTATACAATGGGGAGGCCTAGATAGCATCAGGTGAGTCCGTTATTTCTTAAGTAATGGGTGTTCCATGATAGAGTCATAATAAAAACATTAAAATACCATATATAGTGATTTATAAATGATGGATTTACCTAAGGGGGTTCCAATGGATTTATAGGGATCTAGGTTTTTATGTTATGATATTTACTTGAGTTATGAAGAAAAATGATCCAAGGTACCTATACATTTCTGTAATTATTTAATGGGGTTTATAATGTTTATTATTAACAAGATTCATTTCACATGGCTATTGATTAGTTATCCTGACAATTGTTTTATTTTTAATTTTTTCATATTTGATTATTCAGTATTAAGAGGAATGTATTATTTCATGTTTTGATTATACAATCGAATTATGTCTTGATGAACTAATATACCCTCAATTATAAAAGATGAAATTCATATTTTAATTATTTTATTTAACAAAAATGATAATTTGAGCCCACCCTTGTTATTTTTCCCTTGGTTATAAGGAATTAGGTTGAATGATTTGTGTACATAAACAATTTCATATAGATGCTGATGTGGACTAAATGTGAAATAATTAAATAAGGATTAATTAAGAGAAATGATCTTATAATGAAATGTGTATTGTTTATTTAAGATAATTTATTTATTACCTAAAAAATAAACATAAATGGTAATAAATAATGTTAAGAATCCAATATTTACATATAGTGTTTTATTTTTTGGAAGGATGAAATTGGGTTTACTCTATCGATAATGATGTTAGAAAAGTAAAGATTATGATTTCTACTGTGAATCTGAGTGTGGCCACTCTGTCCTATTATAACTTAGTCCTGTATATACAGCCTCAAATGGTATCCTACCATAAATGATGAAAAAGGGATGTATCATGTGTAATGAATGATATTCTATATGTTCCATATATAGGATAACTCATGTAATGATCATGATTTGATCCCAAAAAATTTAACCATGGTGAACCTGAGTAGGTGTAATCCCTAATAATATCCCTTGACCCATTAGAAATTCATGATTCCCACATGACCCTATTGATAATGTTAATTGAGAAACCCTAATGTGAACTCCTTATATCTATCCACGCTCCACCCAAGCATCCCAATTAGGTGACCCTGTCTAGTTTAGGATTAATCAAAAGCCTCAACTCAGCATCATGTTGATACTCCCTCATGACCTGATATATTGAAGATAAATAGAAATCTCAATGAATTATCCCTACACACTAAATTCGTTAACAAGACATTAATCTATAATAGTACCATGTAATAAGATGATATTATTATCTCATGAACCAACAAGAGGAAGACATAACTAGATTCTCGATGCCTTATACCCACACACCTCATCCTTCCACATATCGTTAAATTGTAACCATGTGCTATGACATGTACATGGGATTCCCTCATAACATGACTTGAGGATGATAGAGCAGCAAGTCAATTCTTAATCCATGAACTACATATCATTTAGCATGAAATTAATCTACAAACGTAAACTATTAAATGATCTTAGGATGCCTTTTTGGAAAGATTATAATTACTTTTATGAGATTCCTAAGATGCCTCATGTGATACACATGTGATGATACCCCATCACCGGAGAAGAATCCATGAATTTTCCCCAAACACATAATTTTTTCTCTTATATTATCCTTAGAAACACCCACATTTCATCCACATCCATATAATCATTTCTTTAATATGTTTATAGGATGATGTCAATCATCATCACCATAACCATCATCAGTACTCTTAGAAGCACTTGGTAATATCTGATGCATATGTCACACCCACATTAATACTTCTCCGTAACAGAACCCAATAAGTTATTTTGTGTATCCATATTCCATCATTACTACTCCAATGTAACACCTAGGAATCTCCCACATATAATCCCTTTTCACATATTCGTCACACCACAGTGGCACCCATGAATATCCCATGCATAATACCCACAAAATTCATTGTATATTCTCATTCTATTACATTACAATCCTTAATAAATGATATTAGTATACATGGACTTGTATTTTACATATCCTTAAATTATGGCATCAAACCACATAGGTTTTGATTTCTTTCTCTAATGTATGGTACGTATGATTACTCCCTAATGATCAATATCGACAATCATCATCAATGTTTGAAATTATTCCCCATGGGGGAAACAGTCCACCAACCATATGTGAAATGATCCCTCGTTGGGAAACACCTCCCTATTATATTCTCGCATGATGTTAAAGATGTGCCCATCCTATCCACATAATACATTAAACCATCAGTAATACTGTCCCTAGAAGATGTTAAATATACACCCATCCTATTCTCAAAGGGCATTTGACATGTGAAAATATTTTCCCCATAAGATCTCAAACCAAGTCCTATATTGTCCACAAAATATGTTAAACCTATTCTTATATAATTTATTCATGACATTAAACCTATACCCATAATTTCCCCAAAAATGAAAAACATGTTACCAACTAGTCCCCACAAGATGTTATACCTATCCTCCAACCATCTCCACAACATGTTAAATTTTTATCCTGACCACAAATCCCAAAAAAATACAATTAATATAGGATGCCTAATATAAAAATATAGGGAATAATTATATCCATGGAATCTACTACCTCATCGGTGAAATGAGATAACTTAGGTTTTGTGCCTAATATTCCTCATATGATATTTCTATAACTTTCAAAGAAGAGTAATTCTCCATGATTCAACAACCTCATGACCGACATGGGATTTATTATGTTCCTAATATACATCACATGATATTCCTCCATCATCAATAGTATATTACGTTATAGGTTAATAACACGCAAAAAATTTACAGATAACATGACATGAACATTTCAATTATATACCCATACAAAATGTTGTTTCCATGATGTGACAAAAGTTGTGTATTTATCCAGTGCCCTCCTCGATATGGCACCAGTGAAGAGATTATTGAAAAAGAATAAAATATATGAGGGAAACATGGAATTGGAGATGAAATCCAAATATTAATTCCTAAAAAAATGAACATGTATCTCATCATCCAGTTTTGGTCAAGGAACCATCTTCACCACCCAATGTGGTAGAGGCTAACCACTTTTGGAAAGCAGAAATTTAGGGAAAAACATAATATATATTGTTATTATGACTTCCATGACATCCATATCATCAGAATCAAAATGTTGATACCACATTGAATCTATAGACATTATCTATAAGAAAAATTAAAAATATTATATATGTCCATATAAAGGAAGCACCCTGGTGAATCCCCTCTCTTTTGTATATTAGAGGATTAGTAGCATAGATTTCATGATGGCCTGAGAGCAAGACATTATACCAACATAACCTCCCTCAGGGACCATGATAGGGGAAACTACCAACCATTCCAATGGTGAATTTATTTGTTATATTCTCCAAAAATTGCTCTAACAACTCACTCCCCTGCTGTGAGGACGATGGGGATGTCTGAGTGATGCTTATGGTGACCACTACTTGGGAGATTCCTGGGAAGGCTCCAAAAAGACCTCATCAGTCCCAATAATAACTGGTCCCATAGGATGATAATAAGGTTTAAATTATCCCCACAGTGATGGTTCCATTCCTATGTACCTAATATCGATGCTGGTCACAGACCTAAAATGTTTGCTGGTGAGAGTCATATTCTAAAGATTTATTGGCCCCTACAACTAGTAGTGTATTCCATTAGATCCCAACATCATGAGAAAGGATATTTTTCTTCTCTCTCATGGGATATAGACCATAGCAACCATATAGGTAGTCCAGGTTGACTCCCATAGTTTTTGGCTCAACCAATAGCCATTATTGGGAATACCATTGTAAGGATGATTAGTGAAGATGTCTTCCATGAACAACCACCAACCATAATATATATACACCATGTTCAAACACTAATCAATACATAGGACTTCCCAATTCCACATTAAACTAACATAGAGTCCCTACCCATTCCACCATAACTAATTAAATGGTTCTCCCTGCACCATCCACAACTAATGTGGGGTCCTCCCTGCACTATCACCAACCAATGATAAGGTCCTCCGCAAACCATCAACAACCAATGTGGAGGTCCTCCCATATGATCAACAACCAATGTGGAGGTCCTCCCCACACCATTGAAAACCAATACAGAGGTCCTCCCAACAACATCAACAACCAATGATGGTGATTTCATCAACCCATCAAAAAATAATTCATAGGTATTCTCCACGCTATAAACAGCTAATGCACTGCACTATCATGAAACAATTCAATGGTCTTCCAAACACCATGAAAACTGATGCATATTCATTCCTCACAAAATTAGTATCCAATGTGGAGGTACTCCACACACTATCCAAAATCAATACAGGTTCCTCCCCATATGGTATATAAAAATGATGATGTCCTCCCTATACAATGAAAAACCAATTCAGAGGTCATCCCATCATAATCAAAAACCAATGCAAAGGTATTCCCCACAACATCCACAAAAAATGTGGAGGTAATAAATACACCAACATTAACCAAAGTGGAGTTCCTCCCAAAATGTCAATTAAACATCCTCGAGGTCCTCCCAACACCAAATCCATTCTTTTATATGAAGAACCATTTTATGGAAGGGATAAAAAAACATGGCTGCATTGAAAATCCCGATTGGGGGCATGTTAACAATATCCATAGTTCATTTGATCTTGTCTTGGATCCTTAATGCCAACACTGGGGATAGTTCAATCATATACCTTCTTTGGTATTACTAGTCTAGGATCCTCAGCTACAACAATGATGGAAGATCGATCTTATCCCTAATCCAATTCTTCTAGTCAATCCTACTATGTGAAAAAACATGGGGAATTACAATAATATATATTATATAATTAAATAGTATATATTCATTTTACTTTGGTAGTAATCCAAATATCATAGGTTCCATATCTTGGATATTTTTTTGGGATATGAATCTAGAAATGTCTGGCTCCCTCGACTCAAATTTCATCTAATATAGGAATCCACAACTCTAGGGATCCCTTATCTTAAACATTAAATGATCCATACCTCCACTAAACATAAGTTCCAAATTCGTATAACAAAAATTTTCCATTCATCCACACCTACATGGTGACATATCCCTACTATATTGAAATTACAAACATCCATACCTAATTGGTGCCATTTCATCGCCGAACTAAAGATCCATGATTGCATGCCTCATGGACATCATCACTCTGTCAACTTGATGATCCAGGATCCCACGATTTTCAAGCATCAATACCCTGTTTAAATGATAATCATAAATTTGATTCCTCACAGACTTGATTTCCACATCTAATGGGGGATCTAGGATTCCATGCCTCTATGGTTCCACACCTCATCCAAAATGATCATCCAAGCATGCATGCCTCACAAGAACCATCAACACATCAAACCAAAAATCCAATATCCCACACCACTAGGAAGACTATACTTAATAGAATAGAAGATCTAAGAAACTGGGTCTCTTAGGAATCCCAAACCCATTGAATATTTGATCATAGATTCTACAACGCATGAATGAAAATGTTCTGTCAAACAGACTATCCAGGTTACCACACCTCTACGGATCCATTACACCATTAATCCGAGGATCCCTAATTCCCCACAATCATGGTTTCATTGACCTGTATAACTGATGATGTAGTTATTCCCTATCTTTGGATCACCCTTTCCCCTTCAAATCGATGATTTAGTCTTCCACGCCTCTTGTTTGCCATAACCTAGCCGATCCAACAATTAAATATTTGATGCCACCTCACACCATCACCCATTTAACCAGTGATCTATAATTCCACACCCACTATGAAGCACCCCCCATAGAATCTATGATATATGCTTCCATGCTTTATCGCCAATTCAAATTGAAGATACAAGATTCCATGCCTCTGTGGCACCACCTCCCAATCTAATCAACTATTCTGGATTCCATGCCTCCTGACCACCATCACCCTTCAAACTACTGGTCCAGACTTCTATATATCATATTTTCTATAAAATCATTTTACTGGACATCAATGATTACACAAACCACTGAAAACATCTCCATATTGAACCAACAATCCATGATTCCAACCCACATTGAAATAATTTTTATGTCGAATCGATAATAGTGGATTCTACTCCTCCTCAGAACAATCCTTATTTTATATAAGTTATCTAGTCTTCCTCACCTATTATGTTCAATGAACCCATTGAACCCAAAATCAAGGGATCCATGACACCTTGGTGTCATTGCCCCATCAAACCAAATATATAAGCTTCCATATCTCCTTGGTTCCATCTCCCCATCGAATCAATGTTCCATGATTCGATCCCTCTTAAGTACCATCACCCTCATCGAACCAATAATCCAAGATATACCACCTCATAGGAATCACTTCCCCATCGATAGGGTGATTTATGAATCAACACTTCCCAAGAACTACCAGCCCATCGAATCATAAATCCATCCATCCATGTCTCGTGGGATATATCTACTATATAATTGAGGATCCAAACTTCCATGGCTCCTCAGATCAATCACCCCATCAGACTAGGGATCCATGCTTCCATGCCTCCCAAAAAAACATCACCTCATCCAACTGATGAGAGTGGATTCCAATCATCATCTACTCCATTGCACCATCTGATTGATGATCCACACATCCAGGACTCTCAGACACCATCTCCCCAATGAAAAAATTATCCATACATACATTCCCCTAAGGGACATAATCATGTCGAATCGAAGATCTATTCTTCCACCAATCCTATTCATAATAACCCAGTTAAAAAGGCGTTCCTGGCCTCTTTGCCTCCAAGGATGTATTGTCTTGTCAATAAAATGATCTAGGCCTCCATTCCCCATGGGTTTCAATTCCCTTTCAAAACAACAATCTAGGATTCCACACAACTAGGAAGATGTCAACCCATCCATCCATATTGTTAGGCTTCCATACCTCCCCTACATCTATTCCCCACCCATATAGAGTGGGAGTAACCAATGATAGTCTACCATTATGAACACCACAAGTGGTTATGTACATGTAAAATCCTACCATCCATTACCAAGTAAACATCGGTCCAACATCTCATGAGGACACTTCCACCCATGAGGCGCTCCAATTCATACCAACCACCAAATGGGATAGAGTATTGATTTAACTGGGATCGAGACCCAAACCATATCTTAGGCATGTCTGACCAACTATCCTGAGTGCTTATTCCATGAAAAAAAATCATGGAAATCTTCATTCTGATAAATGGATATATAAGAGGTAATCCCATGGACCCTAACACTATAGAGTGTAATGGTCCCTGTTATGTATCTGATATCATGATTGGATAAAATCATCTTCTATACTAAGGAAATATTAGAGGAATTATATTGTAGGACCACCACATAATCCTAAAGGATCAAGTACAATTAGGATGGATAATAAAAGATCCTTAATACATCATATTATTAATTAGGGTCAGATCATTGAAGCAATTAGGGATGTTCATAATAGAGGATCCAAAATAATAAAGATGTTATATTCTAGTTCAACTTATTGTATGATATCCCCATATAGGGGAACAATAAGAGGCAAAATTCCCTATGAATAATATTTTCAAGGTGTTAAAATGTATTATCGGATCAAAATTAAAATTTAGATGCTCAATTATATGTGGGGGTGAATTAAATGTTTAAAAACATTCATTTTTTAATTACGATAATCTATGTTTAACAAAGTTAAACAAGATGGATTCAAAAAAATTCTTTAGTGATTTAATAACTAAATAACATTAGTAGAATCTAATAATATGGGTCTGATAATGAAAATTAAGATATTTTTAGTTTGAGAATGATTTTACTATAAATAGTGCAGTCACTTTTTTATCAGAGTATACCAGTATAAAATGTATAAGAAAGTTATAATTTCATTCCTCATAAAATGATGTGGAATTAAAAAAGTTAACAACAATAAGTAAACAAGTATAAGAAATATTTTAACTCAAAAAGACGGGTATCCATCAACCATGGATGAATCTCCCTTGATTTATACTTTCAAGAATGTATGTCAAACCTAAACCAGAGTAAGCCCTCGAGACCAAGATCAGAGTCTGTCTTCTTATCCCCACAAGCCCTCAATCTCTAAGGTGATCAAAACCTCTATCTTACTACCCCTCAAATCCAAAAAATGAACATCTACAATTGGAAACACATTATGTAGGATGAAAAATTTTATCACAGTTGATCAAATTGTTCAAAAAACTCACACAAGGATGATTTGAATAAAGATCTTTCATCACAAATTCACTCTCTAGAATTCTACATAATCACTAAAAAACTCTTCTTATCCATTATGAATTACACAGTTCACGTCCATTTGAAAAATATTGAAATTAAAAAATGATGCAAAGACAAATATAATTTGAATAGATTTATGTCTAGAAATATTGAGCATATGATTATTTATAGTCTATTCCTTCTTATTGATATTATCCTTTACCCACATATCTATTTTATTTCTTACAATGATTCCATTTTGATCCCATTTATTTCTGAATACCCACATTACTCCAATAATAGATGTTTCTTTAAGTCTTTCAACTAATTTCCATAAATTGTTTATTTCAAGATCATATTATTCATCCTGTATGGCTTCAAAACAACCATCATAGACTAATGCTTCATTAGTGCTTTTAGTTTCTCATAGGGAATGAAATTTTGGATTCTATAATTAATTTCATAAGTAATATATATTCTATACAGTTTGATTTATATCACCAATAATACTATCACAAGGATGATTCTTAAGAAAAACTAATTTGGGTTGGGTAAAACTTGTTCTTTAAAAAAAGGTAAAATGTTTTCTAGGGTAAATACTTCAGAAAAATATTCATCAATATTTTTATTATAAGAAGAATCATCCAAAAATGGTTTATAATTAGTTTTTGAAAACACATCTAATGATTTATGTTGAGGTTTTTTAAAAACAAATGGATTAGTTACATCATATTTAAAATGTTCTGTTTCTTCAACAGTACAAGTTTTTTTTGTTAAAAACAATATAATCATTAGATGTTGTGGATTGACTTCAAAAATAATTTCATCATATTTGGGCACAAATTTATGTATGTTATCTTTAGAATTAAATATTAATTCATTACATCAAAATATTTTTAAGTAAGAAACATTAGGATTTCAACTATTCCATAACTCATAAGGTGATTTGTTATGAAAATTTCAAATTAAAACTTGATTTATAGTATAAATATAATTTCTAATAGCTTCATACCCAAATTTTTTTAGCAATTTAATATTCACTCAACATGGTTATAGTAATATTGAAGAATAAAATTTCTATTTTCAATATAACCATTTTGTTGAGGGGTACATGTAAAAAAAGTTATCAGTAATATATTTACTACTAAAAAATGTTTCAGAATATGAATATTCATATTCTCTCTAATAATTACTATGAATAGTTATCAATGGCTTGTTTTTGTCATTTTTAACATTGGATGATAAATATTTATAATAAGAAAAGGCTTCAGATTTTTTTAATAAAATTGACCTATGCAAATATAGTGTAATCACTAACTAAAACAAATACATAATATTTTCCTCCAAAACATCTAGTATGTGAAGGAAAAAAAGAGACATATACATTAGATGTAATGCATCATATATTTAGACTTCACTAATTGATTTAAATCTTGACTAATGTTTCGTCCCATATTGACAAGGATCAAAAACCATTGATGAATCAAATATAAGCTATGGTAGATCCTTAACAAGTATCATTGTTGAGATTTTTCATTTGTTTCTAAGGTTACAATGTCCTATTTTTATATTCCAAAACAAATATTGATCATACATTACACTAAGGAAAAGTAGATCTTGGATACTAATATCTTAAATGTTAAATGTGTAAATATTCTCATGACTATGGGCAGTGAGAATAAACCCTTCAATGGAATTGTGTTCTAGACATTTATCATTCATAAAATACACAGCTTAACCTCTATCACATATTTGGATTTTTATTAAATGGATGTTCTTAAGAGCATAAAAAAAAATAATTGAAATTAAATCTCTTATAAGAATAACAATGTTACCTATAGTAAAATATTTCATATAAGTATTGTCTCTGAAAGTTAATTTTCCATACTTCTTCTTAATAATATTTTCAAAGAATTTTTTGTTACCAGTCATGTTCTGGGAACATCAACTATGAATAGGCCACATATTATAGTTTTTTAATTCATTTATTTTCGTGAAAATAAAATAGTTATACTATTGAATCCTAACTTTCTTAGATCTAAAGTTGATAAAAAGTAAAATATTAGGTATCCATAGTTTGTTGGAAAGTATGGTTTATGAAAGCATAATGATTTGGATTTATTTAAAGAATCAATTTTCTCTCAATTTCAACCACATTGTCACTTAATAAAAAATAGACCACTTTAGAGAACCAAATAGTTATGAATAAAAACATGTTTTGAATGAAATTAACCAAATACAAAACTATTTATAATAGGATGATATTGTGAATATCTTTTATAAAATTATTTTTAAAAAAATGTTAAATTTCATAATGTTTCTTTAATGAAAAATTTTTAGATGTTAGTCTGATGAAAAAATATTAACCCTCATAGTCATTTATCTTAGAGTTTGAGTTAGTATCTAAAACATTTTTCTTATAAATAACATTTTAAAGATCCATAGATTGTTTATCCTTCCCATAATTAATTTCCTTATGGTATTTAGAAACATTTTCTAACTCAAGGGTTTTATGAAAATTTTATTTTTAATGATTTGAAATTTATTTTGTTAAAAAAGATATTTTAAATTTTGTTTCCTCTAACTTCTTATTTATCTTATAGTTTTCATTCTCAAGTAATTTACAAAATCTATATACTTATTCAAATAAAGGGTATGTATTATATTCTGATGAGTTAGATTCTACATCTAAATATGTACAAATTACTTTATCATGATAATTAGAATTTAAATAAATATTGGAAGAATATTCAAAATTGTGTAACTTAGCCATTAGACAATTATTTTCATTATGTAATCATTCAATAAGACGAATATTATCTTTCTAGAAGATTCTTGTTCTGAGGTTTCATATCAAGTTTCACCACCACTCACACTCCAGGTGTCATTAGCCATCATAAAATTCTTAGCAACATATTTGTAGTACCTCTTTTTTAATTTATAAATGGTTATTCATTCTATATTTTCTCTTGTGCAATGGAAAATCAGGCCTAATATTTCCACCACCTATTCATTCATAATAAGTTACTTCTAAATATTTCATGTCCTTCTTGTCTATCTTTTTATATCTATACTAAAAATATTTCTTTACCACAATATAGTTCCTCCTTCAAGAAATATTGTCTAGTTCATTCTCAAATCGATCAGTCTCACTTGATTCAGATATTAAAACAACTTTCTTATCTTTATATCTTGTTACCATTTATCAATTCTTAGATTTAGATGTAGTATTAAAAGAAAAACTTCTATTACTATTTTTCTTATTTTTCATTTCTGCAACTCTCTTAATTCTTGTTTTATGCAAAAGAGGAGTTCCAAATAAGTCATCAAGATTGATGTCATATACTTTCCTATTTTTATCAATAAATGCCCTTTTATATTCCCACTCATGGGGCATGATATAAATTATCCTTTCATGAAGTATTTAATAAATGAGTCCTTTAACTCCCATATATTGAAGACTATTGATGATAGTCATTAATCATTGTTTCACTTTTCAATCGGGTTCTCCATAAATAAATAAAAACCATGATATTCAGATCTAATCATAACTATACATTTTTCTATCACCATTGATGTTCCAAAGTGCGTAACTTTGAGTTTCTTCCAGATACTATTGGAAACATCACAATATGATATTTTTATGTCGATATTTCTTTTCCTGGAACATAAAATATTAGCGCATACCCTGTAGTTCAGTTGATATTTTTTCCCTAATTTGTTAACTGTCTGATTTCCTTGTAAAGAATCTTGTATTCACCAGTGATCATAAACATTTTTTTCACTCCAATGTTTATAAAAAAAGTGTTTATATTTTCAATCTAGTACTCATTATCATTACACTAATAAATTTTTGGTCTTGTAGAATTATAATTGTATATAGAACAAACATTCATTCCTACCATTCCATAAGAAAATACAAAATATCTTTTCAAAAAAAATTAGTAACTATTTATAAACAACGAGTTTATATAGAAAATTATAAGAAAACATGAACAAGTAATGTAGAATCCTGACTTTTTATCTCATAAATTTTCATTACATTATACAAAACCGATGATCTTTAAGGTTTAGTGTCTTGGAATCTAGGAACATATTAGATGAGAAAAAAACATTCTTCTTAAAAACTTGAAAGGATTCTTAATTTTTTCATCCTAAGTTCATTACATCAACTCATAACCTGGGAGCATACATCAAAAATTAAGTAATATTACTAATCCATTTGGTCACATTACAAATCCTAAGCATAAAATCACTATTCATAATTTATTATTCATCCAAAATTATGTTTATCTTATTAGAATCTAAATTTCATACTGAACATAATTTTAGAAGACCATTTTTTGAAAATCGTTACACATTTTTAATTATTTAAGGTTTACACAAACATTTTTAAAATCTCCATTTTCTAAAATTCATCAAAAACATGCGTACTATATTTATCCGGACATTTAAAAATTCAAAAACATCATCATCATAAGAGAACACAATTTTATTTATAACAAAGGATTACACAACATAGCTATGGTATCCTTACAAAGCCCATTATAACCCCAGCATAGGACCTAAGTGTAAGGTGTGCTAAGGTGAGAGAATATGAGGGCGTCTCAGCCAACATCGCCGGAGTAGTAGTTTCTATCAGTTTGAACTTCTTGTGAAGGTGATTCTATTCTACCTTCACACAATGAAGTTCGGCTTGGGTTTGGTCCAGAGAAATTCCCATTGGTTCTACCTCCTTCCAAAGTTCTGTTAGATGGGCTTCGATTGGCCTGAGTCTACTGGATGGGCCATCAAATCTTCTTTCTATAGTAATTAACCAAGATAACTTGTATTGAGAGAAAATAATCGAAACATTTATTTTCTAGTAGTCATATTGAACAATGGTCATATAACATTGAAACCCAATGGTCTCATTTTAATTATAATCATGTTATCAAATGAATATTTTTTGTTGAGTATAAAAATAAAATAACACACAAAATTAAGAAACAAGATTTACTCAAAATTTCGGGTCGTTATAATCTTCCCCCCTTACGAAATTGCGTCCTCGAAATTTTTAAAATTGGGTTTGGGAATTTCATTGAAAGTCCCACATTGGAAAAAGTTTCAATAACATTATTACTTATAAAGAAAGAATATGATGTACAAAGGTCACCTGAGTTTACCCATACTAGGATTCCATGTAGGAAAAAATGGACATGGAAGAGAAAACAAAGGGTCATGTTTTGATGGAGAGTGATATAAAACATTATTAGGAAAAATTTAACAACAAGAAAATCACAAACTTATGATGGGTTAAAAGAAATTTGATTTCTCCAGTAGGAAACATTAACAGACAACATTTTTGTTTTACATTCCTTTTCATAGTTTTGAGGAATTCATTTACTACCTAGAATAAAAACACAAAGAAATATATTTAACTTCAAGTAGATTTTCATCCTTTAATAAATTTCTACCAAAACTAATCTTTTCTACAAATGATGAGCATTCAAAACTACTTGGTCTCATCAAAACACAATAATAATCTTCTTGAGAGTCACGTAATCCACAAAAGATTAACTATCTATTTCTTATAACATTAATGATTATCCCAAAAACAGAAAGGGTAAGATAAAACAACTCTTCAAAAAGAAAGAATCCCATATGAAGGGAAACTTCTTTAATTCTTCGAAATTCCACTGTACAACCCAATGTTCATCATAGACCATTACATAAAAAATTGTCCTTAAAATTCCTCAAAATAAACCAAACTAAGATTGAAACCCAAATGAAAGAAGGATTTGATAACACAGTCTTCCGAAATAAGCTTCATCGTTCATCTCCAAACTACATCAACCACTCCTAACATCTTATAAAAAAGTATCTATCCTAAACGTATTTTCACCCATATAGGTTAATCATTCCCTATATTACCATAAGTTCACCTTAAATTCATCGATTCTTCAAAATATAAGTCAAACTTTAATCCTCAAAGAAAATATCGTAGTAATATATTTACCTCAATCAAATAGGTTTCCCAAAATAGTGAACGTCTTCCAAAATAATAATCATCTTCAAATCCCCTAATCAACTTTATCATATGGTCATCCTTGAGACTTCATCTTCTTCTTCCTTGATGAATTTGGTCATTCTATGAGGTATAAATTATTAATTGTGATTTTTGATAGTGGGTTTAGCATAATCACAATATGTTCAACTTGATCTCTTGTCATCTCTGTCATATTAATAGGGCAATCATCCCATTTCAAATCACATTGGTTGTCGGGACATTTTCTTCCATTTCTCGCCATTAACTAAGAAAGGAAATTATAATTAGGGGGATTAAATAGATAGCCAATAATCCTGAAAAGGAAACATAAAGCATAGAAGGAAAAACTTGTAGAAGAAAAGTATACCCTAACTTGTGATCCCCTAGGTTACAATCTAGGTTATCCATGATCATAAATTCTTATGTGAATCTTTATTTTATTTTATCTTTGTCTCTTTAATAATGGTTCATACTAAGCTTATGAATTTACCAAAGCATATCCCCCGGTAGTGTCGTAAACAAGAGTGCAGCAAGGCCCTTTTTTGTGTACCGGTTTCCGTTCGAGTCTAGATCCAAGCGGTGTTTTCTGGTTTTATCCCTATGTACATCTATGCTAGAGCCACCACTACCTTCTCATATCCAGACAAGGATGTATTTTCTTGGCAACTCCTTAGAAAATACTCACCAAAATACCAGGAATATTTCCTATATTTAATCTTTTCTATAGGGATCTTCCTAGATTTTTCATATCATAATTTCCACAAATAACTAAACCATCCTTTGATACCAACTATACCATCCCTCCTTTTTATCACATAAACATTCATTACATTATACAAAACCGACGATCTTTAAAGATTAGTGTCTTGGAAACCAGGAACTTATTACATGAGAAAAAAAAATTCTTCTTAAACACTTGAAAGGCTTCTTCATTTTTTTCATCCTAAGTTTATTACATCATCTCATAACCTGGGAGCATACATCAAAGGAAAGGGTGAGAAAAAGGCCCAGTAATCGAAACAAGGGAAACATTTTACATGAGAACATGAGATATATCAAAAGTCATAAAAAATTAAATTTAAGGCATCAGAAAAAGATCATGAGAAATATCATAATAAAAATAACATGTTTCATAACTTGAAGATGTGGCTACAATATTTAACATAGAAAATCATTTCTATTTCATCAAGGCCCATCACCAAGGTGTAATTAAGAATTACCAAGGTTATTTACCAAGGCGCCGTTAAAAAATGGTCATCTCTAGAGATTAAGTCTTTAACCAATTCATTGGAGTGATATCAGGGTGCACCCTTAAATTTCCCATTATTATCATGTGATCCACATATATCTTCATCAAAAATTTCATAAATAACCCATATAGCATAAAAGAAATGGGTTTCATTTCATAATCCTAACTTTTGATAAAATGCTTTAAAGACATGATCTTTATGTCACATTAAACCCACAGAAAAAGGAAGATGGGTTTCACGTATTTAAATCCCAGCATTAAAATAGAACATTTTCATATATATTTCAATACCCATTTAGAAGAATGATATCTTAGTATTCACTTAATAAAATAAATTAATTTGAGTAAAAGAGAGAGACATTTTGAGAGAAAATTCGGGAGCATAACGACTATGTTGCAGGGTTTTAGAAAATAATAAAGAGATAGGGGACATGGGTCACCCACTCATGATGATCCTTAAAATAGTATAAGGAAAGAACATAAAAGATATAAGAACATGGTAATGAAATTGGAAAGACATACCATATGAAATGAAAAACATGGAAGGAATACAAATATAATACTTCTCTTATTAAAATTTGGCAGCCTAATGGCGTTACTTAAAACCTCAAAATACTAAATTGACGAGATCAAATAGATTCACTCATCATATGAACATAAAAGATAAGTATGATAGATATATAGGTCATACCCCAAAATAAAGAAAAGGAACATGAATGACTTGATATGAAAATAGATTTTTAAAATGAGAAGGGTGAAAGAATCCTTTAAAAATTCGGCTACCAAATGGCGCCTCCTAAAACATCAAAATACTGAACTGAAGAGATCAAATAGGGTCTCTCATCATATGAACATAAAACATCAGAATGATATATTTACAGATCATACCCCAACACAATAAAAAGGAACATCACAGACTTGACATTAAAATAGATCTTGAAAACTAGAGGGGTGAAAGAATCAATTAAAAATTCAACAGCCTAACGACGCCACATAATACTTCATAATACTGAATTGAAGAAATCAAATAGGGTATCTCCTCATATGAACATAAAAGATCAGTATGATTGATTTAAAAATAATACGCCTACATAATAAAAAAGTACATGAAAGACTTGACATGAAAATAGATCTTGAAAACGAGAATGGTGAAAGAATCCCTTAAAAATTCGGCAGCCTAACGGCGCCACTTAAAACTTCAAATTACTGAATTGAAGAGATTAAATATGGTATATCATAATATGTACATAAAAGATCAGTATGATAGATTTAGATATCATACCCCAACATAATAAAAAGGAACATGAAAGAATTTACATGAAAATAGATCTTGAAAATGAGAAGAGTGAAAGAATCCCTTAAAAATTCGGCAGCCTAACGGTGCCACTTAAACATTCTTAAAATGAAATGATGAGAGAAAGAGGGATTCTCTCATCATATTAAAATGAAACATACAGTATGATGAATATAAAATAACATCCTACAACATTAGAACATGGATCATCAAATAAATGACATAAAAGAGAGTTCTTGGAAAGAAAGAGGGAGGGAGGATCCCTTACCTTAAAATGCAACTCTTAAAACTCAATGGTTGGGACGTTGAGGGCATGGGGGAACCTTGGGAGGACTCCTTGGGAGTTAATGAGACCAGATATTCGTTGGGGAGAGTTGGGAGTGAAAAATAAAGGAGGGAAGGGTGGGTATTTATTGGGAAAGTGAGGGGACAAGGCATTAATGGCCAAGGGACACCTCATTGGTGGTATTGGAAAAACCATGGGCTTGTCCATGGTATTTGCTCATGGTATTGGCCACATGGGACACCTCATACCTTATCTTAATATTAATAATTCGTCCATATTGATTACATACTTAATACATCATTTAATGATGTCATTAAACACCCGTAACTTAAAAACATTATTTTTACTATTCATTGAAAATTCAATTTTCTCAGAAAAATCCCACAATTTCACCTTAACCAAATATTGATGCTCTGATTACAAAATTGAATTCCATTTTATAAAATTAATTTTTTAAATATTTTTAATTTAATTTTTAAATAATTACACAATTCATCGAAAATTCATTTTTCCCAGAAAAATCCCCAAAAATTACCTTAACATAATATCGATACTCTAAGTTCAAAAATGAACTCTATTTTATAAATATAATTTTCTAAATATTTTTAATTTAATTTTTAATTAAAAAATACTATTCAACCCAAAAAACTAATACTTGACTAATAATATTTGAAACAGTTATTTACATATTTTATTGAATCAAATTACTTAATCAAGGTGCCTAGATTATATTAATATTTTCTTTACGTGAGATTACTAATCCATTTGTTCAAATTACTAATCCTAAGCGTAAAGTCACTATTCATAATTTACTATTCATCAAAAATTTAGTTGATCTGATTAGACTCTAAATTTCATACTGAACATAATTATAGAATACCATTTTTTGAAAATCATTACACATTTTTAATTATTTAAGGTTTACTAAACTTTTTTAAAATATAATTTTTTTTCTTAATTTCCTCAAATATATGCATACTATATTTATCCGGAGATTTGAAAATTCACAAACTTCATCATATGAAGAGAACACAATTTCATTTATAACAAAGGATTACACAACGTAGCTATGGTCTCCATACATAGCCCCTTATAACCCCAGTATAGGACCTAAGTGTAAGGTGTGCTAATGTGAGAGAATCTGAGGGTAGCTCAACCAACATTGCACGAGTAGTAATTTCTATCAGTTTGAACTTCTCACGAAGGTGATTCCATTCTAGCTTCATACGATGAAGTTCGGCTTGGGTATAGTCCAGAGCAAAGGCCAGTGGTGCTACCTTCTTCCCATGTTCTGTTAGATGGTCTCCGATTGGCCCGAGACTATTGGATGAGGCCATCGAATCTTCTTTCTATATTAATTAACCGAGATCACTTGTATTTAAGGACAATAATCGAAACATTTATTTTCTAGAAGTAATATTGACTAATGGTCATATAACGTCGAAACCCAACAGTCTCATTTTAATTATACTCAAGTTATCAAATGAAAATTATTTGTTGAGTATAAAAATAAAATAACACACAAAATTAGGAAACAGGATTTATTAAAAAATTTGGTTCGTTATAAGTAATTTTAATCCTGACAAGTTGATAAAGAAAACATATAAGTATGTATTATTTTTTATAAGATCACCTATGATACCAATTGTAGCATATACATCTTAATTTCGATCTTACATGTACAATAACCATTATCTCATTCCCAAGACATTATACTTTGGGACAAAATAATTGTCAGGTGATGTTGAAAAATAATTATTTTAATCCAAATATATATAACCATAAAGTGAAACAACTACACATTCTTATGAAAAGATGTGAAACTGTATGAAAACATCCTAGTCCCATAACATAAAACATCATTTCTCATATTGGATGAACAACATTAAAATGTGTATCATTATTATTCATCTCCAAAATACATTAAAAGGGACATATTCATCCTTGATTCAAGATGTTTAACTCTCTATAATTATTGGCCTTATTTATATGAACATTAAATGATCATTTCATCCTTATTTCATGATGTTAAACTATGTATCATCATGAGTCTTTGATTCATGACCTAAACTAGTGGCATCCCCTATTCAAGGAACTATGAATATAAACTAAAAATTTATTATTGTTTCAAGAATCAAAATAGAAAATTGTACTCAATTGGTCAATCATTATGTCCTTAAATTGGAATAAGCTCCATAGAATATGTTGAATGACCTTAAAATACATAACCTAACATGTTCAAGAGAAGATGTCAAACAATATCCATACCCAACATGGGGAATATTGGATGCATATTATTTTAATAATGATACAACTCCACATACCTATCACACGATGTAAAATTAATTTATTTCATGATATAACACATGAGGGAGTACAATACCATTTTTACCATACTACAACTTTACTGCATTCATAGAATTTGTATTGTTCGATTCCCAATTTCATTGGATATTTAGTTTCATCCGAGTGCCTAAACAGTTGTTTATTCTCTTCCTTAGCATAACTTGGGAACCCCTTCATTGACAATAGGTTCAAATCCCATATTATAATACGCACCATTGACATGATAACTTATGATGATATATAGTGTCTAGAGCGTTGAGTTTTAAATTTATATTCCTTAATACATCATCAACCGTTTATGTTACCATTATTTATATCCTTATCATTCATCTTGATTAGATGATATGCATAGTAGTTATGATACATGACCAAAATGGATCTTCTCCTCTCCCAGGAACATTTCGTGAAGGATCCTTGCTGACAAATGGTGGTTCATGTATTTCAATCATTATAAATAATAAATCTCAGATTTGATCCACCCAACCATGACTTATTATGTTTTGGTTGTTGTTTTTTAAAATGTTCAAAAGTGTTACCTACCCATCATTCATCCCTTAAATGTTACATATATTGGATGATATAATTTACCTCATTTTCAACTTCATATGTTTTTTTCAAGTTTAAACACACATTTTGTTAGCCTCCATGAATATGTGCATGTTGGGTAAGTTTGTAAGTGTCGTTGGAATATTCCTAACCTAATATCACCTTACCCCTGATGTCAAATTCCTTGTGTCATGAAAATTGTTCTCATCACTCCTTGTTTCCTACACTGATCACGAATCACATGGGCCTGGGATTTTTGGTTGGATGGGTAAAAATTATTACTCAATGAGGCATGAATTTAAACTTTTTGAAGTGGGTCTATGTTGTGTGAACATAAATAGTTTGCTAGGGTCCAAACAGTTTGACCTTAAAATACATCCAATGGTCTATGAAATATACCATTATTATATTTTCATAGAGGTTACAATCATAAAGAACACAAACTAACATCAACAAATGGTCTAGGAAATATGTCATTTAACTATTGTAAATTGGTATGAAATATATGATCTTAAACAAGGTTCATGGTCCATGATGTATAACCATATTCCTTTCCATCCCATATTGTACACCATCTTTGCATATAAAATAGGTGAATCCATAGTCTGATTTGTATGAAATTAAATTTCAATTCCCAAAATCCATATCACATGACATTTTACTATCATCGTATTACATATGAAATGAGGATGCCTCATACAATATGTAAGGGATCAATAAAATATAATACCTCATATAAAACAAGGGTTCCTCACTTGATGAATATGGGATGAAATAATACCTGGTATGATACTGTGCTTCCTAATTTTGTAAATAAAGGATGATCACAAAAGAGTTCCCTCTCTATACTATGATAAACGGTATAATTTTTCAGTGTGATAGACACGATAATCCATCTGTAGAGAGGATTATCACATTTTCCATCATTAGCCTCCAGCCATTACACATTACATAACTATTTATGGATTTATTTCCATTCCCATGAGATATGAGGTGAATCATATATATCATATCTCTAGGTCCAACAAAATGTTCAAGAACATTTAGAACATTGGCCATATTTACTGTCTAGGAATTATGGCCATACACGATGTGCATTTATTCTCAAGGTATTTACATGTTATGTAGGAACACATACCATCTGTTAACATCATGTATTTATGGGGTACCCAGTTCATTAATACCTACATCAACATTGGGATTAAACTCTTCTTTTCCACATATATACCCTAGAGGAAAAACTCTCTCATCAATGAATTATGTCATTAAATAGTTTCACATGGTCTAGGAATTATGACCATAAAAATTATGAAACAAGATTCCAAATTAATTCATGTTCTGGAATGATTAATTGTCTCCTCTAACGTGCAATTTCAACTCTTTTGAACAACATGAACTTCTCTGATGCACCCACCCATCGCCCATGAATTTAAAACTTAATCTATGTGTGTTCTCCACTCATTTTTTGTCTTGAATAACCCCCTTAGTTTAACAAAGACCATGATGAAACCTTTTTTGTGAACTATGTGTGGCTTTATTACTATTCTCATGAGATATGTAGTGACATACAAACCTCTTGTCTCTGGTCCTAGCTTAGAAACCACCTAAAAAAAATATTACAAAAAAAGTTATAATTTCAAAAAGGCCTCATGATCGGCACCTTTGGGTATAATATTTATTCCAATAACTTTACCCCTTAGTGGGATAATATTCCACCATTTAATGATCTAAGGAATGAAATGCTAGTATTCTACATGCTTAAGCCCCAAAAAACCCTCTGAAAACAATGTTAAACTATAAATTTACCTCATATAAAATAGTAATTCTTCATATCATATTAATGGTAAGACTATATGAAAACATTACCATGTAATGTTAAGGATTCATCACATTATAATGTGATATCACTCACTATCCACTTTTTTTATGAAAACCCCTATATGCATTGATCCCCTTATTTTTTTTGTTCTATTACATTGTGTGGTTTAATATCTATTCTAATGGGATATCTAGCTAAACACAAATTTCTAATACTAGGAGTAGCCTCCATCATAAAATTATAATGAGGATTATTTCCCAAATAATATGATGTCTACTAGAGGTATGGTCTATCGATTAATTTTTTTAGAAGTACCATTTTACCCACCATTTCCATTACATTATCACTCTTTCATAACAATAATGCCTCCTTGGGTAACCCTTTCCCCACATGTTCTATGCATTATGATAATAAGATAGAAGATACCCATACCCCAGATAGTATGACCTTAAAATATTATGACATTAAATGAGAAGAAATTATATTCCATTTTGTATGACTCTAAACTTCATTTAATACACCTTAAGAAACTAGGATATCCATTACGTCATGTATGAGATATATAAAAATCATACCATGAATAGAATATAAATGCCTCATAACATCAAATGGTTTGATATCCACTCTCAGCATGATATCATCCATTAAGTTTCTATCTCATACCACACCACCCATAAAAACTATTTGTGGATTGATTATCCTTCTCAGTGATAAATAGTGATGACTTGGTAACATCATCAAGGGCCCTGCCCTATAATTTTTAGATATTATCCTTCTAAGATAGGCATGATTCTCACCTACCCTCATGGTTATCTATCACATCTGGGAACATGGAAATTTATCTCCCAAGGCACTCATAATTCCCTATATGAAAGTAACTATTTCCACTCCTACTTTTTGCATTTTTATCGATATTCTTAATTATTATCCTCTAGATATAAAAAGGCTCCTTATAAAATGGTTACATGTCATACTGGCTCACCTAGAGTTCTCTACTCACACATAAAGGGATATCTGACAAAAAATACTGCTCACGAGTTTGAAAACTAGTACATTACTGATCCTTCATTTGTTAACCCCATCCTAAATCATAACAGGTACATAACCTATGCTTCCAACACAGCAAATAGTTATTCCCAATCATTGGTTCATTCCCTATTCACTATATAAATATTGAATTTCAAGATTTCCCTAATAGATTTTTTTGGCCACATTCTTCCATTATTATTTTCTCCCTTGCATGAAATGGGAACCATATACCACTCTTTTTTCTCACACTAGGAATGGTTAATGCAGGAATATGAGTCCGAGAGAAGTGTTCTACAAGAATTTTGTATATGAATTTTTTTCCCCAATGGTACAAAATTAAAAACGTTTAACTAAGATCATATGTATAATAAATAAAGATTTAAATTGTGTGAAACTCACATTGAAACATGTATTGTAGAATTTGGTCCTCTTATCCCCTCAATTTGTGTTGAGTTTGTCAGCAGGTCATCCCAAATATTCCCCAATGAGATGATAATTGTTTGGTCCAAGAATGATGAACATAAAATATGTAAAAATTTTCTCAAAAAAGTATTAGGTATCATCATTTGGCATCATGAGTCCCTCCCATCAGGTCGGGTAACCTTCATTTAATACTACACATATTATTTCAATACATCCCACCCTATTCCAAGCATTACAACCACACACTGTTTACATCCTTCCCATTATGATTCAAATTCACCAGGCCTCTATTAGACCATAATTCACATAGTGTTACTAATATTTTATTCCATTTATAGCACTATAGGTGACCGTCAAGTATAAAATTTATGATTATATACTTGGATCCTATTTCCATGATACATTTCATTAAACTAGGTACTAGTCTTCTTTGGAATGTGGTGTGTGGCATAGAGTCTCTATAGACCTCTTTAAATATCTAGTTTTCACTTCATCACACTATGGATATCACTTTGGGATACTCACCCTACAATCCAAGATCTATGAACTTATACAAGGATTCACTGTCCAAACTCTACAACCATAAACCAAGATACTGATACAATAGTCAGAACATGTAAAACTTTATAAATCAATGTTCCAATCACATGATGATTAACTATGAGATATTGCATCCTCAATATCTAATCTTAAACTATGTTTCCATTTTCCCCACCATATGGCTTTAACAAATGAATCAATCACCCTCATTGCATTACATAAAACAATGGAACATCATAGACACTTTCCCATGAATTATTTTATTCTAGTGCAGGTCACTTACTAGAGAAACCATGTTATTTGAATTTTTCTCTCCCCCTTATATGATGTACCCCCTATAAGATGATTTTTTCCTATTTCCATACTATTATGTCTAACAAATGTTTTCAAATCCATAGTGGCATAATTCAATGTAGGTTTAACTCTATTTGAAAATATCATCAAATTAATCCTTGCTTCACATGTACCTTTATTTGGATTCCCATCCCCCTCTGCAACTGAATGAGACATGAAGAAGGTATGGGATCATGACCCACTGGAATACCTACAATCCTATGGACATTCAATGAAAGGATTCAGATGACAATTTTTAAGAGGTTAATTTTTTTGACAAAGATAGTTATCGACCCATGTTTTTTTGTCCCATACTGAAAACAAATTATTATATATTGTGATTCAAAAATTATGTATATTTACCCTCCATTATCATGACTCCCCCATAATGATCCAAATCATGGGATTCTCAAAACGTTATCCTCATTCCACATTATTCAATTAGAATTAAATTCCATTAGAATTACCTCGCTCATAACCCTATGAACATTGGTAAAAAAATCTAGCATTGATGACATCTAGTCTCTCTATAGGGATTTCATGGTCACGATGCTCCCAATGACAACAAACATCCCATTGGTCCCTATGCACATTGGTCAAAATGTTCCCACTGGTCCATACTATGGGGTTCACACCCCCATACCCCTTCTCGGGTTCAATGTTGTACTGCAGTGTCGCGCCTCCGACGTGGTCTCTTTTCAAAAATCATTTTACCCGTTGAATAATGTAGAGTTTCACTATGAAAATTTCAGTTCTAGTTAAGGGATAATTTGTGTTGTGAAATATATAACCCCAATGTCCACCCAATGTAATTCCAAGAGTTGAGAAACTATTCTACAATCTATTAAACAGAAAGAGTTTATCAAATAATCTTGGTCCCTTTTGTAGAATGAGTTGAGATTGTCCACATAGATTCCCCAAGTACAATGAGTCAAAACATTGATCATGGAACTCATGAAACCTCATCACCAGACTCCAATGCTAGCTTGAACTAGAGAGGGATAATCTTGAGTGTGCACGACACCATACATTATTATGCATATTCCACATATTAATACTTACCACATGAAATTAATCAATAGTAAAAAATATATGAAGAATATAGGATGCCTACTATGACACAAAAGATATTCCATCTGAGTAAATTTTGAGAAGTTTCATTCAATGATCATGAGACGACCCCTTATTCAACAACTCATAATTTTAAACTATAAGATTCCCTATATGATGACAATATAATGCCTCATTTTTAATTCATAGATTCCTTATGTTATAAGAATAATATGCCTCATGTATTTATTAGGAGATTACCACCAAACATCCCCCATGGTCGATATCATTAGATATAATCCCCAATAAACAATCTTAACCCATCATGATGTTGTAATTCCATCATGAAACGACATGAGAATGATTGAGAGGGATCTTAAGAGAGGAAGCCCCGCGTGTAACCTTGAAACTCCAAAAATACTTCATAGACTTCCCTATCATGTGTAATCCCTAGTAATATTCCTTAACCCATCAATGAGTCCAGAGTCCCTCATGAGATGTCATGAAAAATATTGAATGAGAATCTGTCTACATAAGTACCACATACCACATCCTTTTAAATAATGTGAAAATGAAACCTTACCCAAATTTAAAAACATGGGACTCCCTCATTACCCAAAATGAGGTTGAACGAACTACATGATCAATTCATAAGACTTGCACACCAAATCCATTTACATGATGTTAAACTAAAACATTCCCCAATTATTGGAACTTGGAATTACCCTGTGACTCAACATGTAGAAGAAGAAAGGAGTAACATAATTTATAAGCTTACACACCATGTCCTTTCACATGAAATGAAACACTAAACTTAATGTATTCAATTAAAAAGTGATTCTGAATGTGATAAGTGTAGGATACATCATGCGATAAGAAAGATCTTTCTAATTTGATACACATGATAAGGTATTCCATCACCTAAGAAGACTCCAAGAATAACACCCAATAAAAAATAAATGTTCCAAACATCACCTAGGAATCTCCCATGAATATTCCCCTAAAATATTATCACTACACCTATCAGCACATTGGATTCGCATCCCTGTCTTCCCTATCCCCATAAATGCTACACCTAGAAGCACATGGGAATCTTTAACACGCAATCTTCACTCACACTGTTTCTTCTCACTAACATAACAGTTGTAGCTTCCATCGGTAATACCCATTCTAAATATGGATTCTCCATAAAGATACCCAAGAAGCTACCACATCAATGCCCCATTAATATAATTTCTTCTCTATAGCGGCGCCCAGATAGCTCCCACATATTATCCCCACACTGTTCTCATAATCATTTCTTCCATTCCACAAGCATCACAACCACACAACGTTAAACTACATGGACTGGTCATATCATAGGACCACAAACTATGGAATCAACCTATTTTTGTCCAAATAACATTACCTCATGAATGGTAAGTAGGATTCCTCTTTGATTCTCAATAACAACAAAAATCATCCATGTATAACATTACACACAATGGGGGGACACAATCCTCCATCCATGTGTGAAATATTTCTCTTATGAGAAAATTTTACTATTCCATCCTTTCATGAAAATACCCATGTTGCCATAATATCCACATAAGATGTTAAAAATACAACCATATTGTCTCTATAGGATGTTAAATCATCACCTGCACAATCCCCACATGATGTTAAGCATGAACCTATCCTATCTCTATAAAGAGCTAAACCTATGACCAGTCCTTTTCTAAAATAAATTAATCCTATTCATAGCCTATCACTAAATGATATTAAAAATAATCTAAAGTTATTTCCATAAGATCTCAAACCTATGGTCTTACTATATACAGAATACACTAAACTCATCTCCAATCCTAAAATCCATAAACCATATGATGATTATGGAATTCCTGAGGTAAAATTCTATAGAAGAATTAGACCGTTAAAGTCAACTACATCATGACTAACATGGGATACCTTTGATTTATTAACTAATATTCCTTCTATGATATGTATCTAAATTCAAAAGGAGGAGACTATCCTTGGTGAAAACTACCTATGGACCAACATAATATTTTTTATACTATGTGTCTATAATTTCTTATAGGAAATTCCTATGACTTAAAATGAATAATAAATTAATGTTTACCAAGACCCCAAATGACTTGTGATTCCAAAAAAAATATAAATGATACCACATACTCTAACTAATGTTTTCACAATATTGAGACAAGATCAAAAAAATTACCTAGCTTCATCCTTGAGATAGAACTGGGAATGAGTTTCATAAACCTGAATAAAATCCATCCAAGAGTCCCAGACTAGGCATTGAGAATTTATGAAGAATTCATTAATGGTGGAAAATTAATCCCATTAATTCATTTTGATCATGGATCAAACATCACCAACTATGGTGGTGGAGCCCCCGTGCCTTGGAAAACCAGGAATGTTGATAATGAAATTATTGTCGATGTGATAATGCATGTCATGGCAGTGAAAACATTAATAAATTGCTATAATGATGTGAATCTATTCAAATTAAACATTTTGAATATAAAAAATGTAAGGTATTGTCAAATAAATTAATCCCCCATGTGAATATATATTCTTTCATATGTGAGTGGATGAGAAGAATTAGCTCCCTAATGACTAGGGGATGAGATGATATGTAAATGATGCTTCCCATAGGGGATGTATTGAGAGAAACCAACCCCATTCCCTCATTGAATTGGTTTAGGAACCTCTCTCCAAAGAACATTGACATAATAATCCGCTACACATAAGATTTATGGGACATCATAAAAACGTTTTACAGAACCATCTCTTGGAATCTTCTTAAGCGGGATCCCACTTGGCTTCATAAGCATGATCACTAACCATTCCAAAAAACTGATGTATATGTTGACTACATCCTGGATCCTTCGGACCTAGTCTAGTGTATCTTATTCCAACACCAATGGTAGAACTATAAAATTGATCGAATATAGATTCAGTGGCCACTTCCATTGAGTATTATTCCTCTATATCGATAAAATATGTGGTGAGGATCTATCTTCTACCATCCGGGACCGAGATAACAAACTACCATACACGAAGGATATGTTGAGACTCTAAGTCACTGGAACCGGTAACATCCATTAAAGGTATCCTCCTATTGTGGATGATTAGTATAGTGGTCCTTCCTACACTCCATTCAACAAACACAAATGTCTTCACTATGATACCACCAATAAATGTGGAGGACCACCCTATGCCACCAAATAATATCATGAATTCCCTCCTCATTCCTCCACAACCAATGTGGATGTCAATCATACACCATTCAAAACCCTTGGGGAGGTTCTCCACATACAATGAACATCGAATTTGTATTTCCTCACTTCACTATCAATTACAAATGTGTAGGTACTCCCCACACTATTCACAAGCCATATAGTGGTCCTCAATGCATTATCAATAATGAATACAGAGGTCATCCTTAAATTATCAATAATAAATTAGGGTATAATACAAGAATGATCATCAACTCTGGTAGAATACTTCCCTACATCATCAATAACCATTGTAAATGTCCTCCCCAAACCATCAACAACAATTGTAGAGGTGTTCCCCAAAATATCAACAACCAATATAGAGGTCCACCCCATATTATTTAAATAAAATGTAGAGTTCATCCCCATACAATAAATGAACAATGTTAGTTTCATTCCCTATGCCACCATAATAAAATAATTAGGGCCTCCCTGCATGAAAATTAACCAGATATGTGGTCCCCAAATCACTAAATCAAATCCTTTATTTAACAAAATATCTTAGGGACAAAGGGATACCACCTGACCAAACCATGAAAGATGACTAGGGGTATGTAAATCAAATCCATACCCCAATATCTATGGTCCAAGATCATCTATGCCAGCACTAAGTAAGGTTGGTCATATCCCTCCTCTAGATGATTGGGCCAAGGATACTTAGCACCTTACCTAGGGGATAGTTGATCATATACATAATCTTATTTCTATTGTTAAAGAACCATTGCACTTTAACAGGGGGAATATTGATTGTATCCCTTTATCCATTACAATTCATTATGTGGATCCACTTTTAACGGAGTCCATAGCTCTTGGGAATTCTTATGTTTACATTTCGGTGTTATTGGCATCCAAAAAATTTTGGGATCCCTCACAATGAATATTTTTTAGAAAAGAATCATCATAGTCTAGGTTCCATTTCACTAACATTTTTATTTGATATGAACTGAAATATCCTTGGTTCACTCACCCTAACAATTTGATGATCTTGGATTGCATGAATCTTGGGTAACATAATCACATAGAATCAATAAACACGACATTCATGATTCCCTTTTTCCATTTCCCTATTGTTCTAATGATCTAGGCTTCCATGATTCATGTGCATTATTTCCCTATCGAATCGATGATCCTAACATCAACACCACCTAGGTGTCATCCCTCTATTTAACTAAAAATCCAGGATTTCACATCCCATGGATGCCATCACCTCAAAAATCCAATTATCTCATCTTCCACTCATCCCATGAACTATTTCTCTATTGATCCAATGATATCATATTCCTCACCACTTGGGATATATTACCCTATCAAACCTACAATCTTGGATTCCATGCCCTAGGGGCACCATCTCCCCATCAAATCTACAATACCATCTTTATCACCACCCAGGTTCAATCCCCCCATCGAACCAATGATCTATGTTTTCCAAAAATAGTGTCCACCATCATCCAATCAAACTGAATGTCAATTAATATATTCACACTTGGGGACATCACCCCATTGAACTGATTCTATAATATTCCATTCAATCCATGTTACATCACCGTATGAAATCGATGGACTACGATATTGTGCCACCTATGCATTATATCCTAGTCAAACTGATGATCCATGAACTCCAAGCCTCCCAGGATCCATGGCCCAGTGAAACAATGTTCCTAGGTTCCATACCTCCCATACACCATCTTTATGTAAAACTGATGATATAGTCTTCCTCACGTCCCTAGAGATATCACCTAGTCGAATTAATGTTTTATGAATCTACTCCTCTAGGGTTTCATCTCCCTTTCAAACTGAAGATCCATGCTTCAATTCCTAATAGGTGCCATCACATAATTGAATGGCTTATTAGTCCTTAAATTCCATTCATTCACCATTTCCAATTGAAACGATAATCTTGGATACCACGCCTCCATGACACCATCACCCCATCAAATCAATGATCCAGACATCCACATCGCAAGTGCTTTATCACCATGTCGAATTGGAAATACATGCTTCCATGATACCTATAGTACATCAAGATATAAAAAATTCCAATCTTCTAATATTCACAAGACCCATCCCCCCATCAAATCGATGATCATGGATTCCATAGCGTATTGGAACCAAAACCCCACTGAATCAATTATCCCAGCTAACATGCATCCCCAGCACCATTTCCCTATATAACTAATGATTCGGGATTATATACCTCCCATGTTCCATCTCCATATCAAACTGATGACCCATACATCCATGACCCATGGAGTCTATATCCCTATCAATCCAATTGTTCAGGATTCTTCATCACCTAGTTTTCATCCCCATGCCCAATTGATGATCAGTGATTCCATAAATCATAGGTGCGATAACCCAAATGAATCAATTATCCAGTTTTCCATTCCACTTTTGTGCTATCACCCGTTAAGACATAAAATACATTTTTCCTTTCCTCCCCTGAACCATAACCAAATCAAACAAGTTTTCAATCTTCCATGCCCCATGTAAACCATCACCCTATTGAATTGATGTTTCAAGCTTCAATGTCTCTCAGGCATCGTCGTCGAGTCAAACATAGGATATAGGATTCCATGCCTCATGTTCACCATCACTCCCTCAAACAAAACTTCTAGGAATCCATGCTTCCTGGTTTATATCACCACATTGAATCAAAGATTGGGGATTCTGCACCTATCCTCTTTCATTTCCAAGTCAAACTGATGATCTTGGCTTCCATGCCTTTGGGGTGCTATCACCCCCACCCAATCGAAAGTCCAGTTTTCAATACCTCCCAAGTACCATTTACCAATCCCTGTAGAGATTTTTTCATCCACACAGTCCAATTATTTTTTCCCTACCCATCAAAGAGGGAGGAAGCAATGATAGTCTAGCATAATGAATACCATAAGTGAAAATTTACAAGGTGTAGACTATCATCCCTTCAATAGTCAATATATCTTAAATAGACCATGGGGTCCCTTTCACCCTAGGGGTAATCCATTACATCCTAACCATCACAATTGGAAGTGTATTTATCTTATTTTGAACAATATTCCTACCATATTTTATGTATGTTAGGTCAAATATATAAATAGTTTTTCTATCATAAACTGTCACGAGGGTAATATTCATGATTAAAGGAAGCTGATGAGGTCCCCCCTATGGTCCCAACACCATTACATGGTTATTTACCCTCTACATGGAACATATCAGGCTTGGAGAACATATGCATGTTGTCTCGGGCCATTTTTGGGAAATCATATGGTAGGATACCCATTTGACCTTATGGATCCCAAATTATCAGGATGGGTAAGTGATGACCGTGGGACCATAACCCTGAAAATTGAGGAAATATATGTAGATAAATCAAGAATGATCAATCTAGAGGATCTAACATAGGAATGGTGTTGATGCCTTGGTCATTTTTTTGTGACATTTCCCCATCCAGGGGAACATTGGGATGAATAATTCACTATGTATCATAGTTTCACTACATTAAACTATATAATTACCATTTCCATATTCATATGATGTTAAACTGTGGGCCAACATATTTTTAACATCATATTAAATAGTATGAATTCTTTTCTATGCTATATATCCTTAATTTTCTACAACAACACGTAATTTCTACATCATGTTAAACATTATGATAACATCTTAGTTTCATTACAAAAATTTTAAGCATTATCCATTATAAACGACATTAAACTACATACTATTATTTTTCTTGTATGAATAAACATAAAAGAAATGTATTTAATCATTTATTCATGATGTTAATTAACATTGAATCACTATTATGGTTTTCAGTACCTTGAATAGAACATATTTCATCCTTCCTGAATGGTGTTAAACTATATAACATCATTGAACAATGCTTAGTGATATTAAAATAGAAGAAACCCATTAGTATAAGTATTATAACTATATAATAGAAGTATTTTATTGTTATAGAAATTATGGTAGTAATGTGCATAAAATTGGTCCAAGATCTATGGCTTTAAACTATAGGTATCTAGGAGGTCTATGTTTTGTGACATAAAAATAAAAATCCACATTGCCTCAAACCATGATGTAAAAAAATAGTTATACCCTAAATTGGAAACATTGTATGACTCACACAGTAAGAATGGTATGGCTCTACATCCACATCAAATTATGGAAAACTATGTGATTCCATCAATTGCCACATGAGAGAGTGAATTCCTTTTTGTTATGATCTACTATAGTGTTAAATTAAATATATATATGGAATGATTCAAAATTTCAAGGGATATTTAAATACACTTGAGTCTTGTACCATCTTTCTAACCTAGTAGTTGGTCTACCTCATGCCTATAATCATTTACAACTTGTTGGAATCCCTAGTTCTAATAAATTGCATTGACATGCTGGTATGTGTTGTGGGGTAGAACATATAATGTTGAGTTCCACATGGATATGTTTTCAGTCCATCTTCACAAAATTAGTATTCCACAATCCTGATCCTCATCACCATTCATGTATGAATAGTGACCCTGAAAGTAATGATTCATGACAAAAAAATAGATCACCTATCATCCTGATCCCACAACTAGAAGGATCCAAGGTGGCATATAGTTGTTTCTGTGTTTTAATTATGGTCAATGTTCACTCTCCTTTTTCCTCCATCCTTGAATGGTAAAATTATAGATCTGGTGCTTTGATCATGGTCAATAGTGGTACCATCCCATCATTCAACCCTTTTAAGGTACCAATCTATAAATAATTCATGTACCTCATATATAGCTCTGTATGTTTTGGTGGAGTCTCCAAACCCATGGTGTCATACCTCCATTCATCTATGTGTATTGAGAAAGTACATCTATGTCATTGGGATACTCATAAATTTATATCTCCTTTCCACGATTGTTTACATATATGCAACTGTAATGTATCCCTCTCCACTACTTATTTCCCATTCCAATATTTACTCGCCTAGGATTAGGATTCTTTGTTGGATATAAACCCATGTTGTAGACCCACATAAAATATTTTGTTTTGTGGAATTACTTTAGACTATTTTCAATTGGTCCAGGAAGTATGATCTTGAAATATTTGAAAATGTTTATCCAGTTTAGCATTATTATATTTTAAAATTTTATTGTATTATGAATTTAAAAATGTTCATATTGGTTCTAAGGTCTATGACCACAAATGAAAAGTATTCATATGTTCTAAGAAGTGTGGACTGAAACTATTTTCAATTTTTCATAACTCTCAAACCATAACTAGGAGAAATGGTATATGAATTATGACCTAATCATTTTTTATCATTAGTAGTCAAAGAATCATAACATTAATTTACTTGTATCAATAGTCAATTTTGTATGTCATTAGAATTAAAAGTCAATCATCCCCATCACATGATGTTAAACTATGATATCACAATATAAAACTAGGATTCCTCAAAAAATATGTATTTTATGGAAAAAATACATTACCCTCTATAAAAATAGGTTTCCATATATGATGAATTTGGGATGAAATAGTACATAGTATATAAATGTGATTCCTCTTTTAAAAAACAAGTTGAAAATCAACAAGGTCCTTAGAAAATGATGATAAATTGTAGCCGTACCCCATTTCATAAAGATAAGATTCCCTCATCATATTGGATTTGAACATTTTCTGTCATCGATCTCTTACTGCATCGCCTCCCAAAATATGATGTTTCTTGATTCCCTTCCCAATGTAGTAGGTATTGATTCATAGACATCCTATCTCAAGACACAACCACATTTGGAATTTTTCCTTATTTATTTTCCATGAATTATGACCTTAAATAGTATACATTTCATCTAAATGTAATTATGTGGTATTTGGGTATATATTCCCTCTATTAATGTAGGTTACTTACGTGGTTTGTGGGCATTTATTCCATCCTTTGATGTAAATTTTTACCTCATTAATTCTTTATAGACCCTCTTGAGTTAGACAGACTCCCAATTCTAGGGTAATGTCTATAAACAATTTTGATTGTCTAGTTCATATGAGTATGAATTATTTTCAACTTCTCATAATATATTTCCATGTTCTTCATGGCATGTTTGGAGACATTCACTTTGGGTTTGAAAATATTTTAACTATAAAAACATACTATAATCACCCACTCATGGCCCTATCATTATGAATCTAAACTATGTGAATTTACACCCCATTCTTATGGTTTTATTCATCCCCACTATATTAGAGAGTCTATGGCTCCTTGTCTTTCTAGAACTTGTTGTTTCTTTATTTCTATTCATATGTGATTCACATTATGGAATAGAAATCCTATCATTATGACTAAGCCTAAAACCACCTAAAAACCACACATTACCCACAACATTATTATCTCAAAATAGAATCATGGGACCCCACTTCATGTAAAATCCCAATTATTATACAAATACCCATTATTGGTCTTATATTCCCCGATTACACAAAAAGATAATGAAAATAATGGGAAACTTAATGAATAAACCCATCCCAATTTAATCAACACACAATGTTAAATCTATTCCTTAACTCATTTAAATTCATGATGGATCATGTGATAAGTATAGAGTTATGAGTAGAAACAATTACCCAATAATATTTGGGATGAATCATATTATTAAGTTAGATGATTCAGTATCCTTGTTCTTGAGGATATCCCATACCGACATTAGTCTACAACCACACTATTTTCCGAAATTATATGTTTTCTATTCCAATTCTCATCACATACAATGTGATATTTAGATACTCATCCTATGACCAACCCCTTTTGTCTACTAATTAAAGGATTTATTTCACAAAAAAATTATCGTGACATGGGGTTTGTATTTTTGAATTATTTGTGGTGAAGTAAAAAAATTTCTATCATTTCCCATCGAGTTTCTAGAAATTAATTTCACACAACTCCTCCAAGTGACATATTTTTCCCCCTTGGTCCAATATATATGGCCATAAACTAGAATCTACCTTTGGTCAAGGAATTATGACCTAAAATAATTTAACATTGTTCTATTATATATGAACTTAAAATAGTATAATTCATATTCTATTTTATACAACACTAAACTGCATTAACACCCCATATAAAACTATGATCCCACACAAGGAATGTATTATACGACCAAAAACCAAAAGCTGTATAAAACAGGGACGCCATATAATATGAGATGTCATTATATCCTTTATAGAGAGGGCATGACCCAGACATTATTTCTATCCTTCAACACCACCCCATCACTATGTGTGTATTGATTACCATTCTCATTGGATATGTAGTGATGTCAGGAAATCTTCATCAAGTTACTAGCCCTATCATTTTGTTATCTTCCCCCTCATGTTTCACCTTGATTCATTCCTACCCAATTGGGAATGTTGTGCATCGGGGTATGTGTTATAATAGATCAAGAGGAACACAAAACTTCCTCTAGGAAGTTCACCATTTTAACTAATACTCACCACACATTATTTGTCTGGATAATTTTAATCCTAAAAATCATAATAGGCTCTCTAATATAATGGTCCCAATAACAATAGCTCAGCTATTATTTTTGGATCACACCTTTAAGGACTTGCATAAAAAATATTGGTTCATTTGTATCATACCTGGTAAATGATCGATCTCGTACTAGTTCACCCCATCCTAATATGTTGTACGAAAAGAACATAATTTTTTGATCATCGTTGATAGTTATTTCCAATTTATTAGTAATTCCCCTTTCACTAGGTATGTATTGAATTCCCTTTTTTTCCTTTTGTAATTTTTCATTCAATTTATATTTTTTTGTTTTCCTTAAAAAATAATGGAAACTCCATACTTCACATTGTTTCAGAGACATATCATGGATCATTCATTATTAAGACTTATACATAAGTTTTCATCATGATTATATGAGACGAAAGAGTATCCCCAATGTCCAAATTTGATAACTATAAACTACGATCCCATGTCCAAGAATCATGGTATTAAATTGTGTGAAAGGTACCTTAAGAATGTGTGGGGTGGTGTTTATTCATCATGTCCCATAAATTCACACCTGATTTGTTTCCATTCTGTTTCACACATGCCCCTTTTGGATGTTCACCCTTTAATTTAAGCAACAAGAACAGAAACAATTTTAATGTTTTCATAAAGATGTTTTGTGAAACATTGTGTGTCCTCATAGACACCACCCATCATATAGTGTATCCATCCATCAAAACTATATATATTTCTTTGATACATACCTCTAGGATTTAATTTTCAGGACATTAAACTAGTTGAATCCCGACTATTATGTTTCACAAGGCATAATGACTCCCTTGTCCCTTATGTAATGTTATTTTACTAATATTTTGTGCCACACTAATCACTCTAAGGAACCCACTAGTAAAAATTATACGAACCTAATATAGGAACCCAAGTCCAATCCACATGATATTAAATTGGGTTCATATTCACATAAGAATGTGTTTTGTGGCACAATGTCCTCATGACCCTCCTTTCATTAAGGGGTTTCACTCCTTCATGATATGAATATCATTTCTGGGATAGATATCATATGGTCCACAATTTTTTAAATTAATCTTCATATCATGGATATCACTATATGAAAATAATAAAAGAAATAAATATAATTCTCATAATATGTGAATATATAATACTCAACTCCCATATCACACTATTTCGAACTATGTGATACATCATGCTCACCATAGGATGTTAAACTGGTGGTCCATCATTCCCACCGTATGACATTAAACAATATTTATATCATCATAATTCCAATATTTAAAACTATGAGTCATGTTAGGCACATACCTAAGAATTCCTTTACCTCGATGATGATCACATACCACATAATCCATATTCTCAGAATGTCACTCAACATCTGAGAAAATGCACCCCTATATGACAAACCATCTATTTATTTCACATTAATACAAGATTTGTTACATAATATTACACTTAATAAATACCGAGTGATCAATATGTCTAGTTTCATTAGTAATTAGGTATATAGATAAACTTATTGAAAATGGTATAAAACAACATTACTGAAAACAACCTTAATACGATTTTATCATTCCAAGGATATTAAAATGGAACAAGATAACATGGGTACATAATTATGAAATGGGTGAGCTATAATGCTCATTAATGGAACAAACATGGATTAAGGTAATCAATGGTAGAAAATATTCAAATCAATGGGGCCTAAATGGAATGAAAATCAGAAACATGTATAATATGGCATGATATACATTGACAATCTTAAAGGCAACATGAGAAATAAAAAAACAACTTAAATCAATGATTCATAAATAATGGTCAATGGTAAATTCCAGGATAAAATGGTGGAAAATTTATCATAAAGTAATCTGGATCACTCTCTATCCAAACATGATGTCTCAAGAGACTTAACATTACTAAATGGATTAGAGGGATATATAATTTCAGGTTAATCTGTCACATTCATTTCATTTTAATGATTATATATTTCAGATAAATTATACCAAATGGGTTCATTAATCACTATATTTTATTAAAATATCATGTAATATTGAATAAATACATGTAATTTCCAAATCAAAGAAGTATATGTGTACAATGATCAATACCCTTAGTAAGAAATGGGTATGGTGTTTACTAAATATTTATTTTCGCATGGAAAATTACAGTGAATGTTTTGTAGCATATATCTTCACATAAAATTTTATGAAATGGTTTCATGAACATGAAAGGGATATCTACTCATTTATACATTATTATTGATATAATAGGGAAATGGAAATACATATTCCAAAATTAGGAATTGTATATAGAATGTAAAAGATAATAAAGAAACATGATTAAATAAGAGAAGTTGATGATCCCTTACTTGAGTGTGTTTCACAAAATGCTTGCGAGGATCTTATTAAGAGATTGGGATAACATTGGGAGTACTATAAAAATGGCATGGAAGATTAAGGACATTATCCATGAATTTTATTTATAGGATTAATGGGATATTGGGTTGGATTCTATATGAAATGAATATATATTTAGGTAATATTTCTCAGGATTTGGTTTTAAACTCTATATAATAAAATAAATAAAAAAACAAATCATCCCATATTTCCCATGGTTTCTACTTAATAGTGGTTTTTCTCGTTATTTTATACTTCTAAGAGACAAACATAAGAAAATAATTCCCTTTTTAATCTGGAAGTATGTCATACTCTTAATGATTTTTTTTAAAACCTTAAAATATATTAATTGTTTTGGAGGATTCGTAAAGGCTTTATAAAATTATTCCAATAAAAATTAAATCATATTATTTTAAACTTATGATATATAATTTTATTATATCCCTTTTATAATATTTATTACATCACATTAGGGTTATTATTATGTCATAATACACACCATCTATTTATAAGGTATTTTATTTTTACTCGAAAGTTAGATTGTCTCATAATATTATGACAAATTTACCATTAGAAAATTTAGAGGTTTTGATTCCAAAAAATATTAATTTTATAAAACTAGTTTTATAAATATTTTTATTTCAATTTTTAAAACAATAATCAGTATTAAATGAGAAATGCTTGATTTTTGTTGACAATAACAATTTTAAAACCCTTAAAAAAACATGACTTTATAAAAATAATATTTATATTTATATTTATTAAAAAAATTCAAAATTTTTTTTATTAATTTTTTTTAAAAAAATTATGATTATTTATTTAAATTATTCTTTTGTTGAATTGGATATATTACCAAAAAAATATAGTTTTTGTTTTATTTAGTCAAAAAAAAATAATTTGTAACGTTACAATTATACAATGTAAACATAAAATTATTCTATTGAGTATAATTTAAATATTCATATTTTTAATTTCTTGATACATATCCTCTTAATACACTAGGAATTTTCTCTAATGATAAGGTGTGAAATAAAGAGAATTTCATGCGGTGGTTCGAAAAACATGGTTTGGGGCGTGATCTTGATGAGCTTGAACATATCTCGTAATTGATTTTTATCATGCTTACAGTGGTGGATATAATCTTTGGATTGGTTAATGGGAAGTCACAATAATGGAATGTTCCTTGTAAGCTCTCGTAATTGGGAAACAAAGGTAACGATCCTAATGATTGGGTCCATCAAATCCTTTATCTTTGTTAATTGGATATATAAAATCCCTATATTTACATATATCATGTGGTCACTATTAAACAGATATATTATCTAGAGTAATGATAATTAATGTTAATTTAAATCCAATATGATATTACAATACCAAATAAGTGAATGTGTTTTCTATAATCCAAATACATAATAAGTCTGTTACTTATAATCCTAAGTGGAATTTTATTTATAAATATTCAGATCCATACAATCATTTCCCCTTCGAAAATATCACCCTTGATATTTTCTTCGGGTTCACTATAAAAGATGAATGTAATTCAATTTCATCACATAATGCAGTTCCCACGTCGCTCATTCAAGATTTTTCTTTCTCCATAACAATATGGCAAAGTGGATTGTATTATTTTATAGAATTTATCTCATGATTTATGATATTCACTAGATTCTCTACATATGAGAGGTCATTTTCCAACAATACTACTTCTAGATTGAGTTCATGTGAGGGGTTTGGAATTCTCTTCCACAATAGGGATATATGGAATACATCAGGTACATGTGATAGTTTATGTGGGAGTGCAGGTCAATTCGGAACCATTCTAATGTGATAAAGGAACTCAAAGGGACTAATGTGTTGTGGACTATGATTTCTAGTATTCCCAAATATAGAGACTTTATTCCATGGATATATATAGGAATAACAAGTGTTAAACATAAAACTATAGTTTTCATCGATGATTATTGTAATTGCTCTTTTCTTGACTATTAGATGCCTTGTTGTGATTCTACGTGGGATTATAATTCTCTCCTATTTACTCATCCATTTAAGTAAATAGTAGTTTTTCTTCCCCAACCACAGACCTTCATATTGGTGTATTCACCACTTCCCATAAAGGGATTTATAGGGATCCATTTTTATTCTTGGGGGTAAATTGTTGTGTGAGATAACTCGACCAAAGAAATATGGTGGTATCATCCATCATTGATGTATGTTAGGAATTATCACATCAATTCATCATGTTATTATATAGTATGATGATTTTGGCCATCATGTATATATTGAAAATCCATGAAAATGTTAAAATATATATTCAGATCCTAATAGAGACACCTCTAGAACTTAGTGGTGAATCATGGATCTCAATCAAATAAAATTGATATTGGTAACCCATGGAGCCTCACCACTTATCTAATGTATATCCATGCATGTTGATGAAATGACAATTCTTATATAATATCAATGTAGTGTGTAAACGTTTTATGATGATTAGCATCATCCTAGATAGAATTACTCCCACTTGAATTCCATGAAAAATAGTGACAATGTCCATGGTGATTTTTTTCACATTTCCATGTAAGTATGGGTAATTGTTGCATAATACCCTTGTATTTATCAATTATAGTTTTAGGTTATGACATAAAATTTATATTTATGTATATTACACAATATCCATCATCATATTGTACTACAAATAGTTCTCTTAGAGATCTCAACAACTCATTACTCTTCTCAGGTGGATAGAGAATCTAGAACATTGTGCACCATACAAAAAAACATTCCTTAACTCATGATATTATAGTATCCATAGTCTTGGCATAAATCCCATGACACCATCATAACAATAAACAATGAGGACTAATAATTTCATATAGTTTCATGTTTTTTGAATTCCCACATCATCTCTTTGATCAAAATTTATGATATCCTTAAGGGTAAATTGAGAAATAATTTGGGAAAGGATTGATGGTGTTCCTTCATTATTGATTTCCATGTCTATTCATTCCAAATATTTGAATATCAAACCTCGCACAATTATCTTTAATGTTATAATTTATGGATCATTTTATATAGATAATATTTCATGTTGTTCACTTCTCTATGATTGTAGTGCATTGAGAAGTCATTGTTCTTTATCAAATCTAACCATCATCACTAGAACTTATTAAACTCTATCTATTTGAATATACATTTTACACTCATTCAATAGAAAAATATTTTACACTTCTCCCCAGTGTGTTAATTCCATTTTATTTACAAAGAGAAATTTACAACAACCAAGTATAAGTAACATTTTTGTAGTTATATTTATGAAATTTTAACTTCCTTGAATAATGGGATTTTACATTTTCATTTTTCATGAACACACAACCAAATCCATTCTTTTATGAATCACTAAATACCAAAAATATTTCTCCACTTGTGGTTAGTGTAAGTACAGGTGTGGTGAGAAGCCCCCTTTTTATCTCCATGATGTTATATTCACATCCGTCATTTAATGAAATCATGTTTTCATTTTAATTTATCGGTTTTAGTGTGTTTGAAAGTAGAAATTAATGTCTCACAAATCATTGATAATACCTTGCTAATAACTGGAAATTATGGATATCTTTCCTATACTTTTTTCTCATCCATCATTCAATAGAATCATTCATTGAAGGGTCCATCCTTATAACATTTCATGTAATGATTCAACCCTGTAATGAGGCTTCCTTAAAAAAACACGCATTGTTTGTAATTCATAGAGAGATTATTCGTTTATAAGGTATTTAGAATAGCACTCATATTCCCCTAGTACTCTGCCATTTTTTTAGAATATTTTAATATCCTCTATAAGGACTACCCTATATTTGTTGATGTAATCTCTGATGACTCTTTTCAAAATTTCTATAAATATTTAAAGAGGATTGGTGAGTCCGAATTTGATTAATATGAACTCATAATGCCCATTTCTTTTACAAAAATAAGTGTTGGGTATGTCATCCTTCACCATAACATGGTAATATCCTGACTATAGATTCACTTTTTAAATTTATTATCCACCACATAGATGATCAAAAAATTCATCAATCCAATATAGAGGAGGCTTTCCCTTTGTCGTGATATTTTTTAACTCATGAGTATCAATGAATATTATCATTAACACATGTGCATTCATGCATAAGAGGACTTGTGCACACCATTTTGAATAACCAAGGTGTATGAATCCTTTTTCTAGATTCACAAATATTTATTTCTTAAGCTCCTCAATTTCAACAATAACTATACATTACAGAGTCATGTATATTAAAATCTCCCTAGGTATAATATATATTGAAAATTATACCTCCCAATTAAGAGGAAGACAATGTAATTGCTTGGGAAAGATATCAATGTATTCCCTCAAAGTGGAAATGTTTTGAAGGATGATTCATTCTATAGAATAAATAATTTTTTATAGATACACATTCTCATATAGAAATAAAATCCCTTATTTAGATGAATGTGCTAAAGAATATTCATCCTCCTCTTAAAGCTTGTTTTGAATTGAGTGTTGATTTATAATAGGGAGATTGATTTCATTATCACTACCATTTATGTTGGATCTATAGAGGGAAAGAAAATAAGTGCCCATAATTGCATTAAATTCCACTAATGGGAGTATGAAAATGTTTTTTGGTATGTTCATCACAAACTTTTTTAGATGGATGCAGTTACGTACAAGGGATGAAATAATTTCCCCAATTTCCATTTTCTCATACATCTCTACTTCAATGATTTGTGTTGTGGTTTGAAGAGTTCTACTAAAATTGGTGACATGAAGGAATGTATAGAACATGAATTAAAAATAGAATTCCTTATTTTTGAATCAATAACTAGAATACATGTCACCACATTGTTATAAGGATCCACCTCTATAGTTATGATAGAAAAATCTCTCCCTTTCCACTATTGAGGTTATTGGTTGTCTATTAACAAAATATGCTTATTGAATTGGTGTTCAATGTTCCACTGTTCCCTGTACATGAAGAAAGGAACAATGAACTAAGAGTTTATTGGAAAATTACACTCCTCCAACACATTCGTGGGTTTCTTATATCAGAAATTACTATCTATGTACCCTTACTTCCCACACCAAAATCATTTCCTAATCATCATTAGTCATTTTTCTTGGTTCTTATTTTCACACCATTGAAAAGTTGGATGTATAAACTTCTTGTAACCATTATATTTCTCCAGCATACCAGAAGAATTAAAATCCAATATCAACTTCTTTTCTCTACGATAACCTTTATATTAACCACCTAAATTTTAAATATTATGTCACATAAATTAATTTATTCATAGAAAGAAATGTGTTGGATCCCTATGTATTTTTATATACTAGGTTTTATCCACCAAAAGAAGTTGTTAGACATACATTAGAGGGTAACAACAGAGGTTGAGGAATATCATGCATGACTTGTGTTGGTTTCCTCATACGCCCTGATAGATTCATTATCTTTTTTGTTGAGGTAATGGAAATGAATTACATTGTTAAGATGGAGAGTGTATGTAAAATATTTATCAAAAAAATTTAGTCAAATTCAATCCACACCATCACTTAAATCTCTTTCTTAGGATTCATATTCATGATCAGTGTCCACCAGTAATCAGAATCCCCCACCATAAGATAAATAGCTAGTATAATAATCTATTGTTCGACACATAGAAGTGTGGATAATATCTCTTCAATGGAGTTTATCCATTGTTCCATGATTAATAGATCATATGATCAATTAAAATTTGGATACCATTTTACACAAAGGAAACAATTAATACTTGTTCATTAATTGTGGGTTTTTTTAGAAACTCTTAATAGAGGATTCTAATATGAGCCAAATTTATCTGACAAATTATCATCGTAATGTTCACAATTCTTGCTTTTATTGGGTTGGGAATCTCATTTGGGTTGTCATCACATTTCCTATCACACTTATTATTTACCAGATGCCTCATATTTACTGCCATTTTATAGATTAAAAAGAAATTTTGGGATGAGTTTTTTAAAACTAGAAAACACAAAGACGATACCAATGACATTAAACGTATTACATATTAATTATAATTATTTCAATAGCACATGAATTTATACTATTTAATATTTATTATCCCAGATCTATTTACTAAAATAGGGTCTTATGAAAATATTTTTTCACATAACAATACTCCATAACAATCATATGAATTAACCAAATCATATCCCCGATGAGTGTCAAATAGGTTTTTAAAAATTCCAATTTTCAGGCACTAGTTCTCGGTTGATTCTAGCACAACACAATGTTTCTTGGTGTCACCCATATGTATATTTTTTCCATATCTACATCCACATGTAGTATCTATACAAGGATTTATTTTAAATACAATACACATAATTTATAATTAATAAAATTTAGATATGTTTTCTTGTACAATGTTTTATCCCTAAGCCTTTTGGTACAGTTTTCAAATCCCAATCCCCAAAAAAACTAATCATTTCATTTTATATAAACAATATCAGTCATAATCTTTATTTCAAATTAAGATATTATTTATTAAAAAATATTTCACGTAATACCTACTAGAAGATCTCTAAGTCTATTTATATTTGGAATTAGGCACATAGATTAATATCATGAAAATTGGATACAAAAAAATTATTGAAAACTTTCTCAATAAGCATCTAAAATTCAATGTATTTAAAAACCACATGGGATAACCTAGGGAAATACATAAGAAATTTTTGAGATACAAATCCAATTATATGAATAAAACAGTTATAAAATAATAAATTTTATTCCATAGGTATATCAATGGGTCATAACAATAGTGATAATCATAAATATGGTTAAAAAAGCATGATATAACGTGTTAATCATAAATGAAACTTGGAAAATGTGGTACCATCATAAATCACTATATTTCAGAACATAACTCAATGGTAAATTATGTGAAATAATGATGGAAGTATACCCATAAAGGAATCAGGTTCACTCCATGTCCCAACATGATGTCTCAAAAGATTAAAAATTACATAATGAATTAGAGCACAGTATAATTATTATTTCAGATATCAATTTTGATTTATTATAATTATTATGTGTTGAACACTTATTCTAAATCATGTGTTCATTCATCATTATATATTATTAAATAATAAATTGACAAGGAATAAATACATATATGTCCCTAATGAAATCTATATAAGTGTATAATGGTGAACTCCATTGATATGAAATGGCTATGGTATTCAATACACAAAATTTTGGTATGAATAATAATGGTGAAAATCCAAGATCATACAAACAACACAAAATAATTCATTAAAAAGTGAATTAATGTTGAGGAACATGATTTAGAGGTTTATTTCAATTTTCAATATTTTATTTGACTTGTCACAGAGCTAAAATGAAGATACTAATTAGAAAATATGACCATTTGAAGTCAAGATGCAAAAATTGTCAGATGGGGAGACTCTAGAGGAAGGTATAGAAATGTGATCAAATTTCCAAAATTATTCATGAATCTTTCATGGTCACATTACTCATCATGTTCAGGGATCTATGTTGAACAATAAATGAAATTTCAAATGTAGAATCTCAACAGATATGGGATTTTTCCACCATAAACAATTTCATTTATGCGCAAATCCATAATGTTTTGTGACGCAGCCAAATGATGAATTACATATGCTATGTTTTGAGATATACATAAAATGCCAATAAATTTGGAATCAACCACTCATATTTAGGATGAGCTCTTGGTTTTGGGTAATATATATCGTGCTCATGCAACTTCGGTATGTGAACATCATTCATAGACCTTTTATGTACCATACTTTTTTAAAAATAACTAATTAATGTCCCTTAGAGTACAAGATTGTACTTATATGATTTTAAGAAAATTTATTCATTGGGATAATAATTTTTTAAAATTTCCAATATTTTTCATAACATTGTTTTTTAGAAATTGAAAAGTTGTACGATAGATATTTTTTATAATAGGATATTTTACACCATCCCTTATGAAATATCCTTTTGGGTGTTTGTGAAATAGAATATTTATGTGAAACCTTGAATGTTTTTTCATGAAAACATGTACTTGAATGATTATTTTCACAGTAGTGCACAACATCATTAAGGCTTGTACCAACTATTCAATATGATGATTCATGAGATCATGCACCCCTTTTTCTTCTTCACTACCATGATACGATCCCCAACCTCCAACACGGTCTCTTTGCTACAATCATAGAAACCCAAGAAATGTGGATATTTTCACCAAGAACATTCCATGGATATGTCGGTTACATTTTGGGTTTCCACCAATTTATACCCAATGTTTATCCCATATCGTACCATGAGTTGAGAAACTCATATACACTCCCAAAAATTGAACTATTCAACCTAAAAATATTACTCTATTTTATGTTATATGAGTTTATCTTGTCCACATTGATTACCATTAGTAAATTGATTAATGACACTCCTTAACAATATTTTGAAACCTCATCACCTGACTCCTCTTCTATATTAAACAGAGAGGAACACTCTTAATAAAGTCCCACACTAGCCAGTTTTCATAATTTTCCATCTTTTAGTCCATGATACATGATGTTATACTATAGTACACCATATATAAAAAATTTAGGATTCCTCCATTGACAAAAAATAGTTTCGTTATGTGGCATGATTTTAATGCATCATTTCAAGAGCATGGAATGAACCTTTAGTCCCTAATACCTTCCATTAAACTATAAAATACCATATATGATGAGAATTTTATGCCTCTTTTCAAAAGGAAGATATGAATTATTTTAAAAACACAATATGCCTCATTTAATGATCATGAGATTACGGAAAAACATATGCAATGTGATAACTCAAAAGTTGTAAGCCCCAATAATATCCCTCAATTGGTCAGAAATATGAGATTTCATCGTGACCCAACCTAAGGATGATGAATTACATCACATAGAGTGTAATTATTCTATGTATCCCTAATGCTTACATGAGGCCCCCTTATCCCACCATCTTGTGTAAGACTCAATCATATTCCTCATCTCACTAGGGGGTCAAGAATCCATAGTGACCGGACCTGATGAAATATATTTGGGAATTGTAATGTAGAATCCATCAACACCAAATCCATTCACATTATTTTTAATTATGAACAAACACTCTGTCTAGATCATGGTATTCCCTCATGGAGAGAATAATTGTAGATAAAATGGTTTCTCAGTGAAAAATTCCAAAAAACAGGTCCTTCAACATGATGGTAAAATATAACATTACCCTAACATATGAACGTCAAATTACCTAATGACCTGGACTATAGAATAATGGAAGGGAGTATCAATTCATATCCCTCATACACCACCTTCTTTCACATGAAATTAAACTATAATCTTAACCTATGAATTGTTCATGGGATGCCTACTGTGATATGTATAGGATGCCTCATATGAGACACTAAATATGCCTCATGTGACATTTTTGAGAAGATACCCCATCACCTATGATTCTTCCACCCACATTCCCCAACCAAATAATTTATAATCCTAGTAGTGCCAAAGATGTTTGAAAAATTATTCCCCCACAATATCATTTCTACTTCTAGAATTTTCTAGGAAACCCCAAGATAAATCCCCATTCCCATCATTATTACTCCTTCTATCACCATCAAATAAACCATATGCAATCCATATTCAAATAATTGTTTCTCTATAGAGGATCTGAGGAAGCTCACTTGTATATTCCACATTCACACCATTCCTACTCAATAGTGGTTCTTCGGTAGTTCCCATGTGTACACACCATTAACATTATAGTTTTTCCGTAAAATCATATTGGATACTCTGATATATAATGAACACATCATTACCCATAGGCGTTCTTTCTCTGACATGATAATCATTACAACATGATGGTAAACTACATAGACCATTCCTTTTAAATGACATTAATCTATAGAAACAAACTACATGGGTTTTGATCCCATTCTATCATGTAGGGTGCATAAAATTACTTCCCAATGATAAATCTAGAAAAGAATCATCCATGTGTAAAATTATCCCCTTTTGGGGGAAGAAATATACAATCTAGGTGCAAAACAATCCCCCATAGAGGCCAAACTCACCATTAATTCCTTTTAATACATTAAACTAATTCCTATACCATCAAAGACATATGTTAAAATTACATCCTTTATATCCCTACAAGACAATAAACCAATACCCATCTAATTCTCACATGACGTTAAATGTGTACCCATAATATCCACATACGAATTTAATCCCACTCACATATACTCAAAACATGATAGTAAATACACTCCCATCCATTATTAGAAGACATTAACCACGCTCCCATCCTTTACCTACATGACAATAAATCCTCAGCTGAAAAGTCGACAAAAGATTTTAAAAAGGTGACTCAACCTTCTACCAAATACATTAAATTCCTGTCCTAAACATGACTCGATTCCACATATAATGAATGTGGTATGCTTAGGGTAGAGAATATTTGGATTACATACGAACATGAAATCAAATACCTCATGGATGATAAGGGGTGCCTTATGTTCAACGTAGATGACAGATTATATGATATGACACCAGCATCAAATGGTAAAATCATTCCATAGAGTAAAAAACATCATGATTGACATGGGATTACATTGATATTTTTTTCATATTATACCTCCTTTGAGATAACTCAAAAATCTCATGAAGAAGACATTACAGGTTCCCAACACAGCAAACATCCAGAGAATCTCAAGCATTCATGATGATTCCATCAACACCAAATGATGTTCTAAAACATGATTGGAATTATTTATAATTATTAAATAAAATACACCGTGATACGAAACTATAAATGAGTTCCATGAACAATACACAATTCTATAAGGGAGACTCAGAACTGTTTACGAGTGCCAAGGGGGAATCCTTGGAAGGAGAAACTAAATCCCATCATCCTTTTTCCATCAAGGATCCTACATCAATAACCATAGTGTGCGAGGATACCTACCATTGGGAAGTCGGAATGTAGTATAATAAATACAAGTATTTGTGATGATGTGCACCCTAGATATGAAATCATTAAAAAACAAGGATTGGATTTTTTTACAACACCATGAGACTGGAGACATGACCAAATTTAAAATGATCTAGAGGAGACTTTTCTATGTAAAAAACCACCACTGAAGTCTATATCTCAATTACTAAATAAATTAATCATTTTCCTCTAGAAAAAATTAACACCAGATTGGTTTTTCATATGAGGTATTTTAAAATTAATTTCATAGTATAAAAATTTTGTAGATATTGATTATCATTACAACATGCACACATTCACACAATAAACTTAATATTAAATTGGAAAGTAGTTTTGTAGAGCAGGTATTCGATAATATCTTTGTATATATAATGTTCAAATTATTTTATAGATTTATTCTGATAGAACCTATAGATTATTCTCATGGGATTATGATCACAATTATTTTTTACCATACATAAAATGGTTTAGAGGATATTTAGTTTACATATTTTGAATGAATGATATTTGTTTTCCTTAATTTAAAAAAATAAAACCCATGGATGAATTTCAAATAAAAAATTTAATAATTTGAAATTAATTTACTAGTAATTTTTTAATTATAGTATAGGAATAGTTTTTGGATTATCCAAAAATAATATCATTAATATATTTATTACTAAAAAAATACATTGAAATGTATTTAATAGATAAGGTATGTGAAATAATTAATATATTAAAACCAATTGAAAGCCAATATAAGTGGGTACAGTCACTAATATGAGTAAATGTATCATGATATACAACTAAAAAATGTATGCCAATCTCTCAATTTGAAAATATAGGCCTAGGGTGAGATATATTTTATACATCATATGATTTCTTTTGTGTTAGAAAAAAAATCCTTATAATGTGGTTATTTTTCTATTTTAGGATTTATTGACCTATCAATACAGTTGGATGATGTATTGATATTAAAATTAGAATTCACATCCTTAAAAAATTTTAAATAATATATAGGATCATGTTGATATGTATTATGATATTTGAAATGTGTATATTTTTTTTCAAAAATATTGGATCATTTATTGAAGACGGTGTAATTGTATTGATTATTGCATAAAAAATTAATTGTCCTTATCCACAATTAATGAAAAAACATATTTAATTTATATTTTTATGGAAAATTTTTAAACTTCACCAAATAACACTAATGTAATGAACATTTGGTTTTATCTCATTTAACAACTCATATGGATTCTTCTTTAATATATTTATTACAATGATACATATATATCATTTTATTGATTGATTTTACAAAAATATAAATAGGTAGGTAATATTTATTACTTATAGAATGTGAAATAATCAGAAGATTCATATTATTTAATTCTTTATTACCATTAATATTTGGATTTAGATGATAAAAAATGTCTAATATTTTCAACTAATTTTGACCCAAAATATTCAAATTCATTTTTTATAAACACAAGGATATTAACAATCCATAAGTGATTTATACTATTAATATTATTGTTTAATATATTTTTTCTTTGTTTGAGAGATAAGAAAATTATTTAATTTTTAAGAAAGAAAGAATGCCCACGTGTTTATAGAAATGTCATCTAAACAAAAATAATAATTTTGATTCCTAGTTATTCAATAAAATATATAGTTTATAAAAATATGTTAAAGTGACCAAACTCTTGGGTTGAGATATTGAAACATATTTCTTTGTTTTGGTAAATATCTTTTGATTCTTCTCAATTATACATGGTTAATGGTCATTATATTTTTGGATTCATATTTTTTTAAGGTCCTTAACTAATCCATACATATTTAGACATCTAAGAGAGTGATGGTTTGGGTGTATTGATCTCTTATTTATTATCCATGATTATCTGTCAAAGGAAATTATACAAGATATATTTGGAGAAAAAATAAATGTATATCTACAATATATTTACATTCATAATTTAGTAATGAAAAAAAATTAACTATTTTTGAATCACAAATTTTCTAATATATTTTTTTAAAATTTTAAATGATAACAATCATATAAAATTTTTTATATCATATGATGATTATGATTTAACCTATATTCACCAGGGAATTCAAAAATAAAATTGTACTATAATTAAAAACCTATCTGATTCAAATGTTTTTCCTTTGGAGTTTTCGTCAGTCATGACTTGTCATCCATCTACAGTGATAATATTTCTTAATATTTTTTTGTCCCCAGTCATGTGTTTGAAACATAAACTATCTAAATACCATAACTTTATACTCGTAAAATATGTTTCTAAAGTAAAAAAATTAAACCATTAATGGTTTTGACACCCACATTTCCATGGCCCCAAAATTGATGGTAATAAATGATTTTGGAATCCAAAAATGATTAAATGGATGTAAAAATTATTAATTTAAAAATAAAATTTAAAAACATTTTGAGGTCCAAATATGATGATCTATTAACATAATTTGAAGAGATTGAGTTAAGAACCATTTTATTTTTAAATATACACTATTGATCAATCTAAGGTAAAATAATTATTTTGATCATGGATATGTTCCATTTTCCTATATTCTTGGTGTGTGTTTCATTCGAATTTATAAAACATTAAAGAACCCTTTTTAGTTCCTATTTTTAAAATAAGTCAAAATTACTATCTTTTAATAACATATTTTTCATGTAATTTTCTATAATAATGTAATATTTAAAACAAAATCATAAAGAAACTCATTTATTTAGACTTAGGTAATTACCGTTGAGATTATTAAATGTTTCTTCTAGGATATTGTAGTATTAAAATATATATTCACTAATCATGTTTTCATTATTATATTATGTTTTATAGAGGTTTGAAATATGATCAGGTGATATAGAAAAAATATTTAGTGCCTCATATGTGTTTACTATACATCAAATGACATATATGTCATTGTTTCATCTCTTCTTGAGTTATAGTAACTTGATCTATACTAAAATGATCTCCATTTGTATTTCATATCATTATCATGATTTTTCAAATGTACTCATATCTTATCTTATATTTTACTTATGGACATTATTCATTAATATGTATTTATTTTCATAGTTCATAACATGTCATTTCAAATATTTGTATAACATTTTTAAAATTTTCTTCAGTCTTATATTCCACAATAATTTTTATTTGTGAACAATTTCTAATTCTATTATAAAATTATCAATCTTTAAGATAGGTGAACTGTTTCATCATCATTTATTGAAGGTGATTCATCCTTAAATGGAAAATAATCCTTTATTCCATCTTTCATAATTGAGTCAGATGTATTGATGGAAGATAATTTTGTTTTTTGTTATTGTTATTCTTATTTTTTAACAATAAATTCCTCCTCCCACATCATTATATTTACAATAATATCCTCCAGTGTTATTTTAATTATTTTCAAGACATTATACTATAAATAGAGGCTCTAATCATTATATTCGATATCAATCAAAAAAGTCACATCACTTGAAGAATACCATCAATTTCATCCCTATTGAATTGAATATGATTAACATATTCTTAAAACTGAATTATATATTAGAAATTTAATAAAAAAAAATTTATAAATGAGTTTTATTTAATGTTAAAATTTTTCAAAAACATTTCTTTAAAATTTTATGTTTCTGTTTGAGAAATAAAAAGTTTGGAAAAATCACATATGTAGTAGAAGATGTAGAAGTTATTTTAAAATAATATTCTACTAAATTATTGTATAATTAATTGATGTGTTTATTGTTATATACTTATGTGTACTAAGTGGAATTGATCATGTTGGATATATCTGTTTCAGGGTTTTTATATTTATTCCCCATAATTATTTCAATATTAAAAGTCATACTCTCTATATGGATATTCATTTTGATATTCCACTAATATTATTTTGCGATATTAAAATAAAAATGCATTTTTATATAATTATGATCATAAATATATTCATCCCAATTTATTTAAATATAAAAATAATATAATTTGGATATTCTGGGTTAAATTAGATCATAGTATAATGGTAATATGTGAAATAGATTGACACATTTAAATTCATTTATTTTTTTTTCTTTTAATGGATTTTAATCCTTATGTTGATAATCTTCTTGATTCATCATTTGAATTTTTTTTTCTTTATTTTTCGGGTGCCATTTCAGCACAGGCTCAGTTTGGGAAGACGTACATTATTTCCCAAGTAAACGTATGACTTATTTTGGGGTCCAGGTGCACGATTCATGGGTTGTGCATGGATTGGGAAGTAATGAGGAACTTTTTGTGAGGTTCTCTACATTTGTACAGTGGAGACGACGTGGCATGCACACATTTTGGAAAACCATGCGAACAAACCATTCTAGTTCCATAAAAATTTTAAATCACAATATCCCTATTCTAACCCCTATTCCATTGTCAAATTTTGTGATTCCCTACCCCATTGGATTGTTTGGGGAACTATTGGATCCAAATATCCCTCTACCTTTGTCTTTTCTCCCCCAATGGATGTTTCTCCAAGTTCCCAATCTGTGCTTTTACCGATTTTTCCATTTTTCTTTTCTTTCTCCTATCCAATTATAGTTTATTATTATTTACATGGTGGTTTTTCTATTTTAATACCCCAAAAATCTATAGTTTATGTGTTGGGTTAATTTTATTTGGATCTAGGGGTGAAGATTGTATGTTGGGTTAGGATTTTAATTTTCTTGAACATTCATCGCATCTACACTCTATTGAGGTAGGTTTTATCATCCATTTGCTTTATAGAACATAACACTAATGATTAAGATTTCATTTTATTATTTAAATATATTATAATCCTGCTTGGGGTGTGTTGAATAAAATTATATTTGTGTATTCAGAATTGAACATTTGTGAAAAATGGTTTTAAAATATGTTTGGTTAATTAAGCCAATTTTTAAAGCACATAGGTTTTTGATAAAATTTATAATGGTTTATTTAAATATAATTGAGAAACATTGGTGATATTTTAGACTTTGTTACATTTAGTTTCATGGTTTAAATTAAAATATTGTAATGTTTTTTGGTTTGTTATACTTCTCATGGTTTGAGAAATTATCATCAAATTGTTTGGAAAGGTTTTTCATGTTCATATATTCTTTGCAATGATAATGATATTGTGTGATATGTTGGGTTAGTTTAATGGTATGTAGTGTTCTTGAAAATGTGTTTTTAATGTTTTCATGAAAACATGATGTGTTTTAATGGATGTTAGAACATCCATGTGTTAATGGGGTGAATAAATGGATGTGATTTCAAATGATATTGTCATTTAAAAATTTTTATTTCCCTTTAGACAATTTGTTTTCAAAAAAATTCAAGGTTTTAATGTGGGTATAATATGGTGTTAAATGTTTTCATTAAAATTATTTCATGTTTGGTATGTTAGAAAGGATTGTTGATTCCTAAATTATTTGAATGACCATTTGATATCTTTATGTATTTTTTTTATTTCAACTTTTCCTTGAAGAGTTGTTTGAAATGAAAACATATATGAAATATAAGGGCCCATTTTGCATTTTGAACAAGAAGATGATGTTTTATACAATTTTATAGAAGGTTTAGAATATTTATTTTAATGTATCAGAATTTTTAATTTTTAATTCTGTGTTAAAACTTTATAATATTTGGGAAATTAATTTGGGTTTTGTTAGTATAAATGCATAACTAGAATGCAAGAATATTTTTAGGAATTTTTTAAAAGATAATGTGATGTTATGTCTGCATTGGAACTTTTGAATGGATTATTTCATGAGAAGAAATGTTATTGAGGATTTACCAAACTTTTTTTTCTCATGGGTGGTGTTGGTTTGGGGGGTAGGAAATTGTCGTAGTGGTAAGTAAAGAGGGTCATGTTTTTGAAGGAATCCTCCATTAAAAATGAACTTTTACAATGGGTTTATTAGGTGTCTTATTGAGGGTCAGGTGATGGTTTAATGTTGATGACGATTTCACAGGTTGGTACCCCCATGACTTTATGTGGATCGGTGGGATGTGCCCCTAGATTGATAGTTAGAATGGTTAGTAGGTTATTGACTGTAGAGATTCACTATATTTTAGTAGGGGTTTATGATTTGAGTACATCTGGGGAATAATCATGGGATGTTCAAAAAACACCCCTTGTTAATATCTATATGTTTTTTTCACTAGGTTTCAATTTTTGTATCATATTATTTATTTTCCAACATATCATTGTATTACATAATCTATATCCATGAATGGTATTTTGTTTTAGAAATGGTAATTTTTTTGAAAATAGGATTGTGGTGTCAGTTTTTTTACAAATGGAATATTTTATTTGGTTATTAAAATTATAAAACCTATATATATGTTTCTATTTATATATATATATATGAAATATTGTTTTTGTACTATCTCAAGAATGGAAATTTATATTTTCTATGGTGGATGTATACTATGTTTCTAAGCTCACAACATAATTCTACCATTCGATGTCAGTAGACCCATTATATTTTGTAATTTCATGTTTCTTTTTCGAGTGTACATTGTGTGAAAAGATTACTCTTATGGTTGGATGAGACCAAAAGGTCACATAGAGATCGATTTAATGTGGTTCAGTCTATGTTTTTTATTTAGTTTTTCTTTTTTCAGCTGTTTTCTTCAATATAGTTTATATTTTTATTAACAGTTCAGTTATTTTTGGTTATTTAGTTTGATCTTTTTATCAATTTGATCATGTATTATTGGGAAAAATCATTCCAAAACTGACAACATTGATGCCTAATACTAGTTTCCATCCCGTGGGGATCGGGAATGCCCTTCAGGCAATTCCATAAATTAGTTAAGCTTCTAGGTAGCATAGCATACTGATATTTTCCATGAAAAAATGGTATCATATGTAGTTCTTTGTTATTTCGGATGGTAGGTATGTTGGATATTAGGACTATCAAGACAGGAGATCTTGGTGTGGGTAGAGCTTCACAAACTCGTTCTCATTTTTATTCTCAAGTTTCAAGTGCTAGTTTGAGTTTTGATTATTTTTATTTTTGTATTGTCTTTGTTGAAGAGTTATAATGGGGGAGAATTAATGTTATAAAATAATATCACATGAAGTAGTTTCTTATTTAGAGTCCTATTACATGGTTCAAGAACCTATAAGTTTTTTATTTTTACATTTGGAATATCCCACTAACCATGTATATATGTTAGTAATGGATACAAGTTCCACACTCATGTAGTTTTATGAAAGTTATGTTTTCTCTGCCACTCGATTTATGTATTAAGGTTTTTTAAAATTAAAGTTTTTTTAATGGAAAAACGTTCATTCAAGTGGTATTGAAATTTGAAAGAACGGATATTAAAATAATTTGTTTTGGTTTTAAAAATTTGGTTAAATCACATGTTTGATGGTGAAATGGATAGTATTGACCTTGGCATTTCATATTAACATCAACATATGCAGTGTATGAGTGGGATGATCATGTTGGTATGTGTGCGTGGAATAAGATGAAGTGGACAGACACATATGTGATGGTTCATAAAATTCCATGAAAATGTTTTAAGGTTAATGGTTTGGATTAATTTATCTAAAATGGTTCTTAAAAGGGGGAAATTATTTTTTATTTTTTTCTCCGAGAAGTTTTTGTTGTTGTGAAAATTTGATGTTATAATCAAAAAGTTGACATTGAAATAGATTTTTTCTAAAACAAAAATATAATGATGATTTTTTAAAAGGGTTTATCAATTATACATGTATTGTTTTGACTCGATAACCTATTGTTTTGGACATATATTTCCATCCCTATTGTGATTTGGTTTCATGTTTTTTTGTTTCATGTTGTTTTTGGTATTTAAAATATGCACCATAAAAGGATAACCAAAATATCCATTGAAACATGCCTAGTATAAGTTTCATATCAATTGTTTCCTGTCCTCGGTGGTGATCGATGTCCATTAATTGAAGTGGAATGGATTGAGGGAGTGGATCGTGTCTACTAATAATTTGGAACACCTAAAGATGTTTGAGTATTTGTTATCATTGATTTGTTTAAGGATCTATCTTTGGATCAATGGAAGAAGTATTCTCTGTCAACGATGAAATATGGGATGAAAAGGGAAGTGTTTGTGTCTATTTTTTCTGATTATTCATCACAGAGGAGGTCAAGATGAGAAAGGTGGAAGAGCTATAGGTTACTAGGTAGTGGTAGTGGTAAATTAATTCTTTTGTAAACCTCTTCAAATTGTTGGTTTCCTTCTCTATGGAGGTAGCATAAATGGATCAGTTGAAATTTCTTCTTCTCATTTGGTCAGATTTTCAAAATATCACAGATAAATATCTCTGCTTCCATTAACTTTATTTCTAGAGGTTGAGGGATGTGGTGTTTTTAGGAGTGTTGGTTCTCATGGTGTAGTCAGTTGTGGTTGGCTTTGATGAAGGATCCCCATATAGAGATGTGATTTTCTAGAGGATCCAATTTTTGAAATGTGTACTATATTGGTTCTATCGACCATATTATCAGACCATTCACTTGTGTACTTACAATGTAGTCAGTTTTGAAATTAGAAGTCATCAATATAAAATCCTCTAAAGACTTTTTATCATTGTGTCAATTTGGGTCATCCAGAATTGTTTTGTCGAAAGCCTCACCAAATGAAGCTTTTTGGGTCATAGTATTTCAGTACTAGATTGTGATGTTGTGGATGCTTCCAACATTAAGCATTTTTCCATAGGCATCTGAATGAAGCTCACACAGTGTTAGGGAATCTCTGGGGTTGGAGAGGGACTTGGAATAGTTTTCCCTCGAGTTTGGGTGAATAATTTTTATGTTTCCTTGTTGTAGATTTACTATTGTATTAATCGAATATTTCTATAGTAAAAAATTATAATTTTTATATCATATTATGAATTTTGATGTTTATCTGATTATGGTTCTTGTTTTGGTTATTGTTTCATAACTATTCTCAAACCTTTATCGTGTAAGTTCTGGTTTTAGTTTTTTTCTCATGTTTGGATATATATATTCTTGTGGAAATCATTGATTATTGTTCGTGTTCATGTTTTATGTATGTTTCTTGTTTCATCTATGTGTTTCACCATGTGTTTGGGGTTTGGTTGATGGAAAAAATTTCAGTTTGGGTGCCGGTGCTGTTCAGCACATGCGATGAAGTTTGTATTAGTGGTATTGGGTGTTCCCATACTATTCTGATCAGAAGTCATGCCAAGGTGGTAATCGTGTTCTTATGGTGGGGATATCCCTATAATGATATCTATTACTTTATAATCTTGTGTATTACTCAATATTGTTTTGGGTGTGACTTGTGAAGTGAAAAGGCACCATCAGTTTAATGGTTTTGTTCTGCATGTTTGAGATTAGGGTCCCAGTTTTGATTACATTTCTGCTAGGTGATTTTAATTTTTTGGATATTTTATAAATTTTATAAATGTTAATATTGAAGGCCTAGTTTAAAAATAATAACCTTTTAAAAATTATTTGTCTATTTGGAAGTTTAAATTCCTTACTGGTATCCCGACCATTATCGTACATAATTTAAAATATCATGTGATGTGATGGATCTTTTTTTTGTTGTGAATAGATTATTCCAGGATGGAAATCCCTGTGTAGGATTTCCAAGATGGAGGTTGTTGTGTTGGTGGTGTCATTGAATGGGGGTAGCCAAGTGTAGAGGTGGAAGGTATGGTGAGTCACATGGGTCAGGGCCTCCTCCTTTCCCCATATACTATTACCATGGGTTTTAAGGGAATATTATATAGGGTTGAGTAATGGTTTCATGTTGACTCTGATTAGATGTGTTGGTACCCCCCATTACTTTATATATATTGGTGGGATTTTTCACTCAATTGGTTGTGTTACAGCCAGTTGGTACTGTGGATCTACACCAGAAGTAAGCAGTTGAGTTTGATCCATGTATATCCAATGATCATTCTTTGTATTCTTCAGAAACACCCGTGTTAACTATATATATGTTCTTTTTTATTTTTCAGTTTCACATGATATCTAGTATGGTTTTATTTTATTTTATTTTTATCATAGCCTGTTATTATATGTTCTAGATCTATTTGTGTAATTTAGTTTCTAAAATACTAATTCTATTTTGAAAATGGGAGTGTGGCTTGTTTTGTTATGAAAAATAGAAAGATGTGTTTGTTTATTAAAATGAGAAAAACCTATTTATATAAAGGTATTAATAACAAGTGTTTTTAGTCTTTTTATAGAAATAGAATATATTTATTCTATATTTATTTCCTACTGAATTTTTAAAAACACACCATAATTGTATGGTTTAGTGTCACTAGACCAGAGATGTGTTTTTGGTCAAGATTGAGGGATTGGGGGATAGTTGTAGGAGCATGATGGTCTTGGCATTTTTGGTTACCTAGTGGTCACATGGTGGTCAGGTTCACAAGGATCAGTTGCTTTTCAATATTTAAATTTAAATTTTTTCAGCAGTGGTATTTAAAATAGTTTATATATTTATTGAGATTCAGTCATTTTGTATTATTCCTTTTGCACTGTTGTTAATTTATTCTTGGTTTACTGGGAAAATATAATTCCCACAATGATTACATTAATGTCCTAAAATAGTTTCCATCCCCTGGAGATCAAGAATTCCCTTCGAGTCAGGCCACAGACTTGGTGGGGTGTGGGCTCATATGGCATCCCAACCTAGTTCATGAGAATAAGTATCCATTTAGCACAACCTATTGGTTAGAGTGTAAAATTCATGATGGTTATGGATTAATATTCGAGTTAAAAAATTTTATAGAAATTATTTAAACCAAAAATACCAATTTTTTTAATATTTTCTAATTCCACTGAAATAGAAGAGTTGTATATTTATATCTTTTAAAAAACATCTCTAAAGTATGATAACATATTAAAGAAACATTTTTTAATACACTTATATAATCATAATTATAATATTTTTGGAAGATAAATTTTTTAAATCTAAAAAATGAAATTTCTTATATTTTTAATAAACATGATTTGTGATCATTCAAATAAAGAGGTGTTGAATTAATCCAACTTACTTGACTAGTGGATTTATATGAAATGAGATAAAATTTTTAATCGGTCCACAAATCCCCAAACATCGTCACACCTTTTGTGATCATTTGGAAAAATAATAATGAAATCCATCATTATTTACACCCATATCTATAAAAGGACATACCCAGGATGAAAAAAAATCCAAGAATACGGTTCTAATCAATAATATACTGATAGACCAAAATTCACCGAATTTAATCTTCCACGAACTTCTTTATCCCTGGATCCCAAAAGATTCTCATCATGTAATGGTATTTCTTATAAAAATACATATATACCCCTATGGGTGATATATGAATTTCAAAAGAACTACCTCACACAAAACTAATGCATGAAATAACTTCCCTTGAAATATAATCTAATTTTGACTATCTAATGACCAACCCTCTAGAAAATCACTATAACATACAGATCTTTTGTGAAATTTATTTTTTATAATAAATTTTATCTTTTCAACATTTTTCATTTCACGCAATATTCAATATATATTTTTTATACAAAAACACTATGTTAGGATTCAATTATATGCAACACGAAGTCCGATTTCTCTTTATTGAACACTCTTATTGGATTGTGTCACACATGACATTGAGTTTTCTTGATATATATTATTACAAATAATAACGAGTTTTATCAGACAACACCATATTATTAAAATATATTGATTTAATATAGTAAGATATAAAGTAGATGTTAAATTATTTTTTATGAATATTATTAATTAACATATGAAAATATAAGGTTCACAATCTGAAATAATCATTTACTAATAAATTATAAATGAATATATTTAATAATTTATCAGAAAGGAAATATTTTTTTATGATCCCAAGGACTTTTTTCTATAATAAATTTAATTAATTAAAATTATTGTACGATATTAATGAAATCTATATTTTTTCTATATTAACTAAATATTTTTTATATTCATATAATAGATTTTTATAGGCATAAAATAATATCAATCCCAATTTTATGCATGAAACCCAATATTTTTCAAGTAGGAAATTTTACCATCATTTAATAGAGAACCCATTTTAGATAGATTTTTGGACAATTTAATATATTCTATTCGACAAAATAAACTAATATTTTTTCATAAAATATAAAAACATACATTGTTTGATTTTGTTCAATTTTTTATATAAGATTCATATATTAATGAACAATAAAAAAATATAAATTTTAATTCAAAATAACATTTTTCATAGAAATATTTTATTTCATTAAATTGTTTTTTTATTTTTTTAAAGTATAATTATATCACCTTTTTCTATGTTAATCTAATGTATGTTACTTGATTAAATTTTACATTGAACGATGATATAAAAAAATTCCAATATTTAACATGTTTTAACATTAATAAAAAAATTTCTCACCCGTTCAATGGGATTAATTTAAAATTAATTACCAAAACTTTTAATTATCGTTAATTTTTAAAAATATAATTCATATTTACAATCAATGTTTCAAAATTATATGAAATGATTTCTTTTATTTATGGGCCTTATGAATAGTAATATTCATAATTTTTTTTACCACGGTAAAACTTTATTCAGGTAATAATGTTTAAATAACAAAAATTATAAATGTTACAAATGTACCAAAAAATTGTCCCATTTTCATTAGATGAGTGGGTTTTGGATGAAAAATATTGTTAGCATGAAATTATAACCATTTTTAAGCCACTTGGATAAGACCATGACATTTATTTTATTATATTTTACGAAAGGATAAGTATGTTATACTCATGTTTTTCATAACTATAGAAAAATTAATATTGGATTATATAGATGGTATTTTGGAAAATAAATATCCTATTTAAATTTAACCATTTTTCATTTATCATTTTACTTTTATTTATTTTTTATGAAATAAATAATGACATTAAAGGAATATATAATGATATTATATTTATTTCATAAATAATGGAAATATAAAATAAACTATAATCAAAATATTAAAATTAATATTATATTATATAATTAATGTATTTAATGAATTTAATTGATGACTTGTACATTTTATGGATGAGTTAATAGAGTTCCTTAGAATATATCAAGTTGTTATGATAATTTTAAATTGATTAATAATTGATATTGTAAAAATTGATAGTAAAGAAATTTTATTAAATTAGTTAAAATTAATAAAAATCCTAAATATGAAAAAATATGATAAATTATTGTCTAAAATATCATTGATTTACCATTTAGGTATTAACTGAAATTTTTTTTCCAAAAATATTAACCTTTTTCATAATTAAAATGTGGTTGTCATAGTTAAAATTAAAATAGGTTATCAAATGGTTAATAAAAAATGAATGGATTAATTTTAATTTTAATTATATCTAAAAACCACTATTTAAGAGTTTTTTGAATTATCATCATCTTATATTCCAAATAACTAAATTTGGAGCAATTTGGAATTGAAAATTAATTTATATTTGGAGTGTTTTCAAAAGTTCCCCTCACATAAATTATAAAAGGGAACCTCCTCCCTTATCTCATTTTATCACGTTGAGATTTCTATCAATACCAACCACATTAAATATTTATTATAAACATAGAAGGAAAAAATATTGTGGTTTATTTATTCCCAAAGGACCAACTCTAGATTCTTTCTAGGGGATGTAATGGAGTTATTCTTAAGAAGGCATAATCACTCAGATTGATTTTTCATCTTTTCTATTCTTATATACCTAATATAATTATATTATATATATCATATAGTTAAAAATTATTTATCCATGATATGGTTAAATTTAATTATGACTATTAAAACCCCATTATACATCACTTATAGCATAAAAAAAGCATCTCTCATCCGTACATATGCCTTACCATCTCCACATAGTGATAAAATTTATTTTATATAACCATATTTTATATGTGAGAATTTTGAGGGGTTTAATATTAATAAAAATGATATTTCTGACATAAATATAATTTTTGAATTATTATATCATTTATACCATTTAACCATCTAATATTTTGGGAAAATGATAATGTCGCTCATGTGTATGTACGACTTACCATCTCCACGATGCAATGGAACTAGTTATTCAGATATATTTCACATGGATGGTATCAACGATGAATGTCACGATTAGTAATGTAAAATATGAATTAATAATGATTCTATAATGATAATATATCCTATTATTTTAATTATCTTAACCTAATAAATGAATAGAATGATTATTCATATGTACGGTGTACTGTATCTATAAACAATGTATTTCAATTTTTCTCTCCAAATCTTATGAATCACTTTGAAAACATATATAATTAACAAATAAATAATATATTTATCATTATTATCATTATATATAATATCAAATCATTATCTATGTTTTTGGATGAAGAGTAACAAATCAAAACACTTATGATAAACATATCAATTATTACCTGAAATGTTTCTATAACATGGACCTGTTAATAGGAGAGTAATTTAAATCCAAAAAAATGATTAATATATGGTATTATATATTGTAATATGGTTCATTAATATATTTATAAACATTTTATATGTATATTACATTAGTTGTTTCTGATTACGACGAGAATTGATATATAAGGTTACGGAATTTCACCTATCTTTTCATTTCCATCAGATGCATGCAGTATTCAAACTAAATTATATTGTGTGGGGTATATACTAACTGATAAAATGTTATATAATTAATATATTTTTATTAATTATATTAAAAAAAATTAATTTGTCTTATTATTTAATGGGGTTCATGATTATAATGTTATTCAAGGAGGAAGGGATTTGTCTTTCACATTTATTTCTGTGGGATACATTCCTTATACAGAACTAATTTCTTCTACATGCTGCATATGATTACCATGAATGTGTTTTGTGTTCATATCCAGAATATTATGTTATTTAATATCCAAATTAACTTCTATATTTTAGGGGTAATTTTATTTTATTAATTTTATTGTAATGGGTTTTTATTTAATATTCTCATAATACAAGAGATTTCCTCATTTTATGTCATTGTTTGGGAATAATTTTCATCCATGTACATGATTTCTAAATATTTATTCAAAAATGTGTTTTTATTCACATTTGGATATTTGGGTCATTTTTACATATTTTGACTTTTTAATATACATTTTTAAGAAAATATTTTTATTCCTTTACCAAATGAGGAACATTGTCAATTTTTTAGCAAAATTAGGAATAAATTGTTTTTATTATATATTTCATGAATTTAATTTTCTTCTATAGATACAAAGTAATTATTTGAATATTTATTTAGAAAAATTCTAATTTATATTCTACGAAGACTGTTTCTCTCAAAATTAAAATGAATTTTAGGAAAAGAGAATGTTTTCAAAAATGAAAATATATTTTCATCAAGAATTGTTTTCAAGTAAGCTATTAATTTAATTTTCCATATAAGATATCTTTTTTTGGATATTATTTATGTTCTAATGGGAAATTATTCTATTTAAATAATATATTATGATTTTTATGTAGTGATAATTATTAAACCCAATTATTTTAAATTGATTATGATCTAACAGATTTATGTTTATGAAACTCAAATCATTACAAGGGTTATAATATATGGAATGATTTAAATTCTTATAGAGCACTTATTTATGATTTAATTATGATATTTATTATTCCTATATATCCATAAAATACATTGTGTAAAGATTTATATCTCAAGAGATATACATGGCCCGAACTATGATTGTGCTTTGTTCAGTTAAGGGAATTGTCCACTAAGATGGTGTTGGGAGTGAGCCTTGAATACTAATATATTCGTGGGATTAAAAAATCATTAAAATATGGTATGGGGAGTGAACCCTTAATATTATTATTTCTTGGAAGTGATTCCTTTATTACTATATAAATCATTTTATATTGTTATGTGTCTACAAGACATTCGATGTCTTATTCCTGTGTTAGGATTTCATTGATTATTTTGTTTATTTCTTTATTATTCATTTCTTATGAACTGATAATCATTATAAAATGGTTTTTATTTATGATCATTGATATATAGGGTATGCTATTATATTTTCTAGATCATTATCATACCCTTAGGAACATTATTATATTTACAAGTCTCTATTTTTTTCAATATTGAACATTTGAGGTCACCCATTTTTATGTTTCCATTCCCCCATGTTATTATGGTATTTATTATGTTTGATGTTTCTTTGTAATTTGACCACGTTTTTTATGACGTCAAATTAGATATTTATTTTTACAACAATTTATATATCATAATAGGACCCCTATGTTATCTCTCAATGGAGCATTAGATCAAAAATTCAAAAATAATGATGTAATTAATAATATATAAGGGGAATGTTATTTTATAAAACATAGGTTTTTATGATTTAATATTCCTAAAGAAAGAGAAAAGAGATATAATCAATGTGGATGTTAACAAATTTAATTAAACATGATCAAACAGGGGAAGTCATAGGATGCTCATTCTTCTTCTATTTAAGAGATAGGGTTTACGTATATTAATAATTGGTTTTTAAGACATTCAAACATAATGTTACTGATTTTATACTTTGATAACTCCAAGGGTTCAGGATATAGCTAATATTTGAGTGATTTTTGTTCGTCTTCATAACCAAAACTCACCAAAGATAGACATGATGAAATTAATGTTCTATCTAGAATTTTACGTTATTTCATTGTGATACCATGGCATAAATTTACAAGAACATTTAAGTGTTTATGAGAGATAAATTTATCAATATGAACAACACAAACACAACAATTAAAAGAGAAAGGAAGTAATTGGTAACATTGTGTGAAACATCATATGAAAGGGTACCCCCAAACATGATCATATTTGTTGAGGATGACATACTAGTGCATAACTAAATTAAATAATAATAGAATACAATAAAAACAACATAAGAATCTATAATTTAAAATATCATTCAAATACTACAAAAAACTGTTTTTGGGATGACATCACGTTCCTCCATGGGTGATCATGAGGGGATTAGAAATCTATGTTGGGTAGAAAGATAACGATGTTAAATTTTCACTTTCCATTTCCACTATAACAACTATGTATGATGATAATACTCCTTTGGGACTTAATAATAGAATCACTTCTTCTTCTAGGTTGAACTTTCAAATGGGTTTCCCAAGATGTTAATTTTTCAGCAATGTTGGATCACTGATTTCAAGAATCCTCTTGGTCCCTATTATTAGATAGTCCAAATTATTAACTCACGTTGTACATAATTGTAATGTTGATGGAAAACACCTTTTATATCTCCAAATAATATTTTTATTCAATATATTGTTTATAAGAATAGATATTTCTAAAATTGAGGGGAAATGTTTTGACCATAGGAAGACACTTTTTGTTAGATAGAACTGTTATGATGGGCCTCTTAATGTTTTAATGGGGCATGGGTTACATCATGAAAGTTGTATCCCACATATATAATGATATTTTAAAAATCATTCATCCCATTTTATGCATTAAATTCTTGAATCTTGCATCTAAATGGACATGTGTTCATTGGTTTCCATGCATTTTGGACCATTTTCCTTCCATGTTATCATGGGATCTTTGAGCCACCTATACCATCAATGAAACCTTAAAAACCAAATAAAATTACCTTTTTAATAGTGAAAATAATAATATTATTTTATGAATCAGGTTGTGAAATTTTTTATCATAGTTTTAATTTTGAATAAAAAACAGATTTTATATATTGTTATAAGAGTGAAATAAAATAGTGAATTCTGATATGATCACAACCCCACACCTAAAAATTTTCACTCCTGATAAAAGTATAATATCCAAATCAGGAAGAGTTCTTAAATAAAAGGCACGAAACAATCAATGATTCTTTTCAAATGAAATTAATTATGACTCATTTATGGATTAAATTTTCATGACATTTTTCTTCTCTCAAATTATAATTTATTCAACATCATTTATTAACACATGCATCTTATCTAAACCTACATAAGATATATATTTTTCCTCTTAATTTAATGAAATTATTATAAAGGAATTATTATTTTTCCCTATGTTCATGTGATCTTACAATATGGTTTCGATGATTCTACGTTCTCTTCTGGAAAAAACTATTGTGTTACTCAAGAGGTCTTGCAACATGTTTTTATAACATTTAAGGGGTGGAAGGATTTAATGTCCAAAAAAATATGAGGAAAAATAGTATTGATTAATCTCTTAAGTATAAAACATGTCAAAATTTAGCAACTGGTCATAATGTATTTACACAATCAGCCCCTCCCAAATTATATCTCCTACAAGTCACTATCATCACTGTCCATTTCTGTGATTCACAACCAAGTAGTTAATAATAATGTGTAAACAACTTATTCTCCCTATTTTTTCTATTTTTATATATTTTTCTATATACAAGACAATTTTTTTAATATTCAAATTTTTGGAGATAATTGTGAATCATGTGTAAAACAATGGTGCAACAGGAATTGTGAACCCACTACCCAAGGAAAACATAAGCCACCTTTATATCAACCCATAACAATGATTCTATCCCTAGAATTCCCTTTCAAGCCCCCTATCACCCCCACATTCTGAAAATAATGCACAAATATAAACAAGATATGGGTAGGTAGGGATAAACTATATTGTAATTTGGATACCAAACCGCCATTTAATGGTTTATAAGGCTTAAAAAAGGTAAATATCATGGTGGTTGAAAATAGATGTTAACTATAAAATGGAATTCTCAAGTAATGATTTCATATACAATTAATATAGGATACTCGAATCTTAAGGGTTAAAATAGAATCAATAAATGTTTTAGTTTCGCTGCATGACCTAAGACTCTTAGGAATGTGATTACAAGGTTGATTATGTAGCAAAGGGATTATAATGTATCTTAGTTAAAATGATTAAAATATTTGTTAGTGCTAATGAGTCATGGAATTATAAATTCATATTAAAAACTATGAATGACTTGTAAATAAAAATTCTAGGAAATTATTCTATATCGACATTCATTTTGAAAAATGATTTCTAAAAAAAATTGAATTTTCCACACAATGGACTCTAGTATTAAAAATTATTTTGGATACTCTTTTTAACATCAATGATTATCTAAAAATAGGAAATAAAGAAATAAAAAATAAAAAATTAAATGACATTTTTTTTTATTTTTTATCCTAACTATGTCATGTCACCCTCCCTCGCACCTAATTATTCTATTATCCTCAATTAAAGTATTTTAAATAAATAGATACAGAAATAAATGTACAGATAAGTGATGAAGAAAAAATATTCATATTATTTATACAATAATTAAATGTTATAAATCCCACTATAGTTTTATTTTTTGGACCATTGTCACAATGATAGGTTTTAGATGAATTTTGAGAATAAATAGGAAAATGACCTAATTTGGAGATTTAATTACTATATTTGTATTGTTTAATTTGTATATAAAATTTTCTATAATTAATGATATTATCAAATTAAATTTTTTCACGTTTTACTAAATCATGGGTCTCATTTCATCCTACTGTTTTGAAAGCACAACCATTCATCTGGAGCCGCAAATCAAGTTCACAAATCGAGCCTTATAAATTTGGAAAAGATCTAGACACTTTTACTATTAATATTATATATCTATATGTTTTGGTCCAATTAAAAATATATTTATAATTGAGATACTAATAATATGGTGACATACATTAATAAATTATTCACTAGTATATTGAGCTTCATTGAAAGTCATAGTGGTGTGGGAAGTTGGAAAAGTGAAATATGATGAGTCACGAGACAAAATTATTAATTCCCAAATAAGAAAAATAAATGTCAAAAAATTTGTTCATTAAAGAATAAATTTTTTGGGTGGACTCACTACATAAAACTAAACAACTTTTTTGAAGGACACCTTCCATGATTCGTCCCTTTAATGAAGATAATACACGTATCATTCAAGGGGAAATATTTGGTGCCAAATTTTCTCACATATTTTCTCTATAAATTTTCATCTCTTCTACTTCTTATATGGTATCCAATTCATAGGAGAATGGTGGAGTTTATTATTAGAAATAGTTATTTATATATTAATTAAATTTTATCTTAGTTATTCTTATTCTTATTGGCATTTCTCTTCTCTTTTATTTTTTATTTTTTGTTCCCCCATAATGATCCTTCTAATCTCTATGAAATTGTAAAACCAAATCTTGTTATTGTATTTGGGGGTGTGGTGGTTCTTGAGTTCGTTTTTCATAAATATATCTATTTATTTTATTATAAATAATTTATTACTTTTGAAATCAGCTTTGGTTAGGGTTCTCCTCACTTTCATTGTTATTGAGTTCTTCTTCCTGTTTTAATAGTTTACACTCCTTCATTGTTATGATGTTGTATCTAGGGTGGTGTATCATTTTTGTCATGATGAGAGTGAGTATTATAATTCGTATGGATTTTCAGTGCTGGATAATAACAATTCTTGGGAATGTATCCAGTGATAGGGTTCATCTCAAAATTGAGATGAGTGTTGAGAATAATAATTTTTAAGGAGCAATGTTTTTATCACGACGATCTCCCAAGAACGACAATGATTATTCACTAACTTCATTGTATCTTATTTCAATCCATTGTGTTTTTAATTTTTTTATTAATATATATTATATTTTATATATGTCTAGAATAACCCCTATTTTATATTATTATATATCTACTTTTATAGTAGTTAGGTTATAAATAGTGATAATTGAAATTCATCATGTTATGAGCGACCTACTCAAGATCAACCAAAGGATCTGACACTATGGTATACTCTTATGTAATAATAATTTAATTATTTGGGTTCTGTGAAAAAATTCACTGATAAATTTTTAACTATTTCTAAGGAGGCCATTGTTTATCAAACTATATTTCAACAAAAAACCAAAAAATTATATATTTTATAATCGAAAAAAATTGAACATCATTGTATATCGTTATTTTCTTATTTCAATGGTGGAATTTGAAGATAATTGTTTATTTTATTTCATGATAATATATTTTTTGAGGTATAAAACAAGTATCATTGAAGACTCAGTTGGATGAGAATGAAAAAATGATAGATGATTTGGGGAATCAAATGGAATTTTTTCACCTTCCTTGATTGATTTGGTAGCTCAAAAAGAGGATCAGTAAAATAGGAATCAAAATATATATTTACTACATTTTCCATTGAATCTTCTTGTGAGGATGAAATTATGAAGGAACTAGACTCAAGCCTATAAATACCATTTCTTGAAGATGTTTTAGAAGAATTATTTCCAACTAAGGAATATGTGGAAGATCATGGTGAATTGAATCAATATTCAATAGAATTTATAGAAACTGAAACGGTATGTGATTATCTCATATTTTATAATTGAATATCTGCACCATTTTACCTCTCTTTTGGTTTGGAAGATGTTATATAACATGTAACAATTTATAGATAGTTTCCAATGTCCTCTATGGAAGAGATCAATTTCTATGATGACTTACATGTAAAAGAAGATTTTTTTATTGATTTTACATGTTTTAATATTATTCATGATGAACTATTTTTAGGGTTCTCATTTCGTAAATTTTTTTGACGTAGTATAAATGGAGCCGACCATTGATGATTAGGAAGACACCACCCAATTGGTAGTGTTCAACTAATAAGAAGATATAGAGAAACATGTAATTAAATTACCTTATCTATACCAAATTGCATAACATATAGAGGAGGACATTACAAAAGTCATCAGGGAGTACCCTGAACGTCTTTTTGGTCCCACACATGACCATAATTTATCTCATAAATAATTATTAGTGTTTGGGAATTTTCTTATATTTTTGGGGGATTTCCATTCATGGTGTCTCCTCATGGATACTAGGAAAATTCACTGGTGGTGGTTCATCTCAATGAAACCACACCCCCATCCGATTGGGGTTAATTTGATGTAATTTCCAAACTATGGGTAGTAAATGCCTATCAGCCACATGGGGGTCCACAACATGTTCTATTCCCTTTTACCTTAATCATTACTTTTTTATATTTTTGTTATTAATTTCCTTATTTCTTCTTTATTGGAATAAGTGGTTGAAGTTATGAGCATGACTCAAATATCTCACTCTAAAATAATGTCTGGTTATATGATTCCTTCACAATATTTTTTAACCCTTATTTATTATTTTTTAGCTTGAATGAAGGGAATTGAAATCTAAGTGAGGGGAGTGTAATCCTGTGTATTTTTTATTTTGTGATTTTCCTTTTTTTTCTATTCATATTATTATGATTATTGAGATTCATTGACAATTATAATCATTTTTCATACATAAACTGATTTTGATAAAATTGAAATGATTTTTGAAAAAAATGTATTTTGAATAATTGTTGATGTAAACAATTTCTCCATGAAATAAATTTCCAAGAAATTTCATGAGTTCAATAATGTTTGGAAATATATTCCCATGAAACAGTATCTCAAATCATTTTCTAGTCTTATGATGTATTCTAAACCACATTGAAATATTATTACCAATTCCCACACTTTCTTGAGATACCATGAAATTTGTGAGAGAAATTGAATATATGATATTTATCTTTTAATAATTTTGATTTAATTGATTTTTTTCAAAATGATTGGGGAATATCTTTGGCTAGACACATTATATATTGATACCCACCATTACATCTATCATTCGTTAGGCCTTATTGGCCATGAATTTCCATATAGGTTTAAGCCTAATTAAAAGATAATTTTCCTTTCCAACCCGAACTCTTGGAATTTTTTAAGGATATTTTATGTTTGAGTGTGGGGAAAGGGGTTTTTGTTTGCTTTTTAGGGATGCGTTTTGTTTTTGGGTGGTGTTATGTGTGTGTGAACATTTTGGGTTGTGGATAATAAGAGAACTGGGCTTCAGTCATCATTTCATTGTGCTTTATTTCATTCATCCTGTTCTCCTTAAAAAATTATAAAATATTGATGAGAAAAGTGGGGATGAGCATGAATATTTAATTTTACCCCCTTTAGGAATCATGTTCAATGTTAAAATATAAGTAATTATTATAAACCATTCAGATTATTTGATTGTTATCTCATTCTCTAAGAAAAAAATGTTATGCCTTTCCGGAGATTTAAAAATAATGAGGAAAAGGGGAGGAATTTTTATGATATCATTCACTATAATAACTTAAAGGCTCAAGTATCATGTCATAAAATGTGTTTTTAGGTTGTGTTTCACACATTAAAGTGAGTTTAAGTCAGGTTCATCTTGTGTTTTTACTTGAATATTCATGCATTGTTCTTAAGTGTCAAAACCCCCCCTTTTTGTCTTTTATTTTTCAATCATTTTCTCACCAACCCTAAGACACATAATTCACCTAGAAAATGAATTCATTATTGAAAATGTTTTCATTTTTTTATTCTATGGAAAAACCATAATTGTCACAAAAATATTTTGAAACATGCAATTTTGATGTTTGAGCATAACACCAGATTTAATTTCCCTTGAGTCAAGAGTGCCATTAAATTAAATGTGAGGTAGGTTTTGATTTTTGCATGGATAGATTTATGATGTAGAACAAATTTAAATGTCATAAATTAAAATTATAATGAATATTGTTTTCATAGTGGAGACATTATGGAATTCTACTTTGGAAATGATCATTGATGTTATCTATAGGTTGATTGTTGTGCGGATTATGATTTGATTATATAATGATTACATGTGAGTTCAAAGGTCAAGTGTGGGGGAGTGATGAAGATAACATTTAACATAACTTATATTGTAATTCAATGTTTTAAATCCTACCATAGTTCTATTTTAGTGATAATTTCACATTTTTAGGGTTTAGGCGAATTTTGAGCATAAATGCTAAAATGGAGTAATTTTGGTATTTAGTTATTGTATTTGTATTCTATATTTAGACTAAAATATTTTTATAAAATGAATGAGATTTTGAAATTTTTTTATTAGGATTTCATTCATTATGGGTATCAATTAATCCTTCTAGAGTCAAAGTTCAATCAATTTTTTACTGGGCCAATTCAATCTCACAAATCAGGCATTGGAAACTGTGCAAAAATCTGGACACTTTTACTATTGAGGTTATTTCCCACTGTGGTCCTATTTGTAAAGAATAAAAACTACATAAAGAATAAAATAATATGGGGACCAACTGTAATAATAGATATCATGTGATATTCAATAGTTATAATGTTCATAATGCGATGGGATGTTCGAAAGGTGGAATATGATGAGTCACCTTACCAGATTAAATAGATCAATTTTTATGAATGTCAATTTCCATGTTTTATCCCTTTAATGAGGATAAAGGGCGGATAAATCAAGAGGACCGATTTGGAGCCAAAAATTACAACACATTTTCTCTATAAATTTTCATATCTTCTACCTCTTACGAGATATCTATTTCAAAAGTGAATGGTGGAGTTTGATATTTGTAATAGTTTTTTATATTTTAATTATATTTTAGCTTAGTTATTATTCTTCTTTTAAGAAATTATATTTTCATTAATTTTCTATTATGTGATCCCCAACAATGATGCTTCTAATCTCTATAAAAGTGGAGAACTAACTCTCATTGTTGTTTCAGGGGGAGTGGTGGTTTATCATTTCATTTTGCTTAAATGTATCCCATTATTTTCTTCTTTAAATTTTAATAGCACTGAAATAATTTTCAGGTTGGATTCACCCCATTTCCATTTTTATTGAGTTCTTCTTCCCGTTATAATATTTTTCTCCCTTTCATTGTCATAATGATGTATCCTGTGTATAGTTGCATTGTAGTGAAGATGTGAGTGGGAATTATAATCCATAAAGAAGGTCAGTGATGAATAATATCAATTCATTGGATGTTGTTGACTGATTATTTTGTTCTAAACATTGAGTAGAATAATGAGAATAAATATTATTAAAAAATAATGATTTTATCACAACAATATTCCAGAAAATACATTGATAATTCACTAAATTCTTGTTTTATTATTTCTTTCCATTATGTTGTTTTTAAATTTTTTTAATATATATTTTATTTTACATATTTTCATAATCAACACCAACTTATATTAGTATATAGGTATTTTATATTTGTTAGGCTATAAATAGTTGTAATTAAAATTTGGCACGTTATGAGCGACCTCCTCGAGATCAACCCTAGGTTGTGCCACAATTGTACACTCTTAGGTAATAATAATTTATTGTTAAGGGATCTGCAAAAAAACCTCTATCATCAAGAAGGCACAACCAAATAATTTGTGTCATATGTGCCATATATTAGTTGGATTTCCTTCTTGAGATGATTTTGAAAATCATCATAGAAGTGTTTGAGCCTCTTCACACTAAAAGAAAATCTTTCTCCACTTTTCTCATGAATACCCTATATTTCCCCAAAAGGGTAAACATTAGTAATAGTATAGGGAACCAACAATTAGGAATGAAGCTTACCTAGGTGTAGAATTTTCCTATAATTATACATGAAAACCATTTCACTGATATAAAACATCGACTAATGAATAATCCAATAATGGATATCATTCGTCTTCTCTTGAATGATTTATGAGTTCTCATATGTATCACATGAAACTTCCACTAACTATAAAATATGCATATCCCTATTCTCACCTACACCTAAAAGATTCATTTTACATTGTTTAATTTCCAAATATTCATATTAAACTCCCTCTACCCGGATGTGACAAGCCTCTCTAAACACAATCTTATATGGTAACCTTCCAAACAGGGTTTCAAATGTTGTACGATAATCCCAAAGTGCATCATCTAATCACTAACTCCAATCTTTCCTATTGGGTTGCACCATTTTTTCCAATATTTTCTAAACGTCATAATTTTTGATTTATGATTGTTTTTTGTTTGGAGGTGGTATTATGTCAAGAAATTATGAAGAACTACAAACATATAAATCAAATTTATCATGATGAAATTTCATAGCTGTTATCCCTGATAAGTAATGATGAATCTCAGTAAACCAAACCTACTGATAATTTGAGACCTCACAAAATAACAACCCACACAAGACTCATTGGTCCTGGTGGACATTACTTCCACCAATTTTGATACATATTAAATATGCAATAAGATTTACACAAAGACAAATGAATTTGGAAAAGGCCATATGAAGTGAATGCCCCATGTATTGAAGATATCACAAAATAACTTGGGCTGTTGGGATATTTCATTACTCTTAAAGATATTTCCAATGGATGGAATTTGATTACATGAATTAGAAAAATAAAGGGCTTCTCTATATAGTGCGGGATAATAAATTTGTGATTCAAGGACTTTTTGAGCCATACTTTGAGGCCCAAGTGACCCCATGAAGCCAATGTGTGCCAAAAGTTCCCAAAGAGGTGAACTCATGGTCATGGACACACCAACATATATTTGGTTACTAAAAATTCTCCACAGTTATGGGTCATCCCAAATGTTTCATCTATAATCATTCTTAGGTATCTGGTATTTTGTAGTGTAGAAATCAATGGGTACCCACGATTTGATAAAAATTTGACAATGACTGCATACCATAGGGTATGGTCCCCAACATAAGAAATGTTCTCATGAAGGAATAATTATCTAATGGGAAGGGGTGGGTCATCATCATTGTCTAGTGGTGGTGAAAACCTAGGAATATGCTCACTTAGCACATTTTACACTCGTCTCTTATCTCTAATCTCAAGTTTGAAATCTTAGTGGAGGAGAATCTACCCAATGAGGCCAGGCTTTTCATTAGTATTCATTTGGAGGAAATGAAGGGGAAGATGATCATAAAAAGACAATAATGGTTGACCTGATATGATATAAACATAATTTATCCAAGTCTAACATAATATAAATAAGTTCTTTTTAGTGGTTTTGTATTTTTAATGGGCGGGGTCCAGGGTGCGTGAGGAATACACAATGACATGAGGATCCTTCTCAACCCATTTTGATAAAAATTCACCATCTGCAATGTTAGAGGTATCCCACATAAGTTAAAAGGCGATATCCCACATCGGATTTGGATGATGGGAGGTGATGTGAAACTCCATTTTATTGAATTAAAATCATCTACATAATTTTTATCAAAACTAATTCATAATCCTTTTGAAAACATTTAGAGATTAGATGTGTGATATTACTAATATATTTAATGAATCCATTGTGAAAACTAGAATGACCTAAGAAATATCACACCTTATGAACATATTTTTGATAAGTAAGAGTTGGAATTAATTCAATTTCATATTTATCCACTTGAATTCAATCTATTGAAATAAAATTTCTAAGTACTATCCCCAGTTAAAACATGAAACAGAATTTTTTTTTAATTTAATAAAAGATATTTTTCAATGCAATAGAAGATGATAAAACCATATTAAGCCAAAAAATCATAAAAGGAAGTTCCATAAACAGTTAAATAATCCATAAAAACAGTTATGAAATTCCATTGGTATAGAGAAAAAAACACAATATATATCACTGAAAATAACCAAGAGAATTATGTAGATCAAAAGGCATACTTATGTTCTAAAATGTTCCAAATGGAAAGGTAAATGTTCACTTTTCTTGATCCTCATGGGCTATATGGATTTTAAAATAACAAAAATATCCATCAAAGAAGCAATACTGGCACATACTAGCCAATCTTTCAAACATTTTTTCAGAAAATGGTATAGGAAAGTAGTCATTTCTCATGGTCTGATTCTATCGGCTATATTCAATACTGACTTGCCAATAGTTTGGCACATGTGTTGGAACCAATTCATTCCCTTAGTTAGACATTACATTAATTCATTTTTTAAACAAAATTTGAAATGGGCTAACCCATTTACAATCATTTAAAAAACTAATGATCCCAAATCCATGTAATTTACTAACTTCTAGTTTTACCACTTCAAGGAGAGTGTGATTAAATTGGAATTGAGCCAACCTGATTGGCTTATCCTCATCTTTCAAAAGAATATGATGCATAAAAATGGAGGGGGTAATCCTAGGAATATCTTCCAAATTCTATCCTATTATCTTTTTATACTCCCTTAAAAGGTTAAGAAGTTTTGATTCCTATAATTGAGATAAATTATTATAAATAATGAAGGGAATGTTGATTAATACACACATTATAGGCTTATTTAAAATTAGATGGAAGTGGGTTTAATTCCAATAGAAGTGGTTTTTAGATTGAGGGAGGATATTTTGGGGGAGATAGGTTAATGAAACTATCTATCATCTCATGTTTATTTTAAATGGGTAGATAATCAATTTAAATAAGATTTGTATAATCATTGATGGTCATGGGTGCCTTAGAATGAACACACAAATCAATTAAAGAACAAAATTTACACTTTTCATAACCCACCCAACACTCAAAACATTAGTACAAAATCAAATAATCTATGTTTGAATAATTGAAAAACAAATATGAGTATGGTTCGAGGAGAGAATTGGGGGTATGTGTTTCATTAAAGAGAACTTCCATTGTATAGATATGAATTGTGGAGTGCTCATAAATGAGGCATTTCATGGAATCATGAATGTCAAAACATACCTTTTCCCCACAAAAATCTATGAAATTATAACATTGTGAACATTTATGATCATCATTGATGTTTTGAGGAATGGAATACCATGTATAAGATCATCATCTCCTTGAGTTAGAGTATCCACCATCTTAATAATGTAGAAGTTGGTGGGGAATATGAGATTCATCACTATTATAAGGTCATCCTCAACCACTCATAATGGGTGTGCTGTGCTCGGATTTGATTGTTCCACTATGATTTCTATTATTTAATGTTATTGAACCTGTATATAAGTTTAAATAGAGTAAGGGATTAAATTATTTGAACCACCTAAATCTTGAAAGTAATCTGAAACAAATTTCTCTCATATAGAGAAGGGTATCGTGAATGTTCTTAGATACATGAATTTGGTTGGAATATTTGGATGAATCATGGTCAAAAAAATTCTTTCCCAAGTTGACTCTCTCATTACACTTCTGTCTTTGTCAATGGGTGAAAAGTTATTTTGAAATTTAGTATAATGAGCAAAATATATAAACACATCCAATAAAGTAATATTAACTTTTACAATTATTAATGTATCCTTTATCACTTTATCAATCTCATTATCAAAAAGTTTCATAGATTTAGTAAGTATTTGGTGGAAATAAGAGGAATGGTTTGTTCAGTGGAATCCTCAATGAAAATTTTGTTTGGGTTTATTTTTTTTTCCAAAATTACATGATTTTAAAGTTAAGGAAATGTAGTTTTCAAGAAGGTGACATAACTTTTTTGGAGAATAATTTAATGAATAAACTTCATTATATCTATAATGTGTTATTTCAAAAACATTACCATTTCCTTTTGGATTATAAATAGGTTGGGATGATAGTTATCCATATCATTGCATCATTATATAATGGATGGTGTTTTCAATTTATACCACTTGAGTTCATAGGTCCTGACTGAAATTTAATTTTTTATTTCCAAACACTTTTAGGAAAAGTGATAAACTGTACAACCCTTAACATAAACCAGATCACAACTTGAAAAATACACAAAATGAAAACACTCAGAAAAAACCACAAACCAACCAGAACATCATATAACTATATATCATAATACTCGCGGTCATCTCCACATCCCACCCAAGACTACCCTTCTGTCGTAGCTGATTCCCACTCAGAGGCTGATTTATGTCGCATCAAGAAGTAATTTATTTTCTCAAATTTCTCTGTCTGGTCCATTAATGGTTGTACTGAGCAAGGTTGTTTTATCAAGCTGTCTTTTCTGAAATCAAGAATCACACCTTTTCCTCGTTTAAGGGATGATCCGGTACCCATCGGTCGCGGAAGGTAGGAGTCGTCTTTCCTTGTTCATCTTCTTGGAGTAGCAGAAATAGGTCCTTCACACTCAGTCAACCTTTCCATCCCACTTTTCACAATATCTCTTTATGACAGTATGGCACGACCACTAAAATTTTCCTTGTTTCCCTCAAAATCATTTTCCTTTTACTCCTATAGCCATTACCCACACAATCTGAATGATTCCCCCTCCTAGTAACCTGATAGTTATTATCAATTGATGGATGATACCCAACTGATGTACTGTCCACTACACTGATCATAGAGATATCCTCGTTCCTCAACCTTTCAGTGTCATGTTGTCCTACACTAGAACTTTCAGACTTGAGTTCATACGTCCTAAACAACTGATTTTGTGTTATATTGAAATTGGTGGTTTTGGGATTCTATTTTTCTCATCATGTTCATGAGGATTGGTTCCCATTTGGTAGAAGGTGGAGGATTTACCCACGAATTTTAGGCATAAGAATATTTCATACCTACCCCTTATGGATACCAATTTCGCATTGGGTAGCTTAGGTTTCCACTTGGTTTGTACTATGGTGGTTCAATCCTCATACGGATTAGATTTTTCATAAATGGATCTTTCATGAATTGTGGTTTTGCATGAAAAAGATGACCTAAGAATACTACTCCACAAGACTCAATTGAATCCTAAGGTTGGAGGGGAACTGGTCAGAAACATTAGTGTCATCAGAACAAATACTTTAATGAAATGGAATAGAATAAGTGTGTGAGATACCTTTTTCATGATAAAATTTCCTTTTAAGGGTATTCATTTAATCAATTTTATTATCTATCTTCTGTTCTTGGGAGGAATGACGTAGCACATGAACTCCTCGGGATATTAAAATAGCTCATGTACCAAAATGTTGTAAATTTTGATCCATCATGGCTATTATGGCAGGAGTAGTGGATGGAGTTCTATCAAATATGGAACCACCCACTATAGAATCTATCATTCCATGATCAATGAGGAAAATTTCATCATATAATTATTGAATTATAAATTATTCACTAATTTGGTTGTGGGGTAATCTTGAGAAAAGTATTTTGAATCTCTCTAAATATTCAAGAAAGGACTCTCATTGTGATCCCCAAATTCTATATATTTCTTTTTGAACTGATGCAGTTCAGGAGGCAGGGAAGATCATATTTTGAAAAAGGGTCATTTAAGGTCATTCCACCCCCCATTTATTTTAGGTATATAGTATAGCCATTTTTTCTCTACACCAATAAGGGATAAAGGGACGAGCCTAAACAAAATGAGTTCCGAATATATATTTTGGGGTTTCACTATAAAGCATTATATGTGAAAAATATTGAGATATTTGTGAGGGTCATCACTGGGAAGACCATGAAATTTTAGAATTAGGTAGATGAGGCCAGATCTCAGCTAATTTTTGGATGCTTTATCGGGATATTGGATGTACGCAGGTTAGTTCTCCACATCCTTGGAGTTCAGTTTTTTTATGGTTCAATTATTTGCATCCATGATTTCTGGGGTTTTATTTTATTAAATTTTTGACTTATTTAGGTCCACTTGTGGTCCCCCAAGGGGTTCCTTAGCATTACTTGATTGACGTACTATGGATTCCCTGATTTTTTATTGAAGTGTCATTTCGTTTTCTAGGTCAAATTCGGGAAATTTTTTTATTTTTGATTTGGTTATTCAAATAAGATTTGAGCACTTTTTTTAAATTAGTAAAAAAATAAGTAAAATATCACCATCATAGAAGGAACCCTATGTAATCTCTCGATGAACCCATAGATCATTTATTAAAAAATAAAGTAGAAATTTTAAAAATAGAAGGAGAATTTGATTTTGGAAAATGAAGGGTTTTATGATTTAATATTCCAAAATAATGTCGAATGTGATAAATACAAAGTAGATGTTAAAAAAAGTAATTAAACTTGATCCACCTTGGGAAGTCTTGTATTGCTCATACTTCATGTCATCAGGAGATATGGTTTATATATTCTAATAAAAAGGTTTTAACACCTAGAAACAAAATTTCACTAATTTTATACTAGGATAACTCCTAGGGATCATTCTGAAACACAATATGATTCACCGGATACCAATGATGATTGGGTGATTTGTGTTCGACATCATAACTAAAAATCACTAATGAAACAAATGAAGGTCCAACTGTTAAATAGAGATTGGTTTTTTATTTATTCTGGATACCATGAAATAAACATGCGTGGCCTTTATTATTTTAATGAGAGTTTAATTTATCAATTTCAACTATACAAACGCCACAATTAAAATAGAAACAAATAAATTTAGAGTGGTGTGTGAAATATCACATGAAATGGTACCCCAAACATGATCATATGTTTTATGAATGAATAATAATTACATAAATAATTAAAATGATAATATTGGATGATGAAAAAAAACTCACATACCTCGAATTTAAAATAACATTCAAATATTAAAAAAATAAATCATGGGATTATCACTTTCATCCCAAGGTGATCACAAGGGGGTTAGAAATCAATTGGATGTGAGGAAAAATAATATTTTGAATCAAAACATTCAACATCCTCCATAAATTCTTGGGATAATAAGAGGAGTCCTTCAAGACACTATAATGTCAGCACCATTACTCCTGGTCGAACTTACAAATAGGGAGACCAAGGTGTTAATTTATTGGCAAAGTTGGAGGTGGGTTTGGGCACCATGATTTTAGGAATCCACTTAGTCCATGGTTTTGGCTTGTCAGATATTCTAAAATATCATTTTACAAAACTAAGAAGTTATCTAATTACACCTTTTCAATCTCCATGTCAAAAATGGTGGCAAAATATGTATTATAATAAGAGATATTTCTAAAATACTAAGGTAATTTTTTTACCCCTTGAAGATTCATTTGATTAGATATATTAGTTCAGATGTGCCTTTTAATGGAAAAACAGGGCTTCAGTTCCATCCTAAATGTTGTATCCCATGAAGATATAGATTGCCTCAAAACATATTATCCCATTTGAAAGCATGGATTTTGAGGATCACGAAACAAATTGGACAAGTGTTCATGAGAATCAATGTAGTTTGTCCCATTTTCTTTACCCATCATCGTGGGATCTCCGAATCACCTCCACCTTCAATGAAATCATAAATAAATGTAAAATTTATCATATTAATTGTCAAAATGAACATTTCATTTAATCAATAATGAAGTAATTATTTTTATTATAATTTTAATTTTCAATAAAAAACTAGTCTAATATAGTGGTATAAGGGTGAAATAAAATAGTGAATTGTGATATGATCACACACCCATATTTAACCATTTTCTTGTATTTGGAAAAGTATAATATCTTATTCAAATCCCATTCCTAAATCAATAATCTAAAAACATCCCAGATTCCTTTTGAATGCAATTCATCATTTCTTAATTTTGGAAACAATTTTCCTATCATTTATCTTCTCTCACATTTGAATTTTTTCAAGTTTTTGTTTCACACATATATCATGATTCAACCTAACTCACCTATATATTTTACCTCATCGCCCAAGTAACAAACTGAAGTTGATTTAGGATGTTTTCAAAAATTTGACATGATCCTACCTTATGCTATCCCAAATTATAAGTTCTCTATCAACAGAAAGTAGTGTGTTACTCAAGAATACTTATATCAAGTTGTTCTCAGGTCATGGGTTCGTAGGATTTAATGTTATAAAAAATTACGAGGTAGAAGAGTAGTGTTGAATCTCTTACATATTAACCATGTCTAAATTCTGCAAGGGAACACAATGAATTTACTTACTCAGCCTGTCACAAAGTATATCACCTCCATCTCACTATCCCCAATGTCAATTTGTGTGGGTCATGAAAAAAAATTGTATAATAATTAGTAAAACTCATATTTAATCCATTATTTATATTTTTTTCTGTAAAAACTATATTTTTTAATATTTAGTTTTTTAGAGATAATGAAAGTAGTATGCATAAAAAATGATGCAAAATGGAATATGAACCCATCACCCAATGAAAATGTAGGTACCAATTATTTCCACCCATAACAACGATTCCAAACCTATAATTCCCATGGTATCCCACTCAAACACACACATACATAAAATATAACAAAAACATACACAATATAAGGCTATGTAGAGATAAATTATCTTGTAATGTTGTTATCTATCATGAATTTCATTATCTTTATGGATTAAGAAGGGTAAAATGTCAAGGTGGCCAAGAAATAGAGGTTAATTGTACAAAGGGCTATTCAATGAATGATTTCCCCTAACATGAATATATTATAATAAAAAATTATTTCTAAAAAAAATCAAGGATTCCATTAATTACTCTACTTGACCTACGAATCTCAAGAATGTGATTAAAAGGTAGAATATTCAATAAAGGTCTTATAATGTCTCTTGGGTAATGTATTAAAATATTGGTCTATGATAATTAGTCATGGGATTCAATAATCAATTAAATACATAATAATTATTTGAAAATTAAAATTCTATTAAAAGTTTTCACATCAACATTCAGTTGAAAAACATATTTCCAAAAACGTTGTAATTTTATACAGAATCGTCAGAACCATGAAAACTGAATTTGGTAATTAATTTTAAGATCAATTTTTATCTAAAAACACAAATTAAGGAGAAGTAAATTAAAATAAGTATTTATTTTGTTATTCTTCATTTTTTAATCTAAATTATGTCCTGTAACACTCCCCCACCCATTAAAATAAAAAATTTATTAATAAAATTATTCTTAATAAATAGTGATGTAAATATATGAATAGAGACGGGACAAACTACTAAGTGGTGTCATTTGAGGCATATATCAGTTGTATTACCTCCATGAGATGATTTGGAAAATACTCATAAAAGTGTTTGAGCCTCTAAAAAGTTATAATAATCCTATGTACACTCTTCCCATGCAAAACCTGTGTACCACCAAAAGGGTAAACATCAGTAACAGAATATGTAATGGGACATCAGGAACAATGTATATGTAAGTGGAGGTTTAGTCATGAATTATATAAGATAACATTCTCACCGATATTAGACTTCCACGGGTGAATCATCCCACCATGTATAGCCTTTTTCTTATCTTTTTATATTTGGTAGTTCTTGTATGTATCACGTCGAATTTCTTCTTACTCTTGACTATGAAACCTCCTTTGATTGACCACATCTATGATATTCTTATTATATTTTTTAAAACCCACATATTCATGGTGATCTACCGCAACTCGGATGTGAATATCCTTTATAAACCCAATCATATATGGTGGTACTCTGATTAAGGTTTTAAAAGGTGTACAGTATGCCCGAAGTGCATCATCCAACTGAAAACTCCAATCGTTCATATTTGGTTGTACAAGTTTTTCCAACATTCACTTAACATCCCTATTTTATATTTCATCATGTCCGTTTTTTTGGAGGTGATATACTATGAAGCCTTTAGGAACAACCCCATACTTTCGAATAATGTTTTTCACATTTCAATTGAAAATATTTGAACCGTGGTCCCAAATTATGAATTTCGATAACCCAATCCTTCTGATAATTTGAGACCTCATAGAATAAACAACCACTTGAGAGTCATTGGTCTTAATTGACTTCTATTACACCCATTTTGATACATAATAAAAAACCAAAAATATTTACACAATGTTAAATGAATTTAGAAAAGGCCCCATGAAGTTAATGTGATAGGCATCTAAGATTTACAAAATCACTTAGGCTGTTGGGGCATTTTATTCCTCATAGATATATTACCTATGAATTGACATTGAGTGGATGTTTCAAAAAAACTAATGGGATTCTCTATACAAATTTTTCTTACAATATCCTGAGTTAATGACCATTCAATCCATACATTGAGAGCCAATGTGACCCCCACATGAAAAAGTGTTGAAAATGTCAATATAGAGGTGAACATTGAGCCAAGGACTCACCGATGAACAACATGGTTACTAAGAATTCTCTAAAAATTTGTCTCATACCAAATGTACCATATAGAATCATGCTTATGTCCATAGGAATACAAATTTCAGAAATCAGTGGGTGCATAAGATGTTGCTAGAAAATTTACATTGTCTTTATATCATACGGTAAGGTCCAGAACGTTACATAGGTTCACGTGAGGGATAAATCTTCCAATGTGGAGGGTTGAGTAATCATGATGGTCCATTTGGTGGGAAATCATACTAATGTGGATAGCTACCACATTTTCACTCCTCTCTTATCTCTAATCTCAAGGTAAAACAAATAGAGGAGGTGAATATACTAAATGAGGTAGGGCATCACTTCTTGTTTTGTTTGGTGGAAATTAAGGGAATCATGATGAGAAAAGGAAATGATTTTTTACACCGATAAGATATCCATAGAATATTAACAAGGAAAAAAAAATATATATGTTATTTTATTAATGGATTTGATGTGTTTTCTGGATAGTTTTAAGGTTATATGTGGCATAAGAAATCACATGAGGATCCCTCTCATTCGATTATGATAAAACTCCCCAAATGTAATGTTTGAGGCACCACACATAAGTTCATAGGGGGGATCCAAACATGGTGTTTCGATGATGAGAGGTTATGTGATACTCCTTTTTAGTGAATTAAACTCTACCACACAATTTTTATCAAAAAAATTATAATCATTATGTAAAAATCAAGATTGGTTATGTGTGGTCTTACAAAAGACTTTAATGAATCGTCTGAAAAAACCAGCCATACCGAAGAATAATTTAACCTCACAAACACATTTTGGATATGGAAGGGGGGAAATTAATTTAATTTTTGATTTATCCACTTATATTTCCTCTTATAAAATTTCTTTTCAAATAACTATCTCCTATTCCAGCCTGAATTGGAATTTATCATAATTTAATAAAAGGTATTTTTCTATGCAATGGTGGATGATAAAACCTAGGTGATCCAAACTTCTATAAAATAAATATCCCTAAATTGTCAAATAATCCATTTAAACTTCCATAAAATTATCTAGGTACTCAAAAAATTGCTCAAATACATCGCTGAAAGGTACTGAGGACATTATATTGACTAAAGGGAACCCATCTGTAAGAAAATGTGCCAAATGGATAGGTAAATGTTTTATTTTTATAATACTCTTTGGCTATATGAAGTCAAAAACAACCCTAATTGATATCAAGTAGATAATAATGTGTCTTACTAGAAAATATATTTAATATCTAGTCATATAAAGGTAGAGGAAATTATCCCTTTTTCACCAGATGAATCAGTCGACAATAGTCAATATAGACTCACCACCTACTTTACACACGTGTTGGAACCCATTCATTTCATTCATTAAAAAATATTTTTATTCTAGTATTTTATGAACAATTTGAACATCGCTAACCCATTTACTATCATATGTAATATAAATGATCCCAACATCAGTAAATTACAGAATTCTTATTTTACCACTTCTAGGAAAGTGGGATTCAATCATAATTGTACATAACCTATGGGATTAGCCTCATCATCCAAAATAATATGGTTCATTCAATAGGTATGATAATTCTTGGAATTTCTTCCAAAGTCCACCCAATCTCATTTTTATAATCTCATAAATGGTCAAAAAATTTGATTCCTTCTATTGAGAGAGGTTATTGGAAATAATGATGAGAAATTGGTCAATAGAATCAATATAGGAGTGGGATTCACCATCTATAAGATGTTACATAGAGGAAGTTTGAGGATATATCGACTAACATTGTTACCATTTTAACTCAATATTAAAGAGGACATGATTTTATATCAGTGTTTTTTCATCATTTGAATAAATCATTACAATTTATAGTGATCAATGAGTTGAACATTTTTTAGGGTCTCTTGAGGTAGTATCTTGATGAGGTAGTGAGACTCTATAGAGTCCTTAGGAAAATCATTTCTGATCAGGATACTAGATTTATCGCCAGTGTGTGGAGAGTTCTCCATCAAGATTTTATTTTTCATATAAGAATTAGAATTGCATTTTATTCAAAGAAAGACGGTCACATAGTGTAGATCATCCATACCCTTGATGACTTGTAGGTCACTTGTGTCCTAGATTTTGGTGGTTCATGGATGAAAAACATTCCCTTAGTTTAGTTTTCTAATAAAAATAGTTTTTCAGTCAACCATCATTATGGTACCATTTGAGGCCTTATGTGGATAACCATTCCATTATATATTATACTCGATAGTGGTTGGAGAGTACATAATTGTAATGCCCCGTCCCTAGATTCCAAGAGTCTGTGCATTATTTTAATACATTGGCATGATTACAAGGAATCATGTCCCGAAAGACCGATCAGTTTAGCATTATTGGATAATAGATTACATACATGAATGTTACATCACTCTTTCTAACATACGACACACAAAAAAAAAACCTTTGATAATTCCATTATACTTTTATCTCAACCCCGCATATCAAACATAAAACACTTCTTGGGATCCTAGGAAAATAAAACATAATAAAGGGGCGAGATTAGATTCCCAGTAGGGGTAAATAATTTAGAGAAAGCTATAAACTTTTAAAGAAAGATGTGTAATAAAAACAAAAGAGTTCTTAAACATAATCTTGAAAAGAATATGGAAAAAATATACCGAACATCACAATATAAACAAGAACATGGATATTATAATAGTAAAATAATCACATGTAATAACTAATTTCATTATGAGGGAATGTATAGTACCAGACATTAATTTCTATGTCAAGGCCTCGTGCGAAGTCCTATGGGCTCACAGTAATCAAACCCAATCTCATTGATTTGTTATAGCCGGACTCCATCCTAGAGATCCTCTATAACCTGACTCCAACCCAGAGAGCCTCTATAACCGGACTCCAACCCAGAGAGCCTCTGTATCCAGACTCCAACCTGGAGGGTCTACTGTAACCGGACCCAAACCCAGAGGGCTTACATTTATCAGTCCCCAACCTAGAAAATTCTAGTCCAATACATTCATCATAAGAAAAGGTTTAAATATAACATAAACATTCATTTTAAAACTAGCATTCAAAATGTCAATACTTTATCCATAAAAAATTAATGTTATAAAAATTACACATCCCTAGTAAAACATATCACAAAAAATTCAATACAATATGGAAGATTTGTACCATAATAAATCAACATCAAACAAGTTTAAAACCCATTAAAGCATTTTGACATAGAAAAAAATGATCCATAAAATGATTTGAGAGAAATACCATTTTTTCATGAAATCATTTAAAATTATCACAATTTATAAAGGGGTCATTTAAAATGGTTTTTTGAATAAAAGTGCTCATACAACTTTGAATTTTTTTTAAAATAATTGTCATTCAAAAACATTCATGTCCATATAAATAAATCCTTAAAATCATTTTGAAAACATGGACATTAATTAAAAGGGTTTAGAAATATAACCCTTTAAAACATTTAAAATGCTGATATAGATAAATAGACCCTCCAATAAAACCTTAAAAGATTCATTTTGAAAGAATTATTGTGAAATATGTGTATTAATAATAAATATTTCACAGTATATTCTTACACATAAAAAATCTCGAATAATAATGAGATTGAGGAAATAACCCTTACCCCGTTTCAATCAATCAAGTCACATGAAAAATCATTAGTAACCACCAAATGAGTTATAGAATATCATGAATATAAATAGAATAATGATAATATGTATCAAATGGATGTACACAATAAACCAAATTAAATAAGTACATGGTGAAAAATTGAAATATCATGGAATTAAAAGTGAGATAAGAAACCCCTTACCTTACATTTTTATTTGGTCGAGGGTACCTTTAACCTCCTATATATTGACCATTGTATGCTATGACATTATACCAGGACCATATTAATATTTATTTTATCATACATGATTCATTTATGACTTTATACTACCCATTTAATAGTGATTTTCATGTTAAATTAACATTTAGGTAATAATCGCATTCTTTATCGTACGTATTTTAACTTATTATTCTTGATCGTATCATTTATGTCATGATTTAAATACTTCCAGAATAAAATCCTCAATTTATATATCATATATATTTTGAATATAAATATTTCTAATATATATATATATATGAAATTGAAAACACCTTTTATGGAGACGGTAGGTCGTACATACGCAAAACACTGTTTCAATTCTCATATCTTATTGAATGGAAGTAAGTGAATAAGATATATGTAAGTACATAAATACACACATATATATATATATATATATCTCCAGTTGAATTATTATGTCATATATTACATAATTATTATTAATATATATTTTTATAATCGTCGATGAATGTTGAACGTGGAAATGAATCTCATCACGTCGTGGAGAAGGTAATTTGTACGTACGCATGAGTGACAATATAATTTACTTAAAGGCGTATAATTGTATGGTATATTAATTTTATAGAGATATCTTAATGTTATTTTCATTATTTATATACATATTACTCATCATTATATCCATCCAAATAACATAGTGTTGGACAACAAATTACACCACATCATGGAGACGGTAAGGCCTATGTATGCACGCATGGTGACATTATCATTCATAAGATGGTTAAAATAAAGAATATAGTTGTGTCATATATATAATAACATCACTGTATATTAAAGATACTTGAGTTATTATTTTATAATGGAAACAACAAAGATAGAGTAAGGGGAAGAATACGAGAACTTGATAGTGGGTGGTGAAATCATTACCTCTTTTTCGGGATCATCCTTTGGATTTGAGGAAAAGGGCTACTTAGGTTAGATTTTGACCAAAGGAAGGCCTCTAGGATAAATTTAGGATAGTTTCAAGGATATTTGGGTAGGTTTTGGCTGAGATAAATATATTTGGAGGTGTGTATTTGAGAGAAGGGTAAGTGCCCTTTTATAAGAGGGGTGAGGGGCACCTTAGAAAAAACGTAAAATATTATTTTATAATATATTCATTTTCAGTTTCTAATGGATAAAAAATGAATTATTTAAAAGATAAGGTTGTTATGGTTCGAAAAACACTAAACAAATAGGTATTATACAGGTTTATGTCACCATATTACACTTAACTTTTAGATTTAACTCTTAGTTAAATTGTTTGGCATTTACCATGTCTTTTTTTATTTTTATATTATATAGTTAATAAACATAATATATAATGCCAATAAAACCCCAATTGGTTCATTAATGTAATATATATTATTATATATTCATTTTATACGATCCTTATATTTTTAGGAATATAATACCAATTAATAATATAATATTTATTTTAAATACACTTTTATGTCAATTTTGACACTATATGGTATTTTGTTTTTGATAAATTTATAACAACATTATTACTTAGTAAAAAACTCATTTAACAAATCCTAACTTGTCATATTAAACTATAAAATTATTTTAATTCATAAAAAGCCTCAAATGACATTAATTTGTATATTTATAATATTAATTATTTTAATCATTCACTAATGCGGTAATTACTACATCATCATTGTGTCATAGATAAATATAATTATTTGGTGTCTAAATATGATAAATAAAATACCATTATGTAGGAAATACTTTTATCTTTATAAGGAATAATTATAGGAGAATTTATCTTCTCTATAACCATATAATAAAAATGTATTAGTTATTAAATATGGATTTTAACTCTTGTAACTCTTCTTTAAATAAAATAATAATAAATGTCCTAATCTAATCCATGTGGACCTCAAGGATCATATTGTATTCATAAGGATTATTCTGTTTGAATTATAATTATCCAATATAATTATTACATGTGTTAGGGTAATAATAATATCATTTTTACCCTTAATTACTCTATTAATCTTTTACCGTGGTTAATAAAAGGCAGAAGTTACTATTCACCAAAAATAATTTTCATCTTATTAAACCATATTTTACTTAATAAGGTTAATAGTGTCTCTTGGATACTTTAAATTAAACACACAGAAGTGGTAAAATTATGTTTTATGAAAATTTGCAAATACTTCTAGGAGCTGGGTAAAAGACTGTAAGAAGTTCAATAAAATTTTTATATATCTAAATTTTTTATAAAATGACTCCAATTAATTATTTTGAACATATATGGGTATTATGTATCTATTTTGATCTAAAATTAATTTAAATAAAATAAATAAATATTTAATTAAAAAGTTGGTTTTATCAAATAACTTATTGTTTTTCACTATTCATCAAAAATTGATGTTTCTCAGAAAAATACTAAAAATTCAGCCTAAGATATATTTGATATTCCAAATTCAAAAATTATGTCTATTTTACCAAATTAAAAACATATAAGTTTCATTATTTAAATTTTGTGGGAATATGATAACGTCAACCGTGTGTACGATAGATTATCACCTCACGAAGTGACCTGATTTATTGATGCTTAAATAGAATGTTTTAAGGAAGGTTTTACTAAAAATATGTTAAATATATGACTTAAAAATGTACTTTAATGATAATTTCTCATATAATATCATTTTATTCAATCTGAAAATAAAATATAAACAACGTTCATGCATATATACGATGTACCGTATCTATGAATGGTTTATTTAAATTACAATTTCAATACCTGATAGATATTTATAAATATATATATAATGAATATATAATATATTTTTATCCAAGTTATAACTACACAGATTAACAAATAATGATTAATATAAGAGGAAATAAATATTATATACCAAAACATATAATAAAAATAAACTGGTTATTACCTGAAACGTATCGTTAAAAAGAAATTATTAATTTATAGATAATAAAAGGTAATATGAAATCAATTTATGCTATAATATAAATGAATATGGTTCTATAATTTAGGAATAATGAAATTAGTTTTACTATACAAAAGGATTTAAGGAGTAAAAATGAAGTTAATACTTATGGTAAAAGATTTCAATGTCACATTTCTTTTTGGTGAGACTCTAGACATTTTTACCACCTATTTCTTGTATGTGGTGTGTATAATACCCATGGATTTATTTTATGATTATTATATAGACCATTATTATGATATACATATCCATTTTTGGATCTCTTTTCATGGGGTTATATTTTCAATGTTATAAAAGTGTAAAGAGAATTTTGTCTCAACATTCATTCTTTATGACACATGATATGTTATAGAAATATATTCATTTAAAAGGTGTATATATTTCCATTTGATAGTTTATAAATTTAGTATTATTATATTATATATATTTTATGATATATTTAATGTCATTGGGATTATAATTCAATGTTTCAAATGTGGTAATAGTTTATTTCTATGCTCACATAATTTATTAGGATTTTTTATGAGTAGGATTCCATTGATGAAATATCTCAAGAATATTCATAACATTTCTTCTCCTATGGTTATTAATTAAATATAAATGTATTAGTACAAATATTTCCTCTCTTTGGTAATAAAAATTATTTAAAATAAATTTATATAAAAATATGAATTTAACTCAATGTTATTTTAGAAATTTCTTTTCATTATATATATTATTTTTTAAAAATACGTTGAAATTTATTTTATAACTCCCATAAAATTTTTAAAAATAAAATTATTAATATTTTTTAATTTTATAAAATCATTAAACTAAATCATTATGTATTTTTCAAAAAAAGCATACTTTTTGGATTTTATCATTAATGTGAATGCAGCCTAGTTTTTTATGTGAATGACATGAACAGAATATACCAACATCATAAATAGTAGTTAACTCCAGTCTTCGATAGTATATCTGAAAAATTATTTTCAAACAAAAATGATTTCAATTAGTTTTATGTATAAATTTATTTCAAAGAAAAAATAAAAATTTCCTCCTAATATTATTCTAAATAAACATTAGAAATTATAATCCATATAAGATGACATCTTTTCATACTACTAATTCATTACTAGTGATGTGATCCAAGGGTATATATCATATTACATATATGGATGGTTTATGATTTTAAAGAATAATATCTATGAAAACCATTTTTCATTCACATGTTATGTTCTAATGAAACCCACATCATTCTAGGGTTATGAAATAAAAAATGTTTTTGATCCTATGTCAGGTATATGTATGATTTTATTATATGATGGATGTGAACTATTTCACCCTCCACTTCATTATGAAATGATTTATATATCACCTGACATACATGGCTGGAAAGTGGAGTAAACGTGGCTTAGTAAATGACATTTTCCACTGAGATGGTCTTGAGAGCCGACCTTCACTGTAAAGATGATTTATGGAGTGAACACATTCAACTATGATATCCTTGGTATTGAGCCTAGAATATTAAGGAAATCATTTTATATACTTATATGTATTCCAAAACATAAGGTTGTATTTCTATTTTATGTTCTCATGACTCATATTATTTGGTTACCTTGTAATTCTTGTCTTATGAACTGCAAATATTTATTCCGTGACTAATAATTATGATCTGTTATATACAGGTTGGTATATTCCTATATTTTTCTTATGATCCCAAACTATTATTCTCATGATTATTCTAATGTATATTTTTTTTATATCCTTAATTGGAATACTGTCTTATCCATTATGATGTTACATATCCCTTAGTCGTGAAGACATATAATATTTATGGTTTTTCTAAGAAGGGGATACTTAATAAAATATAGTGGGAGATGATATAGATAAATATGGTTTTTCTAAGAAGGGAATACTTAAGAAAATATAGTGGGAGATGATAGAGATAAATTATGGAAGAGGGTTTACTATTTTATATTTCCCATGGTATTAAAAAAAATACAGTCTTCATGTGTTTGTTTATATAATTTATTCAATATAAAAAATAAATGATGTAAATTAAATGTATTTTATCAATAGGTCATAATAATTTATATTTGATAAATGGTTTAGATAACCTTAAAAATTTGGATAATAAAACCTTAATGTGATATGTAAGGAAATGTCTATGGATAAGTCTAAGGATGTTTAAAAGTATAGGTAAATGTCCTGGAATTTTGGTTAAGAATAGAGTAAGTGGTTTACAATATATTAAATACATGTATGCATACTATAAGTGGATGTGATCTTTGAAAATATGTTCATAGTAGTGAGAACTTCAAAAAACCCCTATTGAGCTAGGATTGGTAAGGAACTACTACATGATAATGGACCTTTCTACAAACATAGTTTTACACTACCGATAGATATAATTTTGTTATTCATAAATTAATTAGAAACTATTAGGAAGGACCTAAATATATGATTACTCTAAATGATCCTGGAAGAACCTAACATTTCATTGGTAAAAAATTACAGTCTCTCAATTCAGCCATCCTATAAGTGGGTTTTAATGATTATATGGTTACACACAATGATAATTTGATATTATTGTAAAGACCTAAAAATTTCATGGAATTTTTTTTTCTTAAATACATTGGAATTTTACGAGTTTGTGGCTTGTGACAGAACTTGATTCAGAGGCTCCGTGTGCCCGGAATCAATTTCTGATGTTTAGCTTAGGTATGTTCAGTAAACAAATGAGCAGGTTTTTCTATCTTTCGAACCGGGGCTCAGAATTTAAATATGAGTGAACCGATTAACTCGCAATGCCATTAATTTCTGAAGGGGACCTTTACCGTAGTTGCGTTTTCATGGGAGGAGAAGTTAAAATTTTTTTATTAAATGATATGTGAATAAAATTGTGGGAGAATTTTATTTTTATATCTATGGTGGTTATACCCTACATAAAGGAGTTAGGGTGGGACACACAAGCTCCTAACTACGCATGTGTGGATAATTGTGAGGTGGGGACCACACGAGCCCCAACCCTTTACATTCCCTAACTCCTTAACCCCATTGAACTCCCGTGTTAATTACATAGCAACTCCCTTTAATTTTTTTGAACATTTCCACTTCCCCACTTAAATTCATGTCAACACAAACCTTAATTAAATAATTGAAACTCTTTCATTAATTAATTAAGTTTTTGAAATTTGTATTTTGAATGAATGGCATGATTAAATAAAATAAGGATAGGCCTTATTTTATTTTTGGTTGTCTTGTTGTGTTGAGATTTTGGGGAGAGAGCTCATGAGTTTCGAAGAACGCTTCATCTCCTTTTTTGAAAAATGTCAACTCTCCGATGAAGAAGATCGACTCGGCGACCCTGGATTTTCCATCTCATTATTCCTCCGCGACAAGGGAGGAGACACCAACATGAGATCAAGCCAATGACGTCTCGCCTTATAATATTCTCTCTGTGACAAAAGGGGAGATGTCGCTTCCACCTGGGGCGTACTCCATCGTCTCTTACGGGACCTCACCCCGCGATGTCATCTTCCGCGACGCCTGACGTTCTATATCTTTTGTCAAGGTAGGGGTGTTTTTTGATTTGATAAATGTTGAATTTTATATCCTTCTTGTTTTTTCTCTTTAACAGCCTGTTACCGAACTAATACAGAGAGACCAGGACAAACTAACATGGTCTGAATCCTCCACCAATATTGTGATTGTTGGTGGTTCTTCTTGTTCTTCATGGGTGACGAGAAACGGATTGTTAATAGTTCATTAAGTGACAAAACATTCCAAAAATTTAAGACTCAACATAACGACAACATAGAAGAGGTTCGACGACAATAGCGGGCGACGGTTCGGACCAGATTGGGATGGACCATTCCTCAACCGTTCCTCGAGCAGAAATTCAAAACGTGTTTTTGGAGATGATCGGAAGCTCGAAAACACCAGAGTAGACTTCAGGGAAACGAGGTGACCTATAGTCTAAAGTTTCATGACGAACGAACCGTCGGAATGAAGAACCGACATCAATGGATGTGCACTGACCAGAGGCATCGTTTCTAGAAAATTCCAGACTAGACGGTGTGTACTCCTGGAGAACACGCCGTGTAGTGCGGACATTATGTGGCTAGGGCTTCGGTTGTCAGACAGCTAACACACGGCTTGTGACCTTTGTCACATGGTGTGTAATTCCCACACAGCAAGGAGTTGGCGGCTACGTGAGACTCATCGTGTAACTTGGGGATACACGGACACAGTGTGGAGTACATAGGCATGTACTCTACCACACAGCCAGACATGACCAATGGTATGGGATAACACATGTATCAATTACACAGATTGGAGAACACTGGTTGAGGTCATGTACTGGCACATGGCCAGCGTACACGGAGCCGACCCTAGATGTTTGGGCATGGTGTGTAACCATACAACAGGTTGTGTACATACTTTTTACATGAACATCCCTTTGACACGGGCCGTGGTACACAGGCTTTACCCAGGGTCTGAGTACACGGCGTGTAACCATACCAACACGCCATGTACTTTTTGAAAAATTTCTTGGTTATCTGGTACTCAGTGTCTTGCACACGTTTTGTTTGGTTTATCCCCCTATGATGTGGTGAACCTTCAGGATACAACAACTTTGAGCTTCATGATAGTTGATATATAGACCCCCTTGGCTCGAGGAGTGGATCCTCTTGGAATCAAGCACGCTATGTGAGGGAACCCTAGAGCTGGATGCTTCTGCAACAACTACCATGTTGGGATCCACTGTGGGTTCAATGATGTTGACTACTGTACTTGGATCCTCCTTGGGTTCGGCAGCAATGACAACTTTACTTGGATCCTACGTGGGTTCGGTAGTGATGGTTACTATACATAGATCCTAGGTGGGTTTGACAGCGATCACTTCTGTACTAGGATCCAATGTGGGTTCGGTAGAGGAGATGATTCAGAGGCTACATCTAATCATCTCCACCCTTCAACATGATTAGTATACCTGTTTGAGTTGATTCTTGACATTCAATTAATACAAACGGTATGATTGTGTTCTTTCCTGTGTGGATTGGGTTGTTCTTTCCTATGTGGACTGGGTTGTGCTTTCCTGTGTGGACTGGGTTGTGCTTGGGATCGAGAGTTGGAGATGAACTGGAATTGATGACTTAGGTATATGTGAGGGCATATACCTAAGTAGAGTTGGTTGATACTTTTTGATTCTATCTTTTCTTTGTGGTTTATCCTTCGGGGATTCTGGGATTCCTTCTAGGGTCTAAGGGTCCCTAATGAGTATCATATACTCACCCCCGCACAGGTTATGCCTGCAATATGTTGTGTTGGATGCAGACGACGAAAAACTCAGATTGAGGTGGAGTCTTGTGAAGCTGGACAGTACTTGGAGGTGGACCACTAGACGAGACGTACACAGAGTGCAATACCAGACCCGGGGAGCTGAGGAGACCGTCGGTACCCACGCTTCACGTGGGATATCTAGAGGATGACTTAGTGGCTGCTGCTTTATATTACTACTGCTGTACTTTATTTCTCAGTTGTACTGTACTTTCAGTTGGGATAGTATACTAGCCCATTTACGTTTCAGCACGTACTTTTGTACACAGTTTTTACTTAGTGCTTGCTTCATTTGCATACTCTATTATGTATATTTACTTATATAAAGGTAATGCCTTCCATTTTATCAGGATTTACGGATTTGATGCTAGTCGCCAGCCCCTGGCCTATGGAAGGCGGGCTTGGGGTAGTCACGGCACGGGCCCCGGGGACGGGTTGTGACAAAATTGGTATCAGAGGAGTCGGTTCTACCTCAAAACTCAAGACTCTGATAATTTATTCTCTATGAAGAAATAGTGTCATGAGTATGGAGTGTGGTTTTCAGTCCAGGGAGTCAATTTTTGGTGCGGCGGCCGACATATCCATACACCTGGACCTTGACTTTTGATTTCATACTTAGTGCTCACAAACACTGAATGCATGTGTGTTTGAAAAGTTTTCTTTGAGATTACTTTGTGTCAGCTCACCAGGTATATTGTTTGACTGTGGCCCACCAGTTTCTTTTCAGGATGGCCCCACGAAGGCAGCCAGCTAGGGTTCCTAGTTACGTGCTTGATGGAAGCCCACCGAGCGATGAGGCCTCAATGTTGGGCCCCATTACAGTAGAGGCACTAGCGGTACCTCCACCCGCTGGGCAACCGATACCACCGACCCCAACAGTGTAGAGTGCATGCCGCCTGAGTGCACTACACGAGTTTCAATGATAGAGGTTGCCCATGTTACGCAGAGAGACGGACCCTCAGTCAGGTGAAGATTTGCTAGAGGATATCGTCCGAGTCTTCAGATTGGTAGGGACACCACTTTACCTTATGGTGATCCTTGCGGTGAGTCTCTTGCACGCGGTAGTAGGTAGATGGTGGAGCTTGATGCTCTAGGTGAACTATGAGGAATCACTACATTGGGCGGACTTCGAGAGCCTCTTCCGCTCAAAGTTTGTTACGGCCACCCTCCATGTGGTGCGTATCCAAGAGTTACTACAACTGCGGCAGGGCAGCATGACAGTAGCCCAGTACTCGGTGAGATTTACCGACCTCTCGTGCTACTCCACGGACATGGTACGAGACCCATTCTTCCAGGACCAGACCTTCAAGAAGGGACTGAGGCATGAGATCAGGGTTTCTATGATCTCCCTCAGCATTCTGACACAGGCAAGAGTATTGGAGCGATCTCTTCTTATGGAGATATTTCCTGCTAAGCCTACACCAGCAGCGAGGCCTACCGCAAGGAGACACGTAGCAGAGTCTTCTTCAGCCGGCAGTAGACAGATGGTGTAGTGGTCGAAGTGGACAAGGACATCAGGTGGGCGACCTTAGGATACTGGTTTTGATGTACGGGGCACACGCAACAGATCCAGTCATTCGAGAGGCAGGAAGTGATATGCATGCGGCGGGCAGGGCCACATGGATCGTGACTGCCCGACACACCATGTAGTCGAGCAGTAGTCGGTTGAGGGACCACCCAGTCAGAAGCATAGGTTCGACTGTGGTGGTCCGTAGGGAGTAGACAGACGAGGTAGAGGAGCTGGCCGAGCAATAGGTGGTGGACGACGCTTTGAGGCTCTACCACCACCACCACCACCAGGAGGTCCACCTCGAACCACAGGGAGCTGGCGGACAGAGGAAGGCTTATCTCCAGGCAGTGGAGGCATACGAACACGGCGCACCTGAGATGATTCGAGGTACTATCTATGTCTACTCCACCCTTGTTGCAGTTCTTATAGTCATAGGAGCGAGTCATTCTTTTATTGTCGTTGCCATTGTTTGGAACTTGGAGATTCCAATGGAGCTGTTGGCTCGATCGTTACAGTTAGAGACTCCTACATGAGAAGACTCGACGATTACGCACTGGTGCCGGTAGTGTGAGCTTACTCTATGAGGTGAGAACTTTAGGTGGGATCTTCCTAGAGTAGGTTTGAGGCCTTACGACTTCATCTTGGGTATGAACTGGTTATCTACAGTCCATGCCCAGATTGACTTTATTAGGTACAAAGTGCGGTGTGACCGCACAGATGGGAGCAGGTTCACCTTCACCTGTGAGAATGAAGCCTTTGCAGTACAGGATGGACTTACGCATAGGAGAGGGCAGCCGATAACACATCAGTTTGGTAGTCTCATCCTCGGAGTGGTTGATGTGCAGAGTCCGAGTTTTCATATTGTGGTGGATCAGTATGCGGACGTTTTCCCTGATGATGTTCCAGGACTAACTCCTCACAGAGAGGTATACTTATACATTGACTTGTACCCTGGTAAAACACCGATATTTAATCCATCATATCGAATTGCTCCCGCTGAGTTTGTGTTATGCGAGTACAGCTAGAGGAAATGTAGGGCAAGGGATTCATCTGACCCAGTGTTTCACCTTGGGCTTCTCTGATTTTGTTCTCCATGAAGGCGGATGGGATCTTACGACTATGTGTCGACTACCGTCGCCTGAATCAGGTGACCGTAAAGAACATGTACCCACTCCCGAGGATTGATGACCTCTTTGATCCGCTCTAGGGAGCATGATGGTTCTCGAAGATATACCTCTAGTCAGGCTATCATCATCTCAAAGTTCGAGATGAGGATGTACAGTAGACGGCCTTCAGGTGTCGTTATGTCCACTACTTGTTCTTGGTTATGCCCTTCAGCGTAACCAACCAACCAGCAGTGTTCATGATACTCATGAACAGTTTCTTCCAGCCATACCTTGATCGTTTTTTTGTAGTCTTCATCGACGACATACTGATTTACTCAACAAATAAGGAGGAGCATGCTTACCATTTACAGGATGTACTGGATACACTCTAAGAGCACCAGCTTTATGGTAAGGTCTCAAAGTAAAAATTCTGGATTTGAGAGGTTCACTTCTTGGGGAATGTCATCTCGAAGGCGGGAGTTGCAGTGGATCCTATGAAGATCGATGAAGTACTTTATTGGGAGCCACCCAGGTGTGTGACTGAGGAGCAGAGTTTCCTAGGTATGGCTGGTTATTATCGGAGATTTTTGGGTACTATCGGAGATTTGTGTTAGACTTATCCAGAGTTGCAGCACCACTTTTAGCTTTGTAGAATAAGGGGAAACTCTTCGTGTGGTCAGAGAGTTGTCAATAGAGTGTCCAGGAGCTGAGACAGAGATTGACCAGTGCACCCATCTTGAGGCTACCGAAGGAGGGCATAGGCTACGTAGTTTACTGTGATGATTCAGGGACCGGACATGGGTGTGTACTTATGCAGGAGTGGGCACTGATTGCCTATGGTTCATGAAAGTTGAGGCAGCACGAGCAAAACTACGTTACCCATGACCTGGAGTTAGCAGCAGTGGTCTTCGCCTTAATGATGTGGCAACACTATCTGATGGGTGAGCGCTATACTGTCTACTCTAACCACAAGAGTCTCAGGTACATCTTCTCGCAGAAGGACCTAATATTGAGACAGCGGTGATGACTCATGTTCCTTCAAGACTATGACTTTGAGATAGTATATACTTCTTGGAAGGGGAAAGTTGTGGCTGATGCTCTCAGAATGAGGTCAAGCATTTAGCTACTTTGAGAGGCGACGGAGCCGTTAACCGCTTTGTATATATCCTTCGTGGATAGAGATGGGGAATCATTCATACACTCCCTCACAGTCACTCCTCCACTACATCAGTGATTCAGAGAGGCACATCGTGGGGACATTGACTGTGAGATGTGACGTGCTCAGATTTCCACAGGGCAGGCACCTGATGTATTTTCCGGAGCAGAGTACATCATCCTCTTTATGGGACGTACCATGGTACCAGTTTCACTGTAGGAGGAAGTGCTGATGGTGTTTCACACATCCCCTCTAGTGTTACATCCAGGAGTGGGAGAGATGTACTAGGACCACAGATGACAGCATTGGTGGCTGGGTATGACGAAGGTTGTAGCAGAGTTCATTTCACAATGCCTCACTTGACAGCAAGTGAAGGCAGAGCACCAGGTACCAGCAGGCTTGGTACAACCCTTAGTGGTTCCAGAGTGTAATTTGTAAGGGATATATATGGATTTAGTGATGGTACTTCCACGTACATCTAGAGTACACCACTCCATTTGGGTGATCGTAGACCAACTCACCAAGTCGGGCAACTTCCTACCGATGAGAGAGAAGGGCTTAGTTGGGACGCCTCTCTATTCTAGAGATCATATGGAATCATGGTGTGCCATCATCTATCATCATTGATCGATATTCTCACTTTACTGCCCGGATTTGGAAGGGGTTATAGGAGGATTTTGGGGCGTAGCTACGCTTGAGCACTGCCTTTCATCCTCAAATGGATGGACATACAAAGAAAACCATTCAAACACTTGAGTACATTCTCCATGCATGTGTCCTTGACTTTGGTCGCAGCTAGGAAGAAAACCTACCCTTGGTGGAGTTTGATTAAAACAACAACAAACACTCCACCATTGGGATGGAACCATAAAAGGCATGGTACGATCGACCTTACAGATCACCTCTGTGTTGGACTGACCCTGGGGAGTCAGTACTCGTAGGGCCATAGATGGTTCAGGTTACGATGGAGAAGGTGTAGATCATCCAGGAGCGGATGAGGACTAGACAGAGTAGATAGAAATCCTTTGTTGACAGGAAGCTGAGACACCTGTAGTTCAAGGATGGAGATGACATTTTCTTACAGGTCTCACCTCGACATGGATTACAGATATTTGACCGGGGCGAAAAGTTATCTTCGCGCTTCATTGGACCTTTCTAGGTCATCAACAGGGTAGTCTAGGTGGCTTACCACATGGCCCTTCCACCTCAGTTACACTTGGTGCATGACGTCTTCCACGTATCTCAGGTGAGAAGATGCGTGCATAACCCAACCCACATCATCGACCATGGTGAGCTGTACATCGATGACAGGGCTACATTCACGGAGGTCCTTGTGGAGATCGAGGATCGATAGGAGTGAGTCCTACGTGGACGGTCTATTTTTCTGGTGCGCATTTGTTGGCAGCACGGGAACCCCCATGAGAGCACATGGGAGCGAGAGGCTCAGATGCATTCAAAGTACCCTCATTTGTTTCCCAAGTTTATGAAGTAGCTTTTCGGGGACGTAAATCCCTGAGGTGGGAGTAATGTAAACACACGAAAATTTCAAGGAAATTTTGTTTCCTAAATACATTGGATTTTTACGAGTCTGTGGCTTCTGGCGGCACATGATTCCGAGGCCCGGTGTGCTCAGAATAAATTTCTAAAGTTTAGCTCGGGTATGTTCAGTAAACGAACAAGCGGGTTTTTCTATCTTTTGAACAGGTGCTCAGAATTGAAATATGAGGGTACCGATGAACACGCAACACTGGTAATTGCTTAAGGGGACCTTTACTGTAGTTGCGTTTGCACGGGAAGGGAAGTTAAAATTTGTGGATTAAATGAGAAGTGAATAAAATTGTGGGACAATTTTATTTTTATGTCTAAGGTGGTTATATCCTACATAGGGGAGTTGGTGTGGGACCCAAATGTTCCTAACTACCCATGTGAGGATAATTGTGAGGTGGGTCCCACACAACCCCAACCCTTCACATTCTATAACTCCTTAACACCTTTGAACTCCCATGTAAATTACATGGAAACTCCCTATTAAATTTTTTATCCTTTCCACTTCCCCAATTAAATTCATTCCAACACACACCTTAATTAATTAATTGAAACTCTTTAATTAATTAATTAAGTGTTTGAAATTGGTATTTTTAATGCATGGCATGATTAAATAAAATTAGGAGAAGCCTTATATTATTTTTGGTTGGCTTGTTGCATTGAGATTTTGGGGAGAGAGCTCTTGAGATTCGAAGAACGCTTCATCTCCTTTGTTGAAAAATGCCAACTCTCCGACGAAGAACATTGACTCAGTGACCCCGGATTCTCCATTCCCTTCTTCCACCACAACAAGGGATGAGACACCGATGCGGGATATCGCCAACGACATCTCTCCTTTTAATCATCTCTCCATGACCAAAGGGGAAACGTCGCTTCCTCCTAGGGCGCACTCCATCGTCGCTTACGAAACCTCAACCAGCGACGCCGTCTTTCGCGACACCCGACGTTCGATATCATTTGTTGAAGTAGGGGTGTGTTTTTATTGGATAAATGTTTAATCTTATTTCTTTCTTGTTTTGTTCTCTTTAATTGCCTACTTCTGAACTAATGCGGAGTGACCATTCCAAACTAACATGGTTCGAATCCTCTGCCAATATTGTGATTGTTGGTGGTTCATCGGGTTCTTCATGGGTGATGAACAATAGATCGTTACGAGTTAATTAAGTGACACAATGATCCCAAAATTGAAGACTAAACATCATGGAAACCTAGAATAGGTGCAACGACGATAGTGGGTGACAGTTTGGATCGGAATGGGATGGTCTGTTCCTCGACCATTCTTCGAACGGGAATTCAAAACGTGTTTTCAGAGCCAATCGAAAGCCCAAAAACACCAGAATCAACATCGGGACAACTGGGAGACCCAGATTCTGATGTTTTGTGACGAACGAACTGTCGAAATGAAGAACCGGCATCAAGGGAGGTGCACTGTCTAGTGGTGTCGTTTCTAGAATATTCTAGACTACATTTCATGTACTCCTGGAGAACACGCAGTGTAGTGCAGGAATTCTGCGGCTAGGGTTTCAGACGTCAGACAGCTTACACACTGTGTGTGACCTTTATCACATGGAATATACTTTCCACACAACAATAAGGTGGCGGATACGCGAGACTCGATGTGTAACCCAGGGATACACAGACATGGGGTGGAATACACAGGCATGTACTCTACCACACAGCCAGACATGGCCAATGGTATGGGCTAACATGTTTATCAATTGCACGGGTTGGAGAACACGGGTTGAGGCCATGGATGGGCACATAGCCAGTGTACACAGAGCTGACCCCAGATGTTTGTACATTTCATGTAACCATACCACACACCGTGTACATAATTTACACAAAAATCCCTTCAACACGGGTCGTGGTACACGGGCAGTACCTGGGGTCTGAGTACACGACGTGTATCTATACCAACACGCCGTGTACTTTTTGGAAATTTGATGGTTATCTTGTACTCAGTGTCTTGGACACATTTTGTTTGGTTAAGCCCCCTATGACATGGCTAAACATCAGGATACAAAAAATATGTGCTTCGGGATAGTTGATATATCGACCCCCTTGGCTCGAGGAGCGGATCCTCCCAGAATCAAGCACGCTGTGTGCGGGAACCCTAGAGCTGGCTGCGACTGCGATGACTACCATACTGGGATCCTCCGTGGGTTCGTCGACGGTGATGACTGTACTTGGATCCTCCGTGGGTTCGGCAGAGATGACCACAGTACTTGGATCATACACGAGTTCGACAGTGATGGTTACTATACTTGGATCAAACGTGGGATCGATAGCGACGACTTCTGTACTAGAATCCTATGTGGGTTCCGCAGAGGAGATGATTCAGAGGCTACATCTAATCATCTCCACCCTTCTTTGTGAGTATTATACCTGTGTGAGCTGAATCTTGACTTGTAATCAATACCAACGGTATGATTGACTTCCTTCGTGTGTGGACTGGGTTTTGCTTTCCTGTGTGGACTGGGTTGTGCTTTCCTATGTGGACTGGTTTGTTCTTGGGCTCGAGAGTTTGAGCTGAACTGGAATTGATGACTTCGTTATATCTATGGGCATATACCTAAGTAGATTCGGATGATACTTTGTGGTTGTATCTTTTCATTTTGGTTTATCCTTAGTGGATTCTAGGAGACCTTCGGGGGTCTTGGGGTCCCCACTGAGTATCGTATACTCACAACTTCACGAGCTATTCCCGCACTACATTATGTTGGATGTATAAGATAGACAACACTGATTGAGGTGGAGGATTGTGGAGCTAGACGGTACTCAGAGTTGGACCACTAGAAGAGACGTACACGAAAAGGATGACTGGACCCGAGGAGGTGAGGAGACCATCTGTACCCACCCATCAGGTGGGATATCCGGAGGACGACTCAGTGGTTGACACTTTAATTAATTGCTGTTGTACTTTCTTTCTCAATTGTACAATACTTTTAGTTGGGTTTGTATACTGGCCCATTTACTTTTCATCACATAATTTTGTACTCAGCTTTTACTTAGTGCTTGCTTCATTTGCGCACTCTATTGTGTATATTTACTTATATAAAGGAAATAACTTCCCTTTTTATCGGTATTTACGCCTTTGGTGATAGTCGCCAGCCCCTAGCCTATGGAGGGCGGGCTTGGGGTAATCACAGCACGGGCCCTGAGGATGGTTCGTGACAGTTATATTTCTATTTTGGGTTTTATTTAACTTATAGATGATTTGAAAACCTCATTAATGATGAATGGGATAGAAATTGGATTTTTTTCCTCTTGAGAATTAGAATACTATGAGATATAGAATTGAAAATCGTATCTTTCTGTCCACACTACTTTCATAATTAAGAATAATAATAACTTCCAAAATGATAAATTAGTGGATTAAAATTTTATCGTATTCTTTATGAGGAATCATCCCCCTTGTTTGAGTGGGTGTAATGATCAACTAGTGGCTATGAAATGTATTAGTACAATTGAAAATGTATTTTCTATTATCCAATGTTGGAAAAATTAGAGAGTCATTCTGGATTTTAATCATTTACATGGTGAAGCAGACTGATGGGGTATAAGGACCTGGACTTATTAAATTACAAAGTCATGAATTTATCCAAGAAATCACATCCCTTCACCTTGAGCATCATTTCGTGTTTAGAGGATTATATAATTGAGACATAATATTATCACAACATTACAACTCAATATATATTGGAATCCATAAAAATAGTATTAATTTCTTCCAAAAATGTAAAACTTTTCAAATAAACATGATTTATTTTAAAATTATTCAAACATTTAATGTGGCTTCCTTATTTTCCGTACAAGTACATATAACATATGAAAATAATTTAAGAATATGTGATTCACACAAAAGGCTCAGTAAGTGATATTAAAAGAAGGAGAAAACACATTAGACCGCGAATACTCGTAACATATGAAACCATATTTAAAGTACATTTTTTTCATCCATATATACATACATTGTCAAATATGAGATTTTCATAAGATACCCACAAATCATAAGAATATAAAAAAACCATAAAGGTTTCTTTGTGTATTACTTAAATAGTATTGTAACCCTCCAGTCTAACTTATAATTTGTAACCCTCATGGATACCTAACATTTTGTGTATCCATCATAGTTACACATGGAGTAACCATATGGCCTACAATTAAATTACACATTCCAAATTAACTGGAAGGAGATATAGGTCCCACATTTAATCATATAAAATTCCCATTAACCAGAACATAATCATAAAACTTGACAAATTTCATAAAAACATTTTTTTTTTATTTTGTAAAATAAAATTTTTAATGAGGTTTTAAAAAGGAATGTCACTTATAAATTTCATTTAAATGAAGTGATACTTAATAGAGGGGATATAATATTTATATAAATGGTAAAAAATATAATTAAACATAACTTAATAAAATTCCATCACACAAACTTTTCTAATTCCTGGTGAATAATGAAGTAGATGGTTAACCCAAAAATTGGAAATCTAGTTAAGAATTCCCTTACCTCTGGTTTGTCATACATCAATCATGTTTAATCAACCAGTATAATTTCATTACATAATTTCACCAATAAATTATTATTATTTTTTTCCTTGAATTTTTTGGGTGGGTTCTTTACATGTTTTCCCTGATCAGTTCATGATGGATGTTCATGTCAATTGGAAGTGAAACTCATGAATTGTAATGGAATGTTATTTATAAATTAAATTTACCCTAAATTATACTATATATCATTTTTATTCTTACATGAAAATTATTCATAAGTTAAAACACTATTGATATATGATTAATTCATTTTGGAAAAAAAATTATATTAAAGAACTCATTTTGTACAAAAAATTATAACATGTTTAAAAAATGAATCGATAACCTTATATAATATATAATAATTAATTAATAATCTGGTTCAACTATAAAAATGGTTTCGTTACCATTCTTTAAAAAAGTAAAAGATATTTAAATCACATCGTCCATGATGTTTTTAATTTGACAAATCGTGGACGATGTTTTAATTTCTTGAATAAGTGGGAGAGGAGAAGAAATATAATGGTGAGTATTCCACAAAAATTATTAAATAAATAATATGTTATATAAAGGATCATTTATTCTATTTTATAATGAAATTTATGTAAATAAAAATAAAAAAAGTAATCATCAAATAAATGAAAATAGGAGAAATCCATTACGAAAATTTGATAGCCTAACGATGTCTATAAAAATTTCATAAAATATTTTGATGAGAGAAATGAGGTATCTCATCATTATTACATAATATGTTTATTAAGGGGGATATTGGATGACATATCCCAACATAATCCAAAGGATAAAAATAATAACATAAAATGAAATCTGGAAAAGGAGAAGGGTGGTGGATTCTCTTTCATTGTATAGTAACTCTTATAACTTGATGGTTGGGACAATGGGGGATTGATGAAACCTTGTTAGGATTACAGGGGATGTATGAATACTAGAAAATATTTGAGGAGATATTTTTAATAAATATAATAATGGAATGTTTTGGTATTTATATCAAAATTGGGGAAATATTTTATTAATTTCCAAGGCGCACCTCTTTAGTTGTATTTGTAAAACCATGGGCTTTCCCTAGGTATTTTCCCATGGTATTTTCCAATTGGGGAACATAATAATATATATTAATATATAAAATTATAATATAATTATTACATAATTATTACATCATTAATGTTGTTATTAAACGCACTAAGACACAAACTGTATTTTTACTATTCAAAAAAATTCAAGTGTCTTAGAAAAATCCCAAAAAATAACCTTTACCATTTTCTGACTTGTAGAATTCCAATAAAAATCCATTTTTTTAAAATACTTTTATAAATATTATTAATTTATTTATAATATAAAATCATACATTATTCAAAAAATAAAAATATTAATTATATAACTCCTTTTATATGATATTGAAAAATTAACCAAATGCCATTATCTCAAATCCAAAATAAATTAAAATAATAATAAAATTTACTATTGATTAGGTTCATATTACTATTCATTTTACTATTCATAAGGATGTGTTTATATTCACCAAAAATTTAATTTGGTTATATTGGATTCAAAATAACATACTGAAAACAATTGTAGATGACCATTTTAAGAAATTCAAAAAATAAAAGTGGAAGAAATATTTTTAAAATATAGTTATAAATAGCATCATAAAACAATGTTTTATGTATTTCGATTTATTTTTTAAAAACCTTGGGTTTTACAGTATTCCCACCTTCTGGAAATTGCATCATCCCAATTTTACTTACATATTAAACAAGTGAGAGTGTCTTTCCCTCACAGCATTTTCAGACTCCCATGATGCTTCTTTATCCATGTGGTTACTCCACAAAACATTTACCTTGTGGATTACCATATTACACAATATTTTTTCCATTCAGTCAAGAATATGACTGGTTTCTCTTCATAAGAATGGTTCTCTTCAAGGGGAACTACTTCTGGGATCGAAAATTGAGTCGAATCTGTAACATTTTTTCTCAACCTCGAAACAATGGAAACATTGTGTACCTATGAGAATCTCATAGTCAAAGCTACTCAGTATGAAACTAGTCCAACTATACCTAGTATTTCAAAATGACCGATGAACTGCAGTCATATCATCCCTTTAATAACAAAATTCAACACACTTTTCCAAATAGTGATTTTAAGAAAAATATGGTCACCTTCCTCGAGAGATATGTCTTTCCTTCTATTATATTCATAACTTTTCTGCATGAACTGAGATGTCCTTTTGTGTTGTTGGATTATGTTTACATTCTCAGCCACTTCCTCTACTAATTCTAGCACCAGCAACATTCTTTCACGGACTTCATCGAAAAACACTGAAGTCCGGCACTGATTCCCATACAATTCCTCAAAGGGATTCATATGTAGATAGTCATTAAAATGGTTATTATAAGAAAAATAAAATAAACACAACCATAAATGTATCCTAGAACTCATGAAATATTCTATTCATTAGATTCATGAATACAGTAGGTGAATAAGTTATCCCAATCAATATAAAAAAATCATAATGCTCATATCTTGTTTGGAAATCAATTTTAGGGATGTCCTCATCCTTCACGTTAAGTTGATGTTATCGAGTTCTCATTTCAATATTGGAAATGTACTATGCTCCCAAAAGTTCATCAAAAAAGTCATCAATATGAGAAAAATGATACATGATTTTTATCAGTGATGTTATTCAAAGAACTATAATAAATGAAAAGTATCATGGAAACATCTCTTTTTAACGAACAAAATAGGTCCACCCCATGATGAAGTTAGTGGATGAATGAAGCCAATGTCAAGAAAATCCTTCAACTAGTTTGTCAATTTAAGAGTTCTATTTTAGACATATGATATGGGTGTTTTGAAATTGGTTTTTCATTAGGAAATAATTCAATTTTGAATTCAAATTCTTGATTATATATGACACTAGGTTACTCATCTGAAAAAACATCAAGGCATTCATTCACCACAATCACATCATTAATTGGAATAGTTCCCTTATTTTCAACAATATGAGAAAGATATATTTTAATTCCATCTGTCAACTGTTTCTCAGCTTCATGATATGTTATCAATTTTATTGGTTCATTCTTATGTAGAAATTTAAACTCGTTCTGAAAAACAATTTCTTTAGCTCTATAATCAATCATAGTATTATAAATATAAATCATATGTATTACAAGAATAACATCAAACTAATCTAATGGAAAAACAAAAAGTTCATTGGGTAAATTCGTTCCACAAACCATAAAAGATTGATTCTTATAATTTATTTTTGATATAATATTTCTGTCATGTGTTTTAAAAACTCTTTCTTCTCTCACTTTTAGAGTTTCCAATTTACTAGAAAATTTCTCATAAATGAAGGAATGTGTAAGCCCTATATTAAACAAAAAATTAGAAAAAACTGAGTAAAAAACAAGGTACCTCATAAAACTTCATTGAATGGACCAACATCTACTAGCATAGTCGCAAAAGATCTCACTACACCTTTATTTTTATATTATTGATTTTTTTTAATTATTTAGATATCTCTTTGCGTAGGAATTTTATAATGATCCATCTCACCACATTTAATACACATTATATTTTTCTTATAAATATAACTCTTATGATCATTTTCATTATAATATTGGTCCATATGTCCAAACATTCCAAAACAAAATCACTTACCAGTTTTGTCAAGGCATTCCCCAGGTTTCTTCTTTCCAGAAATTTCACAAACTGGAAAGTGGATTTTCTTACCATCAGATTTCATTGGTTGATATATACCCATATCTTTTTATATTGACATATTATTCTCCTTGTTTCCAGAATGCACATGATAGTCATCAAATTCCATCTCTACCCTTTCAACACATCAGGGGAGTTTCTTATAACTTTTGAATTCACAAGAGGTAAATACCCTTCGATACCTTGTCGTCAATCCTAAGTAAAAGTAGTTTATTTTACATTCAAGATCCAGAATATGATTTGGAGTATACCTTTCCATTTGAGTGAAGTATGCTTTATAAACAGCCACTGAATCCTCCTCCTTTTATTTCAATTCAATGAATTGGTTCTCCATCATATGGTGCACCACCTTAGGAAATATTTTTCACAGAAAATACATTTAAATTCATCCCACTCTAAGGCATCAACATCATCTCTATCCCAGATATTCTTCACCATTTCCCACCACTGATTAGATTAACCTTCAAAATGATAAATATAAGGACCTACCATTTGATTATCTAAACATCCAATACCATCGAATATCTTTTCTAGGTATTTAATCCATCCTTCAGCCACTAGTTGGTTAGAAGATCCATTGAAGGAAAGAGGGTGTTTTCACATAAAATGTTCCAGTATTATCATGTTCTATTATGATGCCTTTTTTCCCACATACATGCATGCCACCACTATTTACTTTCTTCTAAAGCTGGTCAATTTCTGTCTCAAACTACTTGGTTCTAATCCAAAACATTATGGCCTATAGATTCAGATGGATTTCATTCTATCGGTGCCTCTCTTCTTTTGAATAACTGTTTCTTCTCTGGAGAACCATTCTGAATAAACATATCATAGTCAAACAAACATGGAAATCATTACATTTTGTTACATTTCCAATTATACATAGTTTAAAAAACATTTATGTTATTATATTAACATAATTGTAACCCCTAAAATTTTTTAAACATTCCTCTGATACCAACTATAGGGACAGAAACTTATTACATTACATAATCTTGAATTTATTCAAGAAATCACTTCCTTTCACATTGAGGATATTTTCATGTTTAGAGATTTAATGAATTGGGACATAACACATTCATAACATTAAACCATAATATATAGTGGATGCAAAAAAATAATATTCAATTATTTTAAAAATGTAATACATTTCAAATAAAACAGGATTTATTAGACAATTCGTCAAACATTTGACATGGCTTCCCTCTTTTTCATACACACCCTTATAACCAATGAAAATCATTTAAAATCATGGGATGCGCACAAAAATTCTCAGTATGGTATATGAAAAAACGGAAGAACACATTAGTCATTGAATACTTGTAACATCTAAAATCATTTATAAAAGGAAAACTTTTCACCCATATATACTTAATTTATGAAATATGAGATTTCTAAAATATCCCAAAAAACATAATAATATAAATAAAACCATAATGGTATCTTCTATATTTACTTACAAAATCTTGTAACAATATAGGATACCTTATTATTTTTAACCCTCGCGACTACCTTACAATTTGTGTAACTTTTTAAGTTACACTTGGAGTAACCATAGAACCGCCCTCCAACATTCTAATAAAAATTTAATTACAGGGAGTTATAGGACCCATCCTTCATCATAAAAAATTACCATAATTTATAACATAATCATCCAACATGATTAATTTCCTAAAAACATTTCTTTTTAATTTTTTAAAATGGATTTTTAAAAGAATTATTTTAATGTAACGTCCCTTATAAGTATAATATAAATTTAGCGAGACATAATAGAGTTTATGGAATATGTATATAAAGTGTAAATAAAAATAATTAAACATAATATAAAAAACCTATCACAAAAAAAAATTTAATACCACATTAGTAACAAAGTATAAGGTTAACCCCAAAAATGGAAATCGGGTTATGAATTCCTTTAACCCAGGTTTATCATACCTAAAACATGTTTAAAACTCATGTATAATGGTTTAAAGTGTGTTATTAATATCTTATAGAAATATTTAAATCATTATAATACATTATATGATGATTTCATTACATTATTTCTCCCTTTAATTATTAGTATGTTGTTCTTTTAATTCTTTTGTGTGTGTTCTTTAAATATTTTCGATTATCGGTTCATGATGGATGTTCATTTATATTGTAAGATAAACACTAGAATTGAAATGGAATTATATTTATATATTTATAGTAACATAGTTTCTTCCATTTATGATTATTAATTCTTATATGAGGATGATTCTTAAGTTAAAATATTATTGATAATTGATTAGGTCATTTTGGAAATTCCATTATGGTAATGAACTCATTTTGTTCCTAAATTTATATCAAGTGTAAAAAATGAATCTTGATCTTTATATAAGATATAATACATAAGTTATAATATGTTTCAACTATAAAAATGGTTTCATGGTTATTCTTGAATGAGGTATCAAATTTAAATCACATCGTCCACGATGTGTGTAATTCGACACATCATGGATGATGTTTTAGATTAATAAATAAGTGGAAGAGGAGAGGAAATATAATGTTGAATATTCTATAAAAATTATTAAATCCAAAATATTTAAGATACTGGATCATTAATTCCTCTTTAAAGAGTAATGGTGAGGAAATAAAAATAATTTAATTTAATCTTAAAATAAAATAAAATTTCAGAAATCCCTTATGAGAATTTTTCATCCTAATGGTGTATTTAAAATTTCTTAATGTATATTGATAATTGAAAAGGGATATCTAATAATTCATATATAATATAGGTATTATGTCAGATATGGAAGGAAATATCCATGGATAATACAAAGGTAAAAAATAAAAACAAAAAATGAGAGATTGAAAAAGAGAATGGTGGTGGATTCCATTACCTTGTAGAGTAACTCCAAGAACATGAAGGTTGGGACCTTGGAGCCTTAAAGACACCGTGGGAGGATTAATGGGGATGTAGTGAGACTAAATATTCATTGATCTGTAATTTTTAATGAGTGTAATGATGTAATGGGATGGTATTTATAGAAAAAGTGAGAGAATATTTCATTAATTTAAAAGCGACACCTCATTAGTGGTATTTGTAAAACCATCATCTTGACCATGGTATTTTTCCATTGTATATTCCACATGAGAAACCAGATAACATATAATAATGAAATAAATTAGACCAGAATTATTACAATATTATTATCAACTAATGATGTCATTAAACACAATGACACACAAAATGCATTTTTACTATTCACAAATAAATTCAACTCTTTCACAAAAATCCAAAAAATTCATCCATACTATTTTCAACTTGTAGAATTTAAAAATGTACTCAATATTTGGAAAAATAGTTTTCTAAATATTATTAATTTAATTTTTAAATAAATTCATACTTAATTCAAAAAATAAGAATTTTAATTCTATAACTGTTTTTATATCACATTAAAAAATTATCCAAGATGTCATTATCTTAAATCCTTAAGAAAATAAAATCATAATAAAATTTCTTATTCATTATGGTCATATTACTATTCATAAGTGTATGTTAAAATTCACCAAAAAAAATATGTTTGTTCCATTATACTCCAAATAACATCCTAAACTCAAATATAGATGACTATTTTTAGAAATTCTTACATAGAAGTGAAAAAATTATGATTAAAGACTAGTTATAAATATATACCTAAAAAAATATTCATGCATTTAAATTAATTTTTAGAAAAACATGGGGAGTAACATTTTGGACTCCTATCAAAAACATGAGGCATTGAGAAGAAATTAACTCCATCGATAGGAATGATTTCATGCACACATTTTTTAATATAAATATTCCTCATGTTATTGATATAAAGATGGAGAAGGAGTTTCTTTAGTTAAATAAAATGGATATTGATTCCATTGTTACCTAGAAAATTTTAAAATACATTCAAGGTACACTTCATTAATTATCATAAAACAAAAAATAAAGGTCAATTGATTCATTAGTTTTGTTAAATCTAAGTATTTGACGGGATTTATTCATAAGAGACATCATTTACTAGGTAAAAAGTGACATATCTGCCATTATAACTGAAATGGAGTAAAGAGTCATATATTAGTCACATTGATATTATTTGAAGATAATGATGAAATGATAATGGTAATATATGAATGAGGGATAAATGAATATTAACTTTCATTGATACTTAATGTGTATAAAAAATCATGGAGTAAATAATTTAATGGGGGATAGAAAATGTTTTCTATGGTTGAGGGATGGACTTCAAGCTTTTGACCACTAATGTGGTGGGAAAAATATTTCTAATTAAAAAATAGAGATTAAGATGCATATAATTCACATCCCCATCTTAATTATTCAATTATAATGAGAATTTGAATAATTCTTATTTAATTTCAAAACATCAGGGTAAATGATGATGAATGATTCCCAAAAATAAGGGGAAATATCATGCAATCACTGTTTCTTATGAGGTGTGCGGTAATGACATGGGGAAATGTGCACATACCATACACTGTAGATATTAAATCGTCTAATTTGATTTTTATCTACACATTATATATATTACAAAAAAATTTACAATGGTATCAATATACCAAAAAAATGGATAGATATCGAATTAGTATTCAAAACCCCTACTTGTACAATGATCATATCTCAAATCTATGATTCCTCTGTGATTGATATTAGAGAAATTTTAATCCTGAAAATCTTATTATTATTCATCTGGTTGAAATTTATGATATCTTAGTCATGGTTTTTAATTCATTTCACAAGGCTCACATCATTTTTTAAGGATGTAAAATCACTTTTTATATTCCAAATAAGCCAATTATTTCCTATCATTACTATAGTAAATATGATTTTATGAGTAAAATCAGATCCCCTATCAAGGTCATTATTCTTTTTCATAAGGGTATTTCATCTCAAATTGTTAGGGAGAAACCCAAAATAGATGATAAAACAGTTTTTGATGAGTTTTAGGATGTCATTATAGAATAATTTACTAGCCTTCCACGAAAACACGATGTTCTGTTCAAAAAAGAACTCATAACTAACCCGAATTTTTTTTGATGAATCACTATATAATGGACCTAATTGAGTAGCAGGTTATGGAGAAGAAACACTAGGATAATATTTATAAGGGATTTATTTGTCTTTGTGTGGCACCTCGGGGGTACCAATTCGATTTGTTAGGAATAATGATTATTCAATGTGACTTTTTATTAATTATCAAGAACTAAACTAGAACACCACTAGGAATAAGTTTCATTCATTTTATATTCATAACATGATCGATCAACAATGCAGAGCTCAATACATTTCCCTGACTCACCATTATTCATTATATAATAAATTGAGGGTTAAGAATCCGGGTATACCCAATATACCATTATAGAGAATGAATACACAAAATTAATATGTAGTTATTCCTTTTAGTGAGAAGAATTATCTCCCTATATTAATGGATTTATTGAATACGGTGTTTATATATTACATTGACCATAATTTGGTAGACATTATAGTTGAAATTATTTTTTTATTCAAAGAATAAGGAAATATATGAACATCACTTGAAAATAGCACAAAAGAAACAAAATTAAGGAGATTCTATATGAAAAATTTAAAATATGAGTATATTAGATATAAGATGTTTTATTTTGTTGTCACATAATCTAAGGAGAGGGTGTAGATATGGATCTATTGGTGATAGAATTTTTTTAACATTGTCCTAAGAACAATAATGGTTAGTGAGTTCATTTTTTTCTTTAGTTTGGCTAGATATTTCTAATTCATTATGGAGAATTTCTTATGATTTTCTGATCATATGACCATATTAACTCATATGGGTGAATTTGTTTATAGGCAAGGGAATGTGTGGAAAATTTCAGGGATCTGAAGAGGAGAATAGTTAGTGAACCTATTCTTACATTACCCAAAATGATCATGCATGAATATCAATAATGAGCTAATAAAATATCCAATGTTTCTAGATTTGAAATGGATGGTTCAGAAAATCTAGATTAAAGGGAGAAAATATTATCTTTCATAATTTAATATTAATCCATATATCCATTTGACGATTAAATAAGAACTGAATAAGGATATTGAGATGAAATGAAGGTCAAAAATGTTCTTATGTTTATCCTTGACCATGATAAATGATAAGGTTCTAAAACCATTAATATTCTCCTTCAATACCAGATTTGAAGAGGGTGCAATAATGTGAAGCTCATAGTTCTTCATTCTTTATTCCTCATGTAAGTATGAAGATGTATAGATATTTAAATGGAGACTTCTTTTATGATGGAATGTGGATATATATTGTTGATTTTATATCCAGATGCATTGTATGCTAGCATTTTATGCATGAATGTCTAAATTATAATGGGATTTTGGTTCCATTATCCTTAAGAGAATTGAAATTGGAGAATATCGCCATGTATTATGTCATTGGACTCCAAATGAGGTGTAAATATAATAATCATATATAGGTTTTAGTCAATAAAATTTCCAATTTGGAACAATTAATTGCTATCAAAGATGAATTATATCTAGATCAAAATTCTAGGATATACATTGGAGAATTGGTATGGTTTCATAGAGTACCACATTACATTGAATATGATTAGTATAAGAGGTTTACATAAATTTTATAGCGATTCCCTTAGAAAGATATTGATAAGAGTTGAGTTTCATCAATTCATATCATCCGAAAACCAATAACCTATATGAAACAAAAATTCAAGCCTTAGGGGATATAATTTAATATTTTAATTGTGATTTAAAACATTATAGGGATCATAAAATTCCTCAATGTGAGATTTCATACATTAATAAAATTCACACAAGCATTCATATAGCTGCTAATGAATGCCTATAAGAAAATATGAGGTTCTCTAATTTTCTGTAATGATGATTGAGATAGAATTCTATTTGGTCATGAGATAGTTAAATAAATTGATGAAAGGTAAGATCCATTCAGTATGAAATCGAATAATCTCAGAGTATGTAGAAAAATTAAGCTAATAACTTGTCGTGTGATCAATAATTTTGATGTTGGTGAGATGGTGTTTCCAAGACTTTTTTCATGGATGGAGGTAATGAGATTCAAGGACAAAGGGAAACGAATAACCATTTATGTAAAGGCCTAGAAATTTCAAGGAATTTTGTTTCTTTAATGTGTTGGAATTTTACGAGTCTATTGTCTCTAATGGCACCAAATTTCGAGGACCGGTGTGCTCAGAATCATTTTTTGAGGATTTGTTCGGGTACGTTTAGTAAACGTACGAGTGGGTTATTTTATCCTTTGAACCAGTGCTCGGATTTGAAATCCTAGAGCACCGATGAACTCGAAGCACCGATATTTGATTAAGGGGACCATTATCGCAGTTTCGTTTTATGCGGGTCGAAATTTATTTTTTGGTGTTTAATCTTAAACTAAATAAAATTGTGTGGTAAACAATTTTATTTTGTGAGTTTGTTATTTTCTCCCTAGTGTGGTTGTTTGTGAGGTGGGGCCCACATGAGCCCCAACCATCCATTCCCCATTATTTCACTGCTATTTCTTTTGAAAACTCCCCTTTAATTCCATTTTGTTTCCTTTGACAACTCACCTTGAATTCCCGGTTGTTTCCTTTGACAACTCCTCATTAATGGTGGAGTCTTCCCTCCTCCCGCTTCCCATTAAATGTTCCAAATATTATAATTAATGTCAATTTTATTTAATTGAGACCACTTTTGAATTAATATATGAATTTCATAGCAATTCAATTAATTGGAGAGCCTCCTTATTTCTTTGCGTTGGAAAATAACTTATGGGAAAAACGCTTTGGAGAATTAAAGAGAGGTGATCCTTCTCTAATGAAGAACATCGTTCCTCAAATGAAGAACATCCCCGGCGAATAATGTTAAGGACTTCTTCCAACGATGCATCTTCCTCGGACGTACCTCGATGTCAAGGAGCCTACGTCACCTATGACAACGACTCATCCTCCATCGTTGATGGGATGACACCTTTCTTTCGCGACGCCTGACTACCGCGATGCTCGTCTTCCGAGGATCGATGATTGATGACATCAACTATGATGTTTGGGGATTTGTATAATTAATTTATGTAATTTATACCCTCAAGTATGGCATTTAAATTGTTAGATGTTGTTTTGAACCACTAACACGGTGGGTATGGACTAACTAACAAGTCCGGACCCATCGTCGTATTTTTCTTGATGCGCATGATGTTGGAAACAATGAAACGAGACTGCAACGGCGATTTCGAGCCATCGTAGTGATGTTAGGATCTCGAGAAGACCACAGGTGCTGACAGAAGCAATAACGGACCACCGACGACCGGAGGCGGCGGCTAGCACCAACCTCGGCGGCAAGGAGGGGTCCCATGACCACGCTGGATTGGGAGACAAGCAGCACCAGCCTGGCGCCACGTTCACGGAACCGGGGGCTGTGCTCGCCACTCGGCCAGCTGGCCGAGCCAGCACACCACCTAGCCGGGCTGGGGCAGGTCACGAAGACAGGGTCACACTGGCCGAGCCGGGCCATGTCCAACCGGGCCGGACCCGAACCCGGTACGGGTTGATCCAGTTCAGTCCGACCCAGGTAGGGTTGGGCCGGGTCGGACCGGGCCCAGACCCCCCACTTCGCACTGTTTTTTCAGTCTTTTTCCAATAACTTGACCACAGACCTCCAATCGATGCACCTTCAATTGAATAGGAATTCATGTGTCGATAATCTCATTTCTATATATTACACTTCAGGATTCAGATAATTTTTTTGTATTGAAGTGTTGGATCGAACCCGAAACCAACTGGGTCCGTGTAGCTGAAATGCATATAACTTAAGGACCGGACATCCAATTGACATGTTGTCAACTGTGTTGAATTCCATTTGATGATACGGTTATTTTGGAATACTAAACATGAGGTTTGGATGTAGTTAGAGTATTGTTGGTTTAGTTTCATCTAAAAATCAACCGGGCCCCTGGAACAGAAAAGCCAATAACTCGCAGACCTGGTGTCCGTTTGACACACCATCTATCACGTTGGGTTTTTTTGATGCGACGGAACCTTAGGATACATCATATATGGGATTCATGATAGTTGATGTATCAACCCCACTTTCTTGAGAAGCATACTCTCCCGTAATCGAGCATGCTGTGTGCGGGAACCCTAGAGCTGGCTCCGACAGCATCGACTACTGTACTGGAATCCTCTGTGGGTTCGACAGCGACGACTACCATTCTAGAATCCTCCGTCAGTTCGATGGTGATGACTAATTTTCTTGTATCCTATGTGGGTCTGGCAGTATTGACCTCTGTACTTGTATCCTGTGTGGGTCCGGCAGAGTAGCTAGTCTTGTATCATGTGTGGGTCCGACAGCTTAACTGGACTTGTATCCTGTGTGGGTCCAAAGGCTTAGATAAAACAGGGACTACATCTGATCATCTCTATATCTATACGAAAGGTGTACACCTATGTGACCTGAGTCTTAACTTTCAATCATTACCAACGGTTTTATTGACTTCTTTCCTGTGTGGACTCGGTTGTGCATGGGCTCGAGAGTAGGAGACAAACTGGAACTAATGACTTAGCTATATGTATGGGCATATACCAATGTTGGGTTGGTTTTTACTTTGTGATTGTATCTTTTCATTATAGTTTATCCTTTGTGGATTCTGGGAGACCTTCATGGGTCTCAGGGTCCCTACTAAGTATCGTTATACTCACCCTTGCATGGGAAATTCCCGCACTACGTTGTGTTGGATGCAAACGACGGACAACGCTTATCGTGGTCGAGGCTTGTAGATCTGGACGGTACCCAGAGGTGGAGTACTTGGTGTGACGTACCTGGAGTAGACTAACAGTCCCATGGTGCTGGTAGAGACTATCTGTGCCCACCTTTCTGGTGGGATTACCAGAGGATGACTCGGTGGTTGCTGCTTTACGTTACAGTTCTTGTACTTTCTTTTTCAGTTGTAATGTACTTTCAGTTGGGTTTGTATACTGGCCCATTTACTTTCCAGCACTTACTTTTTGTACATATTTTACTTTGTTCTTACTTTCATTGTGTACTCTGTTTTCTATTTTTACCATTATAAAGTCATTGCCTTCACTTTTTATCGAGATTTATTCCTTTGGTGTAGTCGCTAGCCCCTGGCCTATGGAAGGCGGGCTTGGGGTAGTCGCGACATGGGACCCAAGGACAGGTTGTGAAAAATTGGTATCTAAGGAGTCAGTTCTACTTGAACACTCAAAACTCTGATCCTCACCTTCTCTGCAACAATAGTTTTAAGATTATTAAGTTTGGTTTACAGTCCAGGGAGTCCAGTTTTTGTGTGGCGGCCGACGTATCCATACACCAGGACCCCGACCTCTGATTTCTGACTCGGTACACAAAAACATAGATTGCGTGTGTGTTTCCTTTGAAAATATTTCATTATGATTACTTTGTGTCAGCTCACCAGGTTTACTTTTTGACCATGTCACACCTATTTCTTTTCAGGATGGCCCCCCGGATGTCGCTAGAAAGGGTTCCAAGTTACATGCAAGATGGTAGCACACCGAGCAACGAGGCCTCAGTGCAAGGCCCCATTACAGTAGAGGCACCAGCGGTATCACTACCTGCTGAGTCACTGATGCTACCAGACCCAGTATAAGAGAGTGCACATGCCTGAGTGGGTTTCACAAGTTTCAGCGACAGAGGCCTCCCGGGTTCAGTGGGGATACAGACCCTCTGGAAGAAAAGGATTGGCTGGAGGCTATCCTTAGAGTCTTCATATTGGTAGGGACACCAGCCGACCTTATAGTGATACTTTTCGCGAGTCTCTTACACGTAGAAGTAGGTAGATGGTGGATCCTAATTCTCTAGGTTCACGATGAGGCGTCTCTACTTTGGATTGACTTCGAGGGTCTCTTCCGCTCGGAGTTTGTTCCATCCACCCTCTGTGCGGTGCGCAAACATGAGTTACTTCATCTACGAGAGGGCACTTTTATAGTATCTCGGTACTCGGTGAGATTTACTGACCTCTCATGTTACTCCACGGATATGGTATGGGACCAATTCTTTAGGGCCTGGACCTTCGAGCAGGGACTGAGGTGCGGGATCATAGCTTTGACGATTCTCGTCAGCATCCCGACGCAGGCAGGGGTGCTGGAGTGGGCCCTTTTAGTGGAGAGCTTTCACGCTGAGCAGCCTCCCGCAGAAAGACCCAAAATAGGGAGACACATAGCGAAGACCTCTGCAGCCAGCAGTAGATAGATATCACAGGGGTCCAAGCGGACCAGGCCATCAGCTGGGTGACCTCATGATATAGGTTCGGTTGTGCGGGGCACATGAAATAAAGCCATCCTTACAAGGAGTAGACAGTGCTATGCATGCGGTGGGTAGGGCCACATGGCTTGTGACTGCCTGACCCGCTATGCAGACGAGCAGCAGACAGTGGAGGGATCTCCTAGGAAGAGGTAGTGGTTCGACCATGGAAGTCTTAAGGGAGCAGGCGGATGGGGAAGAGGAGTGGGCAGAGCAGCTGGTGGCGGACAACGTTTTGAGGCTCTACCACCGCCACCACTAGGAGGTCCACCCTGACCATAGGGAGCTGGCGGATAGAGGAAAGCTCAGATCCAGGCCATCGAGGCTTACGACCACGACACAATTGAGATGATTTGAGATACTATCTGTGTCTACTCCACCCTTGCTTCAGTTCTTATAGACATAGGTGTGAGTCATTCTTTCATTGTCATTGACCTTGTTCGGATCTCGGATATTCCGACAGAGCCGTTGGCTCGATCCTTATGGCTAGAGACTCATACGGAATCAGAATCGAGGATTACGCAATGGTGCCGGCAGTGTGAGCTTACTCTAGGAGGCGAGAGCTTCGGCTGGGATCTTCTTGTAGCGACATGGAGGCCTTATGACGTCATCTTGGGTATGGATGAGTTATCTATAGTCCATGCCCAGATCGACTATATTAGGTGAAAAGTGTGGTGTGTCTGCACAAGTGGTACCAAGTTCCCCTTCACCATTGAGAAGGTAGCCTTTGTAGCATAGGATGGACTTACACAGTAGAGAGGGCAGCCAGTCACACATCAGTTGGCTAGTCACATCCTCAGAGCGGTTGATGTGTGGAGTCAAAGTTTTGCTGTTGTGGTGGATCAGTAGGCAGACGTTTTTCCTAACGACATTCTTGGACTACCTACTCGAAAAGAGGTAGACTATTATTTAGACATGTACAACGGGAAATCACCAATATCTAATCCATCATATCGGATGGTTCCCGCCGAGCTATATGATCTGCAGGTACAGTTTGAGGACATGCACTGGATCCTCCGAAGATTGAGGCAGTAATTTCTTGGGAGGCACCCAGGAGTGTGGAAGAGGTGTGGAGATTCCTAGGTTTGGCTGGGTACTATCAAAGATTTGTGCCAGACTTCTCTAGAGTTGCTGCACCGCTTTTAGATTTGATGAAGAATGGTAAACCCTTCATGTGGTCAAATAGATTCCAGCTGAGCTTTTAAGAGCCGAGACAGAGATTTACCAGTGCACCCATCTTGAGGTTACCGGAGGAGGGCGTAGGGTACGTAGTTTACTACGACGCATAAGGGAATAGACTCGAGTGTATCTTGATGTGGGAGCAAGTAGTGATCACTTACAGTTCATGGCAGTTGAGGTAGCATGAGAAGAACTATGCTACCCATGACATGGAGTAAGCAGCAGTGGTCTTCGCCCTAAAGATGTGGCAGCACTATCTGATGGGTGAGTGCTTTACACTCTACTCTGACCACCAGAGTCTCGGGTACATTTTCTCTCAGAAGGACCTAAACCTGAGACAGTGAATATGGCTTGAGTTCCTCTAGGACTATGACTTTGAGATAGTCTATACACTTGGGAAGCGGAACGTTGTGGCTGATGCTCTCAGCAGGAGATCATACATTCAACTACTTGGAGAGGCGACAGAGAAGTTAGCCACTTTTTAGATATCCTTCGGGGATAGATATGGGGAAACCATTCTATAGTCCCTCACTATCACTCCTCCACTACTTCAGAGAGTTAGATAGGAACAACGTGGGGTCTTTGACTGTGAGACGCAACATGCTCATATTTCCACAGGGCATGCGCCTGATGGATTTTCTGAAGAGGGTGAGCACATCATCCTCTTCAGTGGGTGTACAATGTTACTAATTGAACTGTAGGAGGAAGTGTTGAGGGAGTTTCACACTTCCCCTATAGCAGTACATCCTGGATTGCCGAAGATGTACCAGAACCTCAGATGATATAACTGGTGGCCGGGTATGATGAAGGTTGTAGCAGAGTTCATTTCATGATGCCTCATATTCCAGTAAGTGAAGGTAGACCACTAGGTGACAGCAGGCTTGGTACAACCCTTAGAGGATTCAGAGTGGAAGTGGGATGGGATATCCATGGATTTTGTGACGGGACTTCCACATTCATCCAGAGTAGATGACTCCATCTGGGTGATCATAGATTGACTCACCAAGTCAGCCCAAATCCTTCCAATCCAAGGGCACGGCTCAGTAGAAAGATTGGGAAACCTCTACATTCATGAGATCATACGACATCATGGTTTTTCATTGTCTGTCGTCTCTGATCGAGATGCTCGCTTTACTTCCAGGCTTTGGAAGGGATTACATGAGGCATTTGGAATGCAGCTATGCCTAAGCACCACCTTTCATCCACAGATAGATGGACAGATGGAGATGACCATTCAGACTCTTGAGGACATGCTCTGTGCATGTGTCCTTGACTTTTGTCACATCTAGGAGTATCACCTACCCTTGGAGGAGTTTTCGTATAACAATAGGTACCACTCCACCATCGGGATGGCTCCTTACGAAGAAATATGCGAACAACTATGTAGATCACCTTTCTGCTAGACTGACCCCGAGGAGTCAGCACTTGTAGGACCAGTGATGGTTTAGGATACGACGGAGAAGGTGAATATCATCTAGGAGCGGATGAGGACAACACAGAGCAGACATAAGTCCTATGTTGATAAGAGATAGAGACCACTGGAGTTCGAGGATGGAAACCACATTTTCCTATGGGTCTCACCTCGACGAGGTCTATGGAGATTTGGCCAGGGTGGCAAGTTATCTCCACGATTCATTAGACCTTTCCAAGTCCTCATAAGAGTAGGCGAGGTGGCTTAACACCTAGATCATCCACCTCAGTTGTACCAGGTGCATGACGTCTTCCATGTATCTCAGCTGAGGACATACATGAACGACCCAACCCACATCATCGATCACGAGGAGCTTGAAATCGATGAAGGGGCAACATTAATGGAGGTTCCAGTGGAGATCGAGGATCGATAGGAGTAGGTCCTTCGTGGATGGTCGATTCCTCAGGTGCGTGTTCGCTGGCATCACAGAAACCTTCAGGAGGGAACATGGGTGCGGGAGGCTTCGATGCATGCTCAGTACCCCTTTTTGTTTCCCTAGTGAATGTTTTAGCTTTACGGGGATGTAAATCCATTTGGTGGGAGTAATGTAATGTCTTGTAAGTTTCATGGAAATTTATTTCTTTAATACTTTAAAATTTTGCGAGTCTGTGGCTTCTAACGGCACCTGATTCCAAGGCCCGGTGTTCCCAGAATCATTTTTAAAAGTTTTTTTGGGTACGTTCAGTAAATATATGAGTTGGTTTTCATATCCTTTGAACTGGTGCTCAGATTTGAATTTTGATGGCACTGATGAACTCGCAACACCGATATTTTCGTAAGGGGATCTTTACCACTATTGCGTTTTATAGGGGTCGAAAGTAAATTTTTGGGGTTCAATCTTAAACTAAATAAAATTGTGTGGTACACAATTTTATTTTGTGAGTTGGTAATTTTCTCCATAGTTTGAATGTTTTGGAGGTGGGACCCACATGATCCCCAACCTTCAACTCCCCATTAATTCCATGTTGTTTCCTTTTACAACTCCACATTAATTCCCTGTTGTTTCCTTTGTCAACTCTCCATTAATTCCCTAATGTTTCCTTTCACAACTCCTCATTAATGTTGGAGCCTTCCCACCTCCCTCATCCCAGTAAATGTGCCAAATATTATAATTAATGTCAACATTAATTAATTGAGACCTCTTTTGAATTAATAAATGAATTGAATAGAAATTTTATTAATGGGAGAGCCTCCTTATTTTTTTCATTGGAAAACCACTTGTGGGAAAAATGGATCTGGAGAATTAAAGATAGGTGATCCTTCTTTGATGAAGAACACTGTTCCTCAAATGAAGAACATCCCTAGTGAAGAAAGTGAAGGACTTCTTCAAATGACGTATCTTCATCGGACGCACCTCGACATCAAGGAGCATAAGTCACCTACGACAATGACTCAGCCTCTATCGTTAATGGGACGACACCGTTCATCCGTGACGCCGGACTACCGTGATGTTATTCTTCCACGGATCGATGACGGATGAAGTAAACTACGAGGTAGGGGGATTTGTATATTTCAATTATGTGATTTATACCCTCGAGCAGGGTGTTTAAATTGTAAGATGATGTTTTGAACCACTAACGCGGTGGGTACGGACTAAAGAACAAGTCCAGACCCATCTCCATAATGTTCAATGATGTGCAGGATGATGGAGATGAAGAAACGGGACCACAACAGTGATTTGGAGACTTCGCAGTGAAGTTCGGATCCCGAGACGTCCGCAGGCACAGACAAAAGAAAAAACGGACCACATAAATGACTCTAGAGGCCCGCGGATGACCGCGGTGGCATAGGTCGCCGGCGTTGCGCTGCTGGCGACCGGAGGCAGTAGCACCCCAGTGTTTCGCTTGCTAAAGCCAGCAGCAGCACCAGCTGCGGTGGCGAGGAGGGGATGTCATGGCCGTGCGGGATCTGGGAGACAAGTGACGCCAGCCTAGCATCGTGTTCCTGGAACCGAGGTCTGTGGCCCCCGCTCAGCATGCGGGCCGAACCAACACACCACCCCGTCCAGGTCGAGGTGCATCCCATCGACCGAGATGTGCCCAGCTGGGCTGGGCCACGCCCTACCGAGCCAGACCCGGACCTAGGTTAGACCGGGCCTAGACCCCCCACTTCGGACGATTTTTTCGGTATTTTCTCCATAACCTGATCTATAGACCTCTGATCAATGAACTGTCAGTTGTGTAGGGATCATTGGATCAGGACAATAATTTTGATTTCTTACGCTCAAGGTTTTGCGATGTTTGGATATTGATGGGTTGGTTCGAATCCGAAACCAATCGGGCTCGTGGAGCGGAAACTCTTATAACATAAGGACCAGACGTCTGATTGACGTGTTGTCAACTGCATTGAATTACTTTAGATGATATGGTTATTTTGGAATAATACACTTGAGGTTTGGATGCATCTGTAGTACGATTGGGTTTGTTTTATCTTAAAAACTAACCGGGCCCTTTGAACAGAAAAGCCAATAACTCTCAGACTGGGCGTCTGTTTGATGCATCGTCTGTCGAGTTGGGTTTCTTTTGATGAAACAGAACCTTGGGATACATCAACTCTGGACATCATGAACGTTGATGTATCAACCCCCTTGCTCGAGGAGCATACCCTCCCAGAATCAAGCATGTTGTGTGCGGGAACCCTAGAGCTGGCTGCGACTACATCGACTACTGTACTGGAATCCTCTGTGGGTACGACAACGGTGACTACAGTACTGGAATCCTCCGTGGGTTAAACGGTGATGACTACTGTTCTTTTTTCTATGTGGGTCCGGCAGTATTGACCAATATACTTGTATCTTGTGTGGGTCTGGTATAGTAGCTAGTCTTGTATCCTGTGTGGGTCTGTCAGCTTAGTTGGACTTGTATCCTGTGTGGATCCTGTAGATTAGATGAATCAGTGGATACATCTGATCATCTCTATTGCTATACGAAAACTCTATACCTATGTGAGCTGAGTCTTGAATTTCAATCATTACCAACCGTGTGATTGACTTCTTTCCTGTTTGGACTGGGTTGTGCTTGGGCTCGAGAGTAGGAGGCGAACTGGAACTGATTACCTAGGTATTTGGATGGGAATATACCTATGTAGGGTTGGTTGTTACTTCATGATAGTGTCTTTCCTATTTGGATTATCCTTCGTAGATTATGGGAGACCTTCGGAGGTGTCGAGGTCCCTACTGAGTATCGTTATACTCACCCCTGCATGGGCAATGCCCGCACTACGTTGTGTTGGATGTAATCGACGGACAACACTGATCGTGGTGGAGACTTCTAGAGTTGGACGGTACCCGGAGGTGGAGAACATGGTGTGACATACCCGAATCAGACTTACATACCCTTTTTGCTGGGAGAGACTATCTATACCCACCCTTCAGGTGGGATTCCCAAAGGATGGCTCGGTGGGTGCTGCTTTTCTTTACAACTGTTTACATTCTTTTTTAGTTGTAATGTTCTTTCAGTTGGGTTTGTATACTGGCCCATTTAATTTCCAGCACTTACATTTTGTACTCAGTTTACTTATTTATTACATGTGTTGAATACTCTTTTTTTTACCCTTATAAAGGCAATGCCTTCCCTTTTTATCGGGATTTACACCTTTGGTGCTAGTCGCCAGCCACTGGCCTATGGAAGGCAAGAATGGGGTAGTCATGGCATGGGCCCCGAGGACGAGTAATGACAATGCATATCATTCTCTTTGATATTATTGATCTTATAGGGATTGCAGCCTATCACTTAGGGAATTAATAAGGCCTCTCGTCATTTGATGCTGAGTTCAATGTATCTATCATTAGGATTTACTTACCTACCCTATCACATGTACCAAACTCATAGGTCGCGTCGCTGGAGTGTGATCCTTATAACGAGTAACAATTGGTGGAGATTTTAGGTTATATATATAAGTTTATATGAAAAAATACCACTGACCTGGTCAATGATTTTTGGAAAAAAATACTAGTTATAGGAAGCTATATGGGATCATGAGGATATTATGAGGTATAAATAAACCAATATATTTTCTATTGGAGTGATTAATTTTTTGTGCGAAATTCATTTTTATAGGTGTATAATGTTACACAATATGTTTTTATTAATTTTATTCAAATATATTAAATTTTTTTGATGTATTGAATTATATGCTGCTATAATTTAATAATTTTTTATATTTTACATCAATATAATCTTGCACTACATGCATCACTAGTTTTAACATGACTTATACACAACACAGTGTTTCTACAAAACATCATATAACTATTATAGTTATATAAACAATACTATTCTAACCTATACATTAAACATATTAATATAAATATGACTAAAAGTTATTTAATTATTATTTATGATGGCATTACATTAATAAAACATTTAGTTAAATAAATATAATTTTCATTATTTTATATACGTTTCTAGAATAGTATTTTCTCATAATAACTAATTTTTAAGTCTTTATTTGAACAATAATAAAATCAACTATTAAAAATTTTAACCATTTAATATGATAAAAACCTCATTCTTTATTTCATAATATAAAAATTATCTAATTTGTGGTTTTAATATTTTTGTAAAATATTTTTTTTGAGTAATAGTGAAAATTTTGAAATTTTAATTGATAGAAAACTTTTCCTACAACTTATTTATATGTTAAATTATATTAGAATTTTTTTTAATGAATAATTAGTTTTGATAGAAATAAATAAATCAAATATAGGTTATTGTAATCAATTCCACTTTGAAAATGGAATAACAAACACTTCAAACTTGTGAACATTTTTCACTGTAAAAACTAGATGTTTTATCTGTATATGGGATTAATTATAAATTAAATTAATACAACTTGTGAATTTAACTTCCAAAAAATTATAATTTTTTTTAATATTTATAATTTATAATTTCTTATTAATAAAAACATTATTTCATAAGAACTTTATTTGTGAATAGTTATAATTAATTTTGGAGATTAAGAGAAAAATAAGTTACTAAGGGACTAATTTTTAATTAAAATTTGAAAAATTTATTAGAAACTTGTACAACAAAAATATTTTTGATAAATTTTACCCATATCAATTAAATTATTAGTATTTATCTAGAATTATATAATGATGAAATTGAATTTGTTTGGAGGATTTCCCTCTATCAATTGATTACATGTTTTCCACTCACCTCGCTTATAAATGTCCACCACATCTCCCCCACTCGTCACACATCTCATGCCATTTTTCCTAGAAAAGACCAATCGAAATTCCATCCCAAAATTCCCTCTTATAATTATTGTTAAATTATATTGGGAATATATCTAACAAATTGATTCATTTACTACAATCCAAAAGGGGATACCTGAAGAATATGATACATTCATCAAAGAATGATTTTTTTATTATTTCTTCCTCTAACCCCATCTATAAATTTTTATGTAATTATTATATAATAACCTAATTATCTTCAATATACTGGTATTGTTTTTTTACAACCTTAAATTACATAGACTTCCTCAAATGGGTTATTGAATCCACATGCATTTGTACGATTGACAACTACCTCAAAAACTAATGTAATCTATTTTTACATAAAAACATATAAAGGATGTGAAAAATGTTGGAAATTATGTTTATATTTTATATTAATTATTTTTAATAATATTTTTATTCTATTATTACTTTATCAAACATTCCTTCATGAATTCCATTTTGTTGGGATCGAATAACATCGTTTGTGTGTGAGGCTAACTACCACCCCACGAAGTGATATGATTTATTCTTGACATAAATAGATCTTATATAGGATGGGTTCAATAAAAAATAGTTGATAAATATTGAATAAAAAGTATTATTCAATGATATTATCTCTATATAATTTTCTTTGTTCTATTTCAAAATGAAAATGGAAACAGTGTTCTTGTATACGTACAACCTACCTTCACCGTGAATGATGTACTTAATTTCATATTTATTTCACTTATAGATTATTATAAATACATATGTAATGAATTTATATGATATTTATTTCATTTTTATAATTATGGAATTTATTAAATCATTATTAATGTATGAGGTCAAAAATATAGCCAATCAGATATCATATAAAAACCAAAATAATTCTTACCTAAAACGCAACATTTACATGGAATTGATAATAAATCTGTGACAAAATTTCATAAGAAAATCATAAAAGATATTTTATAATGAAATATAGTTCCATAATAAATGTATAATAAAATTATATTTTTTATAATTGATTAATTCTTTCATACGGTTGAATTCAAACATTAGGAATGGCATTTTCATCACTCTTTTTTTCATGGGAAATATGCCATGTTCACCAACTATTTACTATGTGTGGTGTATATAATTCCTATTGAAATATTATATGATTATTTATATTATAATTACATGTATTTACTTATCCTTAGGTGTATCCATCATTCATTGGTTTATGGTTTCAAATTAACCAAAGATGTAAGGGAAGTTTTTCGTAAAGTTTCTTCTTTAAGACACATGTTATGGTATTCCACTATATTATTTTACAAGGAGTGTACAATTCCCATTTACATGTAATACCAGGAATCAAATGATTTTACTGATATTATAATCCTCTTGTAATTTTATGGAGATAATGATTCAAGGATATTGAAGTGGTAAGTGTTTATTACTACAACTCATTTTTTATTGGGATTGTTTATGATTATTCTTCCATTGATGAAATATCACAATAGTTATCAAAACCATTCATATCCTTTTCTTAAAAAAGATATTTTAAATTAATAATTGTTTTTATACTATTTAGAATATAAATGTATAAATAAAGTGTTTTTATGAAAACAATTACATTACCTATTTATTCATTCATAATTTTTTTCTATTAGAAATTTTTTTTAAAAAAAGTATTTCAAATAAGTTCAATAACCCTCTTAAAATTTTTAAATGGAAAAATGTACCCATGTTTAAAATTTTTAAAGGAATCATTATGTTATTTTCTTGAACAAACACTTTTGGTATTTTACAAAAAAAGAAAAAGGAACCTTTATTTATATGTGTATGACATGAATTGAAAATAATGAAGTCTATATTATTATTTACTCAATGATGCGTTAGTATGTCTTCATAAAAACCATTGAAAATTGTCTTCAATTTTTTGTATTAAATTTTTTTTTTCTAATAAAAATTGATATTTCCTGATTATATATCTTTAAATGATGTTTCAATATTATTTTCAATCTATGGTGACAACTTTTGTTGTTGTAGACTCATTATTGGGGATATTATCAATGGGAACCATTCATATTATTCCTACAAATTATTTCTTTTTATATAGAATGATTTTTACAAATCTCAATTCACATCAATGAGATATATCCTTGTGAATCCTACTTCATTTCCAAGGATATGTTTTGATGAAATTATTATAGAAATTATGTCATTTCCATGAGGTTAGATATTATAAACTATTTATGATTCCCATTTCATTTCATGGGTTTATCTATGATTTATGTGTTTAATATTATGTCACACACACATATTTTTAATTATGTTATTGTTATGACCTATATCTATCTCCAATAAATTTGGAAAATAATTATATCACATGGGATTAGCATGGATGGAATAGGTAGTAACCACAGTTTCATAAATGAATTTTTCAAATTAATTAGTATTGGGAGTGATCCTTTACTACTAATATGGGTTTATAAGTGGAATCATTTATTTATATTTATGTGTATGAAAAAAATTCAGGTCATATTGAAATTTAATTATTTAATGGATAATTTTAATTGATTTCCTTATTATTATTGTCTCATAGACTAAACATATTTATTCTATGACTCATGATTATGTATCATGATATTATGGGAATCATATTCAAATGTTATTATAATGATCCCATACCCATATGGTCTGGATTATTCTTATGTATCTCTATTGTATACCCCTTCTGAGCATTTAAGCTCAACCATTCATGTTTTTCCATTCCTTTAATTATGAAGATATTTATAATTTATGATGTTTCTATGAAGGGTAATAGTTATTAAGAATGTACTGGTAGATGATATAGTTAAATTAGGCACAACTGTTTGTGTTTCCATGTTTATAAGGTACTAAACTAATATCATCATCAGGAATGTGATTCGTTATGTAATGAATATTCACAAAAATTGAAGTTATGTATAGGCTTGTTATGCATGGGTTACTATACATGGTGTTCTATACTCATCACATACATCGTTGTCGATATAAATTATATTATATTATAGGTCATAAATAGTAATATACCACATCTTCTTTACTGGGAATCTATTAAAAAAGTATCCAAACTCAAGGATCCATTACTTAACATCTCGTAAAATATTTTTAATCTAACAATATAACTATATTCTAATTATGTTAACGAATTATCCAAGAATAAATACATTCAAATCATAGAGATATTATGGTTCAATACCTTAATATAATAGTCACGATGATTCAAATACCATTTAAAAGGGTAATAACCTTAGTTTTACATGCTTGAAATAGAAGTCACACTTTTAATAAAGATTTTATAACATAAATTATATAGACATTGGGAGCTAATATTTTAGTTTATATTATATAAAACTAATATGATACATATATATGTAATATTTACATGAATTCCAACAATGCACATTATAATTCATACAAAATAACTAATCTATATTATAGATTATTTACTTTATCATAATATTATTTATAATTTAGAAATAATTTATTTGAAAGAATTAACTAAAAGGAATGTTTTTAATTTTAATAAAATTTTAAAATTCTGTTATTTAATATATTTAAAAAATAAAAATAAATAAAAATAAATTATATACTCTATTAAAATATTTTTTATGTATTATAAAATTGTTTTCATCGTGAAATGAAATTATAATATAAATTTATAGAAACATAAGTCAACCTATCACATTGAGAAAAAATTAAAATTTTAGTGTTTCTAAAATTTTAATGACTTATATATATAAGTACAAATACCAGTTATAGAGTTTTAATATATTAATGAAAAATACAGTTCTATTCCACCTAACATGACCCATAAATTATATATCCAATGAAGAAATCATTATGTAGGGTTCTGTTTGGATTAGTTACCTATAACACTTGTATGTTATAGTGGAGAAAATTAATTTCTCTTATAAAGATAATAAAATGAACCAAAAGGGGAATTATATATGAAAATATAATCGTAATACCCAACCAATTTATTATAAAGGTTCTATTTATATTATAAAAGGTCTTATAGAATCATGTAATTAACTAATATATATGAAATCATATTAATTTACAAAAACAAGCATTATTTTTATGTTATGATATATAAAAACTAATAAAATATATCATTACCGAAAACCTCCAATAAGAGTCAAGTATATCATTAAAAAATATTAATATTGATTAAAATATCATTAAAATCTTTTATACACATTCAAAAATATTTCCAAGATTTATATATATATAAAAAGAATAGATTAATATTATTTAATTTTACTAATTTTAATAAATAGAACAAGTAAATAATTTCAAATTCTATACCATAGAGTAATTGTTCATGTTTACAACATAGTCGGATTGAGGAATTCTATATGGTTAGTAACATACTATTTTAGTTGATGTTTAGGTATCTAATTCAAGTTCACTACATAAAATAGTGAAATACAAATAATGTTAAATGTTTATAAATAATCTATAAGAATTATCTCACCTAAAATATCTAATTACTAAACATAACAGAACAATAATAACAAAAATTATAAATCAATTGATATGAAAACGTTGATGCATTGAATTAATAGCTCATAATCATTCCCCATAATGTTTTTACATATATTTTAAAATATTATCATGGCCTATGAAGGATCATTCCCTTACATATGGTAGAGTAATGACTCTATTAACAAAGTATTATACAAAAACACCTATTTAATTTCCTGAAAACCATCTATACATGTTTTATAATTTATATATCGTCACATTATAATATATGATGGAAACAATTGTAAATAATGGAAAACATATACTGATTGAGGTAGTATCTGAACACAACGATGGTGGTACAGTCTTCAAAAAATCGGTGAGTAGTGAATGTATCTATCATATAGGGGCCACACTCTATTTTGAAAATCCCACTAATGTTTTACCTAATCCCAATTCTTATAGGATATCTCCCCAACTCAGATGTGTGTTTTGAATTAATTTCTTTTCCTATTAATGCTTTAATTGGTCCTCATCGCCATCTTCATTGTGAAAGAATCCTAAAAATACCAAAAACAACACAAAAATAGTCTTCAATTTCAAAATAGACTTTCACCATAATGTTGTATGTGAAAAATAAATTAGAATGGATGATATTTTTGGGACATGTTCTTGAATGAATGGTAAAAGGATGCTTAAAATACACATAAAAAATTATTCATAAATTTTACTCTAATTGAAATGTCATGTGAACATTGATCCAAATTTAGGTTAAAAAATCAATTTATATATGTTGGGTCAAAATAAACAGTGTTCACCTAGGGGAAACATATTGTGGGACACTTATGGGATAAATGAGCAATTTCCCATGGATCAAGATTCATGTGACTCTATTTAATACAACTTGTTCACATGAACGTACATTATATGAAACCATAAGGATGACATGATCATGTTATGTGGCCTATGAAATTTCATGTAGTGTAATATAGACTATATTAATTACAATATTTCGTAATTTATCATCGTGGTGATTGGGAGTGCAATATGTGTTACCCTAAGTCATGAAACATATTTACATATGAAATTTTATTCAACACTGTAAGTCATGATAAATTTATTTTTCCATCAACAATGTTGGGATATTTTGTTTTTATTGGGTTACCTGACATGTTATTTTTATGTCCTCTATAAGAAACCTACCTAATAACTGGAAATATTTCCCCATATGAGCTCAAGAATCATATATTATGTTTATAGAGTCTTACTTTTCATACATTAACATTACATTACAATTACATAATACATAATACAATATAAAAAATATATTCCCAAAGACTGTACTAGTATAATGCCATTAGAAACCTGGAAAACTTAAATACTAGTACATAAATGAGCTATATTATCTCCCAGTAGGTTCTTTCTCAACTATCACCATTCATAGACATATAAACAATTAGACATATATTTATAACATGAAGAGGAAACACAATAAGGGGTGAGATAATATTCTCAAAAATGGTAAAAAGGGTGATATATATTTAAAATAATGAGCATAAGGGTATGATAATATGGTCGTGAAAATATAATATCATACCATTCATATCAAATATCATTTACAAGAAGTAGGGAATAAATCATGGTTGTTCATAAGATATGAATAATAAATAAATAAAGAACATATTCCACGAAAACATAACATATGAATAAAATATGAACTTTTTGCAGACACGTAGTCACATATCATTTGATTTCCATATAATCCAAAGGCATCCCTTCCAAGACCATCTTAGTGGTATGTTTTCACTCCCCATACAATAATTCCAATCGTGGTTCACTACCATAGCAATCTAAATAGAATGAGTTCACTCCTCATACCATATTGGTAGTCATGGTTCACTCTCATGGACATATTAGTATTCGAGGATCATTCCAAGGAAAATATCAATATATATAATCATATAGAAATAATTATACAATGAATTTATAGGAGATATCAATCCAACACAACTCATAATAAAATTATACAAACATATGACAGAAGATCATAATTAATTATATCCTGACCACTGAAATAAAATGAATATTATAAACATGTAATCATTTAATAACCTATTGAAAAAGAGAGGTCTCATATTCAGTTCATCAGAAACATATCCCGAGAAAAGGAGTGGGTTTCAAAATCATATAAACCGTGATAGAGAAACAGGTTTCATCAACATCATTCCATCAAAACATAATCCATTCGGTGAGAGAATATGAATTGAAACATTTATTAATTTCCTAATAAAGACATGATTAACACTAATAGAAGTTTTCATAAATAGAATATAATTATGAATTATATTTTAATATATTTTCTTTAAGAAAATATCATTTCTTAGGGAAAATATCATTTCTTCATTGAAAATTGCTTATTTAAAACATAAAAATTCTGAAAATAATTTTCATTGAAAAAATCATTTAAAACTAATATAGTAATCATATTAAACAAATAAATACCTTTAAAATCAATTTTCTATGATAATGGGCTTCATAGATCTTTTGAAATCATTTTTAAAATGAGATATGGAACCCTAGTTTTTGAATACAATTGATTTCTGACTAGAGAGAGAAGGTATGATTTTACTAAAAAAATTATCTTAAGTACCAAAGAGTGGAAATGGTTTTAATACTTGGATATACCTTTAATAAACTAATTATAAAGAAACTCATGATTTTTCTATGTATATATCATAGTCATTGATCAAAATAATCATAATCATAAACAATCTTTAAATGTGATGAGATTGTATCAATAACACTTATAACATGGAAACATGAGATTATATTCTCCATGTATGAAAATGAAATTTAATGAATATAAAAATATCATTAAAATATTCAAATTCTTGATATAACATGTAAAATGGATGCATATAGATGTTGTAAAAGAGTTTTTGTGCATAATAATACATGACTCTCAAAGAAGTCTAATTAAGACAAAACTTTTTTACTTATTTGGTAACTTTTGAAACATAGACCCCATGAATGAGAGGTCATAAAATGGATATATTAATACCCATAAATTTATGTATAATAAACCTAGAATACAATTATGGTCTATACATACACCACGCAAAAGGAAGAAATGGTGAATATACCATGTATTCTAGAGAAATAAAAATTTTATGAAACAACATTACCTTGTTTCATGACCCTCAATATAATTATTCAAAACAAAGTTATAATAAATATTAAATTATTATACCTTATTTTGATAAACATATTATGATATATAATACCCTATATGGTTATATTACAGTCTTATATTTCCTTCTTATTAAGAATCCTATGTTAGGGTTTCACTTAAGATAATATTCTATTTGTTCTTCACATATATATTTATATGTTATTTATTTAGTCCTTATAATTATATCATGATTCCAGAATTTAAAAATGATATAAAAATAATTTATATTTTTATTATAATAATAAATATAATATTTAATTATGAAATATAATACATTGTTCATGGAGATGGTAAGTAGCATGTTTTCATGAATGATATTTCCATTTTATTTTTAATGTTGAAGGAAAAAAACGAAAATGATATATTTGTAAACATTAATATAATATCACTAATATAGAATGATAATTTCATATATATATCTTATCATTTTATTAATCTAAACATTAATATATTTTGTGTAGTGCGTGAGAAAATAAAATCTCTTTGAGGGGTCGGTAGTTTACACTTTCCCAAATAAAATTATGGTATTTACACCAAATACAATGTAAATAAGATTTATTTTGTATAATGAATAAATAAGATCAAATAAATTATAAACATAACATAAAACATATATAAATTGACTTTCAATCATAATTAATAACATGAGAGGCGGAATGGAAAATTGAAGAATCGTCATTTTGCGAGGAAGTAGTTCACCTTTTATAACAAAATATGCTCGTTATCCTTTAGAAAGATGTGTGTGTAATTATGGGTTGAAAATTTTCATAAAAATGTCATAATATATTGAGTATACTATTGTTCTTATAAAATCTTGGAAAAAATAATTTGGACAGGGTAGAAAATTAAAAATAATAGAAAGTACTTGAGAGGAGACATTACCTCTTAATCAGGTTGATACATTTCATTTGTGCCAATCGGATCCCATGGATAGATTTCATACTAAGTTTATACATCCAGTACAAAAATAAGGACGATGGGAAGTGTATATGTATGTGAAATCTCAATATTAAAAGGCTTTATAGAAGGGAAGTAGAAGGATAGGTGGAGGGATTTTATTAGGAAGGATAAGTGGCACTCTTGTAAATATTGTAAGAGTGAATTCAACCAACATTTTTCATATTCCAAGGGGGTCCTGAAATGATACGAAGACAACAAATGTAGGATATGGTTGAAATATTTCGATCTAATGGATTTTGGAAAAGTAGACAGGTTATTTTGGGCCTTATGGTTTTGTCCTAGTCCCTCATTACACTTAATTTAACCATAATTGATGTAATTGATTTTAATCACTATTGATAATTTTTTTGGTCAAACAATAATGCTAAATTTTTTTATAGTTTAAATTATTTTGATTCTAAATATAGAATCCATTTTTTCAAATTCTAATCATATTAGTGGAATCAAATAATTTAAAATTAATCCCAAAGTTGGGTCGACAATTCATGTTTTAAAAAAATGAATAAATGTTTACTGTGTTTTTATATCAAATTTAAAGTGAAATTTTTTCCAACTACCGAATTTGGATAACTTTTATAATATATAATGTAATAAATTTTTTAAACCAAATTTAAATATAATTTTTTCATATAAATAAATTAGATGAAAAAATTAGTTTTGAAAGAAAATTCATTATTTTTTTCAATTCATCCAAAAGTTATGTTTCTCATAAAACACTTCTCCCTAATCTAATTATTTCATTATAAATTAAAAAATAAGGTTTATTTTATGAAATTATATTTTATAATGTTTTTAAAATTATTTTTACTATTAAAAGTTATTTATTCGTGAAAACAATATTTTAAAACATAAACTACTTTTAAAAAATCATTTCTTTCATTATAAATATGGTCATTTGTATGAAAAATTAAATAAAATATTTGAAAATTAGTAATTACTATTCATACTTCTATGTTTAATTATTAGTTTATAATTATCTCATTGAAATAATTATAAATGAAAAATGATGTTCCGTAGAACCGTCGGAGTTACATTTAACATTCTACAACTTAGTGGTGTGTGTTACAGACACCGATTTGTTATTCCATTTACGTATGTTGAGTTGTTTATGTGTAATATATGCAGATTTACTTCCATATAACAAACACTAAGTAGTTTCCTTTTTAAATGAATGTTTGACTTATTTCATTAAATGACATAAATTAAAATTTAATTTATTCGAGAAAAAAAGTCCTTAAATATATGATTATTACATTCTACTCCCCTTAAAATGAATTTCTCCCTAAAAAATTATCACTCTAGTAAATAAGATGAGGGTAATTATTCTTCATCATATCATAAAGTTCCCACATAGGTCTATTTAACTAGTGATCTCTCCAAAAACATTAACCGGGTGAGTGGTCATGTTTCATAGAAATTTCTCCGTATGATCCCAAATTTCCAAATATTTCTCCTCATAAGAAAGATCACGATACAATTGTATAAATTTGAGTTTAGTACATAAGATGTGTCCAGTATGTACATCAATTTGATACATACATCTAAAATATCATTGTCTTGAGTTATATTTTAATGAGGTTCAATGTGATAAGATACCATCCAAATACAATCATGAATATAAAAGGGATTGATATACCTAGGGAACAGAATCCCGTTCATCCGGAATCTCATTACAGTATTCTACGGTAATATTCATATAAACACATTTTTACCCAATTCAAATTATAGATCCTACTAATGGGTACCCACATAAATTTTCATGAATCTTTGATATGCTTTGATATGATGCGTAATGATTCTAACACCTTGACCATTTCTTTTTCAATCATAGGACACAGCAGAATTCTTTCCCCAACAACATTATATCATGTAGTATCTCTAAATTTGATCCCATAAATGGATAATTAAGGTTTATATAAATTATTTAGTGAAATATATTGTTGAAAGATAACTCAACGAGAGTAATGTGTTGATCCAAACCACCTTTGAAATCCAAATAAAATGATATCAACATGTCGTCTACAGTTGGAATTTTAATTTCATACTGACCATCTATGTTAGGATGATAGTTCATACTCAAACTCAATTCAATATCATGTTCATACAGAAAACTTCTCCAAAACATTGAGGTAATCCTTAGATGTGGATTTTGTAAAATAGAATATAGTACTCTACAAAACGTTACCACTTCTTTAATATATATCCAAGCAAGATGTTAAAGTAAAAAATTATTCTCATGTAGTGATGAAGTGTGAAAAATTAGTCAAGTGATCAAATAAAACCCATATATCATTAAACCCTTTAGATATTTTGGGTTGTCTGATGATAAAATTCCTTGTGATGTTCTCCAATTTCCATTTTTGTATGGGTAAGGGATGCAGCAACCCATATTAATTTTGTCTTTCATCCTTAACATGTTCAGGTATTGAGAACCGAGATAAAAACACTCAGAAATATCTCTTTATTCCATCCCACCAGAAGTATTTTTCATTTCCCTATATATCATACTGCTTTCAGAATGAATAGAAAATGAAGAACTATGGGATTTACCTAATAGAACTTTCTTCAAATCTGGTATGGAAGGAACACATAAACAGTTCCTAAACCACATTATTCTTTTTTTATCAAGGTTATACTCATGAACATTTCTTACTAAATTATCCATCCCTCAATCATCCTTATATTCCTCTTTAATCATCACTATGATGGAGGGTTTAACATTCATTGTAGAAAGATAATATTTTCCCTTCCTTCAGTATTTCAAGATATATAATTACAAATATCATAAAAATTGGGTCTTCTGTGAAACATATCATAGATAAACTATAATTATATTTATGAGTCCAAGCATCATCCACCATGTTCTCTTTCTGAATCCAACCAAAACTCTGAATAAAAATATTTGTTGGAAGGAAATTCCCACAAACATCAACTGGAGAGGAATCATAGACATGGGATGATCATCATACCATTGAAGGTTATCAATTCTAATTCAACATAAAATTGTTTTAGAGGAATCTTAAAACCCTTAACAATTTCTTTCAATATAAAAGATATGGTAGATATAAAATAAAATATAACATTAGTTGTTCTAGATTAAATTGTACACGCACCTTTAATCATTACGTTATTACACCCATCATCATAAATAGATATTGCATGTGACTTCCCCTTTTATCTCAACATAAGTGGTTGTTGAAATGTATAATAATTACCAGCCCTTGGGATTGGGAAGTTGTTATTATAATTCATATTCTCTTTAAACTTCTAGAACTGAATCTTGTGAGGTGCATTTTGTGTCGTGTTTTCCCCATTCCCAATGTTAGATAACTTCTTCCTATTTCTTTGACATGCAAATAACTAATGTATTTCCCTTCCATAATTAAAACGTTTATTATAACCCTTAAATAACTTTCCCCATACATCTAGCCACATATAGAGCATAAAGGGAAGCCATTTTCTTTTCGTCATGATTTTTAGATTTTACATAAAACACCTTATTCCTCTTCTTTTCAAAACCATTAGATTTATACATGACAACAACCACTATTTCAACTATGATTTCACAACAACAAATATCTTCATTGCTACTAAAGTATCTTATGGATAGAAAACTAGGAATTAATCCAATAAATAACCAATAATCTTTATTTTCATTTTGGATGATAATTCGTGAAGCGTACCTCAAAGGTCTTCTAAATTTAGCCTCATATGTACCTACAGAATCATTATCACTATTATTATACTCAAGGATCTATTTTTCCATCATATTATGACAAATGTGAATAATTTTCTTATTGAAAAAATAAGTTCTCAAACATGTCCCAATCCATAGATTCAATCTCAACATACATCCTCGTATTCTTGATTAGATTCTACCACTGGTCCCCTAATCCTTCTAATCGATAGATTTCCATAAATATTTTATCATCATCAAAACACTAGAGAATGAAGAGTATATTTTCAGTAGTACTGATCTTTTGTTTACCCACAAGTAGATAAGAATACCCTTTTGAAGAAGGTGTATGTTTCCACATGAATGACTCAATAGAATGTTGTTCTCTCCTTTTCTCGTTCACTAGTCCACCAAGATTAATAGCATGAGAATGTTATGTGAGCATATATAAGAAGATTCACATTTCAGTTCCCCTATATTTCGTTTTCTCATGTGGAAAATCTTTTCATTGTCTATCACAACCACCATAAAAGTGGTTCCTTAGAGTTTCATCCATTGACTAAACACAAAATCATCATGTAATAAATAGTTATTATAATGAGGAACCACATAATTATGAAAATTCACTTATATAATGTATATATTTTGAAACCCTCTTTAATCAATGAAAACTTAGGATAATCATATGTTATTCATAGGAAACATTTATTTAAATCCTCCATGACAATCCATGAAGAGTTTGTTAATTTCCAAAGCATAACACGTAGGTGTGTAAAACTAGGCCTGTGGTAAGGCTTGTTTCCATGTACCAGATTACCCTATGTTAGGCCCATAACAACTTTTCAATGTTTTAACCTCTATATACATCAGTTCAAGAGCCCCATATGCTTATAGTATCCCTACATGGATAAATTTATATTAGTAAACTCACTATACCCTTTACCAAAATTCCAAGACATTTTCCATTACATTTTCTAATCCATAGAATTATCTAAAGAAATTTACTCTAGGTTCTCAAAAAAATTTATCATCTTATCTTCCAATGGTAATCTAAACCTTTTCTTTGATACCATTGATAGAGACCCCAACTATTCATAAATATACATTGCATTAATTTTGTATAATACATAAAACATTATACAAATAGATGCCTAAATAGCATACTCTTCTATTGCCTTTGGAATCATGGAAAACATAGACACTGGTACGTAAATGAGCAACATTTTCTACTACTAGGTTCTTCATGACTATCACCCTTATTGAACATATCAAACATAATACAAAACATCATAACCTAAAGATGTAATCATACTAAGGGATGAGCACATTTAACACCCCACCCCTACCTCATTGGATTGAGGAGGTAATGAGGGATACTTGGTCTTAAGCGGCGTTCCCAAGATGTCAAAGTCTAGAAATAAATTATGAGGGCTTCAAGATCAAATTCTGGAACGATTATCCCTTAAAACAAAACCTACCAAACCATCCATTAAAAACCACTATGTTATGCATGTCAATAACACATTCAAGCATGCATTCCCAATATACAACCAAGTTGTTCCACAATAAAACTCAAAAAAATACAACCAGACATGTCTACACCACATCAGATTACAAACGGAAACAAACAACCAACACCAAAAGCCCTGACACCACCACAGCTCTACACCAAGATCCAAGCTCCAAGATCCAAGCTCCACCAAGGCAACACAATTCACCACTAAAAGAGGGATATGACTTACCGTTGACCACATCACGATACAAGATATTTGAAAAGACACCAAAGATCCAATGAATGGGGTAAGTAAAAAACTTAGTAGGTTTTCGGCAAATTAATTCCCTACACACACCACTAGTATAAAATTGTTATCACATTTATATAAAGCAGTTTATATAAAATAATCACAAGTTCAACCATTACTATAAGGAAAACACGCCCTTACCAAGCCATCAAACCCAAACCAAGCAACCAAGGCAAAGCCGACAAAACATGCCACAATCAATTTCATAATTCACACATGAGAACAACAATTTCCAACTAGAAAGGAAATGTATAACAAACACAGAAAATAACCAAAATAACCAAACGGTGGAGCTTCTGTCCAACACGTTCACCCTTTCACACCCAGTGTCACTTCTCATCGACATATCCTTTTATGGTGTCCCTTTCATCCACTATCCATCCCCATTTTATAGTGGTACTTCTCGCCACTTCCACATAACATTCCAATCAAGAGAGAACCAATCATATAACCCACCAAGGTCAAAATAACATGTAATCAACCAATTCCATTGTATTTAAATTCACATCAATAAATCACCCCACTATTGAAAAAGCATTTTATATGCCAAACCACATTTCAATAAAACAAAAAATTTATTGAAATCCATTTCCATCAATCATTCTCACAAATCAACCATAACATCCCATTTTGAAATCTCCATTTAAAAATCTACAATGATAGCATTTCACCATAAAATCCCCTTTTTCCAAAAATCCCCCAATGTATTTCCAACCAACTTTGCACGTCAAAACCCAATTAATTTCAAGCCAAAAAAATTAATTGTAACCAATACCCCTATCTCTAACCAAGTGGAGTCGAGAGAGAATCCACCTACCTTTAGGGTTCTGGAGAAATCGACCCACCGGCAACCGCTCCTCAAAACCGGCAAACGCACCACCAAAACCTCCCTAGATTCACTTAACTAACATTCAAAAGCCTTAAAATCATCATCCAAGGCAACCAAAACCCTATATCTACATTAAAAAATTTTAGATCTAGCAAACTAAGAAAGAGGGAGTAGTGGATCATGAGAAAACTACAAGAATACCAAGAGGAGAGACTTACCCAGGAGAAATCACTTTTAATCCGCCATGAAACCTATTCAAAATGCTTCCAAAACTAGTGGTAGAGCCCCTCCAATCCTTGATTATTAAAGGACCCAACTGAGGCTTGAGTGGGAGGTTGTTTGGAGAAGAATTAGGCAAGCCTAAGTGATATTGGGTTTTAAAATCCTATTTTTTAGTGTCCGTACGGTTATCCTGCACGGTTTGGTAAACCGTGCACTAACCGTGCGCACACTACTACCTAAAGAGAAAGGGTCTGCACTATTGCCTTACACGGTTTGGAAAACTGTTCATAGGCCGTGCGAAGCCTACTGTCTTACCATGCATGGTTTCCGAGAGAATCGGCACAGTTTTCACTAAGCATGCTCAAACCGTGCTCCCGAAAAAAAGCCTCTAAACTCTTTCAAAACCATTCCAAACTCTCCCAAACTCTTCCCAACTCATCCCATGAACTTTAAACACGTAAAACACAAAAAATGACACATACCTCAAACCGAGGATACAAAATTCTCCCCACCATTGGTATTTCTTTCCTCGGAATGTAGTGAACCTACCCTATACCGAAAGAGCTCGGGCCACTACTTGGCCATCTCTTTCTCGCTCTCACAAGTCTCCTCTTGAATCTGACAATCCTACAACAAAACATGAACTAAACTGATGCCTTTACCATGAAAGATCTTCTCTTCCCTATCCACAACCCGAACTGGCACGTGCACCAATGATGCATCTGGTTCTAGTTTAACATCATCCCATCGAATCACATGGTCACGATTCGGTTGATACTTTTTCAACTGTGACACTTGAAACACATTTCTCACCGCATAGAACCTAGCAGGAAAAGAAAATCAATAAGCCACCTCACCAACCGGCTCAAGAATCTAAAAAGGCCTAATATGACCTGGAGATTACTTTCCATGCTTCCCAAACTGATGATGTCCCAATCTATGAGATATCCTCAAGAAAACATGATCACTCACCTTGAACGTCTAGGGCCGTCGACAATGATCCACATACGATTTACGACATCTCTGAGCTGTCTTCATTCATTTTCTAATCAGCTTGATCTTCTCTATAGTCTCCTAAACAGTGCTTGGTCCAACCAATGAGGACTCATCCATTTCCACCCAACATATTGGAGAACGAAATGGCCTCCCATACAACGCTTCAAACAGAGACATATGTATAGATTCCTGATAACAGTTATTGTACAAAAAATCAACCAATAACATGTGCTCCTCCCACGAGCCACACAAATCCATGACACAAGCCTGAAACATATTCTCCAAAGTTTGTATCATCATCTCAGATTGAACATCTGTCTGAGGGTGATACGCCATGCTCATAGCCAACTGTGTCCCAAGGGCATACAGTAAGGATTTCTGGAAATGATATGTAAACCTCAGATCTCTATCAGATACGATCGAAACTGTAACTCTATGACACTTTACCACATCTAGGATATAGTTTTTGGACAGATCCTCCACCATATGAGATTCACAAATCAGAATGAAATGGGCCGACTTCGTTAGCAGATCCTCTATCACCCAAATGTCATCATGCTTTCTGACTATTCTTGGGAGACCTATGAGAAAATCCATCGCTATTTTCTCTGACTTCCAAACAGGGATTGGTAAAGACTGCAACATTATTTCTGGCCTCGGATGTTCTGCCTTGACCTACTGTCAGGTCAACCATCTCGAAACAAACTCAACCACTCTTCTTTTCATACCAGCCCACCAGAACTGCTCTTTCAATGCTTTTTACATTTTCTGATTTTTAGGATGAATAGACCACCTGAAATGATGATAGACCCTGAGAAGATCCTCCTGATAATCAACTTGTAAATCAAACTATTTCCGAAAACATATAACTGAATCTCCATTCATTTTCCAACCCTCAATGGACTCCCCACCATTGAGCCCAACCCCATTCCCACACACTCTGAATCAGATATTTGTGCCTCTTTAACCAAACCACCCATGTCATGAATCAACAAAACTAGAAATAAGACCGCTCTATCACCCTGGTCCGCACATTCCAACTGCATGTCAGCTATAACCGACATCAACTGCCACTGGTCTGATGAATGTTTTACCACCTGAGCATATGATTTTCTACTTAATGCTTCCACCACCAAATTTCCATTACCCGATGTTTACATCAAGTCAAAATCAAACATATGGGGATATTCTATCTATCACATTTCCCTTAAATTCAAATCCCTTTGTGGGAAAATGTGTTTCATGCTCTTATGATTTGTATATACTGTTAATTTCTCACCGAAGAGATAATGACGCCACAATTTCTAAGCATGGACCACTACTGCAAATTCCAAATCATGAGTTGGGTAGTTCTTCTCATGCACTGTAACACCCGAGACTTTTATGTTATATACATCATCAAAGGAATCTTTTTCTACACAACACTTTCTTGGCTTGTTTTACACAAAATCGTGACCTTCCTCGATAGCTTGCGTCGTACGCAATACCGAGTTTCACTAAACAACGATATGCTATTAAAATATTATTAAAACTAGCCGTTATGAATATTAATAACCACTTTATGAAATTTTATAAATTTTATTTTTCAAAATAGACTTCATTTTTTGATTCGGAATATCGAAATTAGCCTAGGGTGAAATTTTGGTATTTTTTTTGAAAACTTTCAATTTTTGATTAATAGTGAAACCACTAAGTGGTAGGTTAAAAATTGAATTTTGCATAAAACTTAATTTTACCGCTTCTGTGAATGGAATTTCGAAAATCCGACAGACACGGTTGATATCAGTATGTAAAATGTGGTTCAATGAGATAAAAATAATTTTTTGGTGAATAGTAACTTTTTACTTTTTTTACCGCGGTTAATAGTAAATAGGGTAACTAAGGGTAAATATGATATTACTATTACCCTAACACATGTCCTAATTCTATTGGATAAGTGTAATTCGACCAAAAAGAGCCTTATGAATATAATATGACCATTTAGGTCCACTTGGATTAGATTATGACATTTAATATTATTTTATTTAATGAATAGTTAAAATAGTTAAAATCAAAGTTTAATAACTAAAACATTTTTAATATGGGGTTATACATAAGATAAATTCGACTATAAATATTAATTAGAAAGATAAAAATATTTCCTACATAATGATATTTTATTTATAATATTTAGACTTTAAATAAATTAATTTATTTATGACACAACGATGATGCAGTAATTACCCTTTTAAGAAAATGTTATCATAATTGATGTTGTAAATGCTCAAATAAATGTAATTTGAGACTTTTTATGAATTCCACTAATTTTATAGGTTAATATGATATATTATTGGTGATTTAATCATCTTGTTTCGAACATATAATTCTGTTATGACTTTCACAAAAATCATATATCAAATAGTGTCAAAATTGACACAAAATAGTTTTTAAATCAAATATTATATTATTAATTGTTATTTTATTCCTAAAAATCTTAGGTTCGTCCAAATGACTTATATAAGGATATATATATTAATAATAAATAACTTCGGGTTCGTTTGGCATGTTATAGTAAGTGTATTAATCATATAGTGTAAGAAAACAAAAAGTCACGGTAAAAGATAAATTATTTAACTTGGAGTTAAATCTAATTGATAAGGTTAAAATAATAACCTAAACTTGTCTAAATCCTATTGGTTGATAGGATTTTGACCCATCCCCACTTTACCTCCGAAATAAGACCCTTTGGAACCATTATAAACCGATTTTGACTTTAATATAAAATAATATTATGAGATATTTCTAAGGTGCCCCTCTCCTCCCTTATAAAAGGGCACCTCCTCCCCCTCCTACTCACACCAATTTGAGCACTCAAACTCATCCAAACCCTGACAAAATCCCTTCTCCACTTTCATAGAATAATCCTAGAGGTCCCGGTCTTCTTCAAAGACCAATCTTAGTTCCCTAAGTGGAGGATTCAAAGTGGCGTTTCAAAGAAGAGGTAATATCCATTACCAATCTTTTCAATTTCATTCTTCTTCAACTTCTTCTTCTTTAGTTGTTTCATGATAAAGTAATAACATCAGTATTAATTACATACTGATATGTTATTATAAATATGAAACAACCCTAATTCACCTTCTATCCATCCTACGGAAAAATGAAATCACCGCGCGTGCGTACGTACGGAATACCGTCTCCACGCCGTGGTGTAATCTATTTTCCACCATCACCTTACAAGGATGGGTATAATGGTGTAATGATTAACTATATATGATTATTATAAAGTGATATTGATACTGAAATAGTATAAATCCACTTAAATACAACTCCACGATCATGGGAACAATATCATCGCTCGTGCGTACGTACGGAATACCGTCTCCACGATGTGATGCGACTCGTTCTACATGATCATGATTACATAGTAATTATATAAATGAATTGAATGAATAAATATGATATATGTTACACTTATAAAATTCTGGATATAAGGTATCTATAACCTTAAAATAACAATAAGAATTTATTCGGCAAAACACGCATAAGAACAAAAGGCAATAAAGACCCGAGTAACAAGTAACAATGAAATATTACTAATAAGAAGCTAAGAATATGACCATATATGATATCATATAAAAATGTATGATTCTTTAATAAGTCAATAACATTATTTAAACCATTATACAGGAGCTTCGGACACTTACAATGCAAACCGGACATATGGTAAGGGAAATATCACAATCTCATTTTTATCCGAGGTAGTTTATACTTTGGAATTTACTGGGGTGTATTTTATCATCCACATACATGTTTCCTCAATATGTAATATTATTTCCATCCACGTACAATTGTTTAAATCAAATTTTACCCTTCGGTGAGTTTTTAGAAAAATATATGAAAGGAATCTTTTGTCGTTCTTCGTAAGAGGTACTTTTTGACTTTCCGAAAAAAGTACGAGAAGAATGTTTTTTTAACTTATACGACATGAAAGGATTTTTAAAACATTATTTCCAAGAATCTTCCTTTAAAAGTTTTCAAGATTATTTTTAACCAACTTCATTTAGTTTATAATTGTATGACATGTTAAAAAAAGAAAAGTGTTTTTGAAGTAGAAAGGATATTTTCCTCAAGAATGGAGTTCAAATGGTTTATCAAAATTATTTTCCATCTAAGATAATATAGGGTTATATTTTTATCCCTATTATTACATTGATTTGATTATGATGTGAGGGAATTATTTTTATGAAGTCATTTACCTTATATGATTTGTTTTATAATGTCATGATGTTTCAAGAATCCCATTTTGTTACATGTGTTATGTGATGATTTATGATTATGTGGCACACATAAGAAAGGATTCATTTTAATATGGGTGGGACCTATATCTCCCTCCAATGCATTGGGTAATGATTTATATCTCATGAGATAGACATGGCTGGAACGGAAGGTTATTTCGGTTCAGTGGTACAGGACTGAAACGAGGAGTGAACTCGGTTCCGAAATGGACTTTGTCCTCTTAGATAGTCTTGGCAATGAGTCATGACTAAAAGAAATGATTTTCCATGATTATGTGTACATGCCACAAAGTTTCAAGTTTTATGTTATGATTATGGGGATCTCATTTTCACTTCTATGATTTATTCCATGTTAAGATATTATGATCTCTTTTGCAGGTTATGATTTTCAAAAAGATATGATATGATTTTTATTTCCTTTATTTGCCCTTGCTGAGAACTTGAGCTCACACTTTTCTGTATGTTTTCTTTTCCCCAGGTCAGGAAGATGGATATTAAGTAGAATATGAAAAAAAAGGGACAATAGATATGATGAAATAAATGGGAGGCAAAGTAGATGCTTTATGAACCAGTTGTTTATGTTTCCCAGTTTCTAAAGACACTATACCTATACGGTCCTTTGTGGTTTTGTCATATGTTTTAATAAGTGTGCTTCAAATTTGAAGTATTAAAAATGTATGTAAAGTATGGGTCGTTATATTTGGTATCAGAGGAAAGGTATAGTCAACCTTTGGAAACTAGGATGTGAAAGCCTTAGTAAGAACCCTAAGGATAAGTCTAAGCATAGAACACAATCTTAGTGTTTTAGAAATGGCCATGAATAACCTAGGATAATACCTTAAGCGTGAAAATTTTATTCATGAATTATGTGGTTTTCCTATTATAATTAGTGTTGCCCACACTATTCTTCTTGGTTTTAGTCAATGGCTGGAACCCGAAGGAACCGTGTTAATGCGGAATGCGATGGGCAATTCAATGACTGTCCCCCTGAGCAACCAAACGATATGGGAGCTGGAATGCAAAATCTTGTAGCCATGCTCACACAACTTTCTCAAGCTATGAATCATGCATGACTTCCAAACGAGCAAAGGATGAGCAACATTTTGTTGAATCCTTCATGAGGCAGCGTCCACCTTCTTTCAGCGGGTCTATTGATCCATTAGTTGCTGAACAATGGATTAGTACTACTGAAAAGATATTTTCAGTTCTTCAATGTTCTGAACATGATAAAGTCATCCTAGCAGTGTATCGTTTGTAAGGAGATGCTGATCAATGGTGGAATCTTATTAAGAATACGAGGCAAAGGGATGAAATTGAGTCCATGGAATGGGACGAGTTCAAGAACTTATTTTTCAATAAGTACTTCCCTCGTATTCTCCGAACAAATATGGAGAAAGAGTTTCTTGAACTGAAGCAAAGGGATGATGAATCTGTTGGTACCTATGAAGCAAATTTTACAAGACTTGCAAGGTATGCTTCTGGTATTATTATCCAACCTAAGAGTAAGATCCATCGATTCTTTAGTGGCTAAAAACCAAGTCTTTGAAGGGTGTTATCTATAAGGGACTTCAATAGCTACGAGGAAATCGTTCAATGTGCTCTCAAAGTCGAGATGGAGATTGGAGTAACCCATCAGTCATATGGGTTTGATAAGAAGAGGAAAATGGAATTCAAAGGAAAATCTAAAGAGCACACTGAAATGAAGATGATCTTTCCCTTATGCTCAAAGTGTGGAAAGAAACATGGAGGGAGTTGCCTTAAAGGGACAAGTAAATGTTTCAAATGGGGAAAGGAAGGTCATCGGGAATTTGAATGCCGCGATGATGGGAAGAAGATGTCTAATGATGCAAACAAAGGAAGGGATACACAAAATGAACCTATTACACTTCAATGTTTCAAGTGCAAGGAGATGGGGCATTATGCCAATCAATTCCCAAATCCAAGGGTTGATGATGATGGTCGACGTCAACAAACTCTTAAGGCTAAAGACAAAGGAAAGTCACATGCCATTTCTATCAGCGATGTGGAGTACGATAACGATGTGGTGAAAGGTACACTTACCATCCACTCGAACGTAGAAAATGTTTTATTTTATTCTGTATCCACCCACTCTTTTATTTCTGAAGAATTTTCTAAGGGTATCACCGTATTACCTCAAAAATTAGATGTTGAGTTATCTGTGACAACACCTAATGGCACATCAATCGCATCAAATGTTTATAATTCTTCTCTGATCGAAGTTTGTGGGAAAGTGCTTCCTGCAAATCTGGTGATCCTTCCTATAGTGGAATTTGATGTGATTCTTGGCATGGATTGGCTTTCTTTATATGGAGCTCATATCAATTTCCAAATAAGTGAAGTCACATATCATATTCCAGATCAATCTATGATTGTCTATCAATGCAAGGATGAACATAACCTTCCATTGGAAATTTCTTCCATTTTATGGGTATTGATTCCACTAAATGAAGGTTATTTATCTCAAATGGGTGGTGAGAAACTCACGATTAAGAATATGCCCATTGTATGGGAGTTTGATGATGTCTTTCCGGAAGAATTACCAGGACTTCCACCAAATCGTGAAGTTGAGTTCTCAATAGAACTCGTACCTGGTGCTTTCCCTATTTCAAAGACACCTTATAGAATGGCCCCAATTGAGTTGAAGGAATTGAAGAAGCAACTCCAAGAGAATCTTGATAAGGGATTCATACGCCCTAGTGCGTCACCTTGGGGAGCACCTGTTCAATTTGTTAAGAAGAAAGATGGATCAATGAGACTCTGCATTGATTATCGAGAACATAACAAGATCACTATCAAGAACAAATATCCTCTCCCACGCATTGATGACTTGTTTGACCAACTACGTGGAGCTCAATACGTTTCCAAGATTGATCTTCGTTCAGGGTATCATCAATTAAAGGTCAAAAGGGAGGATATACCAAAGATGGCTTTCCGTACAAGGTATGGACACTATGAATTTATATTGATGCCATTTGGTCTTACTAATGCCCCTGCTATTTTCATGGATATAATGAATAAGGTCTTTAGAGACTATCTTGATCAATTTGTGTTAGTCTTTATAGACGATATTCTTGTCTATTCAAAGAGAAAGGAAGAGCATGAAGATCACTTGAGAATTATATTTAAGACCCTGAGAAAGGAGAATCTTTATTCCAAATTTACCAAGTGTGAATTTTGGCTTCAAAAAGTTGCATTTTTTGGGTCACATAATCTCAAAAGAGGGGATATCTGTGGATCCAGCAAAACCAGAGGTTATCGAAAGATGGTCGAGACCAACAACAATAACTGAGATCCGAAGTTTTCTTGGATTGGCTGGATATTATCGACGTTTTGTGAAATATTTTTCATGATTATCTAATCCACTCACCAAGATGACTCGGAAAGGAGTTAAGTTTGTTTGGACAGAGGAATGTGAAGATAATTTCAAGGAGTTGAAAAGAAGGTTATCCAGTGCACCTGTGCTCACACTGCCTTGTAGTGGAGAATGGTTTCTGATCTATAGTGATGCATCCAAGAAGGGATTGGGGTGTGTTCTTATGAAAAATGATATGGTGATAGCTTATGCCTCACGACAGTTGAAAATCCATCAGCAAAATTACCCAACACATGATTTGGAGTTAGCTGCGGTAATCTTTGCATTAAAGATTTGGAGGCATTTCCTTTATGGTGAAAGGTGTGATATTTATACTGATCATAAAAGTTTAAAGTATATTTTCACACAAAAGGAGCTGAATACGCGTCAAAGAAGATGGTTGGAGATGATTAAGGATTATGACTGCTCAATCCATTACCACCGTGGGGAAGCAAACAAGGTGGCAGATGCATTAAGTCGACAAGACCATGCCAGTTTATCAATGATGAGGATCACAAAGGATCCAATATTTATGGATTTACAAAGAATGGATCTTGGAATTATAATAGGGGAAAATTATTATCTTTCTCAAATGAATGTTCAACCATCTATACATGTGAAGATTAAAGAGGCACAAAAAGAAGATGTCGAGTTACAATAGAAGCTGAGAAATTTTCCTTAATTCAACCATGATTGTGATGGGATAATAAAGATCAGGAATCGGGTTTTTGTTCCTCCCATCCCTGAATTAAACAAGGAACTGCTGGATGAAGCTCATAGTTCTTCATTCTCTATTCATCCTGGAAGCACAAAGATGTATAGGGACCTGAAAGAGTACTTCTGGTGGGATGGCATGAAAAGAGATGTTGCTGAATATGTCTCTCGATGCTTGGTTTGTCAACAAGTTAAATCTGAGAGACAAAAGTCTAAGGGGATGTTACAACCATGACCCATACCCGAATGAAAACGGGAAAACATCACTATGGACTTTGTCACAGGACTTCCTAAAACATCCAAAGGCAATAATCCTATCTAGGTCATAATTGATCGTCTTACAAAGTCTAAACATTTCATTGCTATTAGAGAGGATTTCTCTCTGGATCAGCTTGCCATGATATATGTAAAGGAAGTGGTATGATTGCATGGATTACCACTTTCTATTATCTCTGATCGGGATCCGAGATTTACCTCGAAGTTCTGGCAATGTCTTCAGCATACTCTGGATACAGAGTTGAGTTTCAGCACTGCTTATCCTCCTCAGACAGACGGTCAGTCTGAGAGAACAATTGAAACTCTAGAATATATGTTGAGAGCTTGCTCTATGGATTTCAAAGGTTGTTGGGATCAACACCAACCTTTGGTGGAATTTTCTTATAATAATAGCTTTCACTCCAGTATTCAAATGGCTCCTTATAAAGCTCTTTATGGAAAGAAATGCAAGACTCCAACTTGTTGGGATGAAGTTGGGGAAAGAAAGCTATTAAGACCTGATCTCGTTGATGAAATGGCAGAAAAGGTCAGATCTATTCAACAATACATAAAAGCAGCTCAGAGTCGACAGAAAAGTTATGCCGACAACCGAAGAAAAGACCTAGAGTTTGAAGTGGGTGATAAAGTGTTCTTACGAATATCTCCCTGGAAGAGGGTTATGAGATTTGGAAAGAAGGGGAAGTTGAGCCCTAGATATATCGGTCCTTTCGAAATACTAGATCGTGTTGGGAACGTAGCTTACCGATTGGCGCTTCCACCAAATCTTTCTCAAGTTCACGATGTGTTCCATGTATCTCTCCTGAGAAAGTACATACCTGATCCTTCACATGTACTCAGCTCAGAAGTTGTACCGCTGGAGCAAGATCTTTCTTATGAAGAAAAACCAATAGAGATTCTGGATCGTAGCGAAAAAGTCCTACGAAACAAGACCACTCGCTTGGTGAAAGTTTTATGGAGGAACCACCAATTAGAAGAAGCTACTTGGGATCTTGAGGATATGATGAGGGAGAGGTATCCTCATCTGTTTGTTACAAAGTGATGAATTTCGAGGGAGAAATTCATTTTAAGGGGGGTAGAATGTAACACCCGAGACTTTTATGTTATATAAATCATCAAAGGAATCTTTTTCTACACAACATTTGCTTGTCTTGTTTTACACGAAATCACGACCTTCCTCAATAGCTTGTGTCGTACGCAATACCGAGTTTCACTAAACAACGATATGCTATTAAAATATTATTAAAACTAGCCGTTATGAATAGTAATAACCACTTTATGAAATTTTATAAATTTTATTTTTCAAAATGGACTTCATTTTTGGATTCGGAATATCGAAATTAGCCTAGGGTGAAATTTTTGTATTTTTCTGAAAACTTTCAATTTTTTATGAATAGTTAAACCACTAAGTGGTAGGTAAAAAACTGAATTTTGCATAAAACTTAATTTTACCGCTTCTGTGAATGGAATTTTGAAAATCCGACAGACACGGTTGATATCAGTATGTAAAATCTGGTTCAATGAGATAAAAATAATTTTTTGGTGAATAGTAACTTTTTACTTTTTTTTACCGCGGTTAATAGTAAATAGGGTAACTAAGGGTAAATATGATATTACTATTACCCTAACACATGTCCTAATTCTATTGGATAAGTGTAATTCGACCAAAAACAACCTTATGAATATAATATGACCATTTAGGTCCACTTGGACTAGATTATGACATTTAATATTATTTTATTTAATGAATAGTTAAAATAGATAAAATCAAAGATTAATAACTAAAACATTTTTAATATGGGGTTATACATAAGATAAATTCGACTATAAATATTCATTAGAAATCTAAAAAGATTTCCTACATAATGATATTTTATTTATAATTTTTAGACTTTATATAAATTAATTTATTTATGACACAACGATGATGCAGTAATTACCCTTTTAAGAAAATGTTAACATAATTGATGTTATAAATGCTCAAATATATGTAATTTGAGACTTTTTATGAATTACACTAATTTTCTAGGTTACTATGATATATTAGTGTTTAATTAATCAACTTGGTTTGAACATATAATTCCGTTATGACTTTCACAAAAATCATATATCAAATAGTGTCAAAATTGACACAAAATAGTTTTTAAATCAAATATTATATTATAAATTTTAATTTTATTTCTAAAAATCTAAGGTTCGGCCAAATGACTTAGATAAGGATATATATATTAATAATAAACAACTTGGAGTTCGTTTGGCATGTTATAGTATGTGTATTAACCATATAGTGTAAGAAAACAAAAAGTCACTATAAAAGTTAAATTATTTAACTTAGAGTTAAATCTAATTGATAATGTTAAAATAATAACTTAAACTTGTCTAAATCCTATTGGTTGATAGGATTGCGACCCATCCCCACTTTACCTTCTAAATAAGACCCTTTGGAACCATTATAAACCGATTTTGACTTTAATATAAAATAATATTTTGAGATATTCCTAAGGTGCCCCTCCCCTCCCTTATAAAAGGGCACCTCCTCCCCCTCCTCCTCACACCAATTTGAGCACTAAATCTTGGCCAAACCCTGCCAAAATCCCTTATACACTTCACTATAATAATCCTAGAGGTCCTCGTCTTCTTCAAAGACCAATCTTAGTTCCCTAATTGGAGGATTCAAAGAGGCGTTTCAAAGAAGAGGTAATATCCATTACCGATCTTTTCAATTTATTTCTTTTTCAACTTATTCTTCTTTAGTTGTTTCATGATAATTTAATAACATCAGTATTACTTACATACTGATATGTTATTATAAGTATCAAACAACCCTAATTCACCTTCTATCCATCCTATGGAAAAATAAAATCACCGCGCGTGCGTACGTACGGAATACCGTCTCCACGCCGTGGTGTAATCTATTTTCCACGATCACCTTATAAGGATGGGTATAATGGTGTAATGAGTAACTATATATGATTATTATAAAGTTATATTGATACTTAAATAGTATAAATACACTTAAATACAATTCCACGATCATGGGAACAATATCATCGCTCGTGCGTACGTACGGAATATCGTCTCCACGATGTGATGTGAGTCGTTCTACATGATCATCATTACATAGTAATTATATAAATGAATTGAATGAATAAATATGATATATGTTACACTAATACCATTCTGGATATAAGGTATCTATAACCTTAAAAGAAGAATAAGAATTTATTCGGAAAAACACGCATAAGAACAAAAGGCAATAAAGACCTGAGTAACAAGTAACAATGAAATATTACTAATAAGAAGCTAAGAATATGACCATATATGATATCATATAAATATGTATGATTCTGTAATAAGTCAATAAAATTATTTAAAACATTATACAGGAGATTCAGACTCGTATAATGCAAATCGGACCTAAGGTAAAGGAAATATCACAATCTCATTTTTATCTGAGATTGTTTATACATTGGAATTTACTGGGGTGTGTTTTATCATCCACATCCATGTTTCCTCAATATGTAATATTATTTCCATCCACGTACAATTGTTTAAATCCAATTTTACACTTCGTTGAGTTTTTAGTAAAAGATATGAAAGGAATCTTTTGTCGTTTTTCGTACGAGGTACTTTTTGACTTCCCGACAAAAGTACGAGAAGAATGTTTTTTAACTTATACGACATGAATGGATTTTTAAAACATTATTTCCAAAAAGCTTCCTTTACAAGTTTTCAAGTTTATTTTTAATCAAATTCTTTTAGTTTATAATTGTATGACATGTTAAGAAAAGAAAAGTGTTTTTAAATTAGAAAGGACATTTTCCTCAAGAATGGAGTTCAAATGTTTTATCAAAATTATTTTCCATATAAGATAATATAGGCTTCTGTTTTTATCCCTATTATTACATTGATTTGATTATGTTATGAGGGAATTATTTTTATGAAGTCATTTACCTTATATGATTTGTTTTATGATGTCATGATGTTTCAAGAATCCCATTTTTGTTACATGTGTTATGCGATGATTTATGATTATGTGGCAAACATAAGAAAGGATTCATTATAAGATGGGTGGGACCTATATCTCCCTCCAATGAATTGGGTAAATATTTATATCTCATGAGATATACATGGATGGAACGGAAGGTTATTTCGGTTCAGTGATACAAGACTGAAACGAGGAGTGAACTCGGTTCAGAAATGGACTTTGTCCGCTATGATAGTCTTGGCAATGAGTCATGACTAACAAGAAATGATTTTCCATGATTATGTGTGCATGCCACAAAGTTTCAAGTTTTATGTTATGATTATGGGGATCTCATTTTCACTTCTATGATTTATTCCATGTTAAGATATTATGATCTCTTTTTCAGGTTATGATTTTCAAAAAGATATGATATGATTTTTATTTCCTTTATTTGCCCTTGCTGAGCACTTGAGCTCACCCTTTTTTGTATGTTTTCTTTTCCCCAGGTCAGGAAGATGGATATTAAGTAGAATATGCAAAAAAGGGACTCTAGATATGATGAAATAAATGGGAGGCAAAGTAGATGCTTTATGAACTAGTTGTTTATGTTTCCCAGTTTCTAAAGACACTATACCTATACGGTACTTTGCGGTTTTGTCATATGTTTTAATAAGTGTGCTTAAATTTTGAAGTATTAAAAAAGTATGTAAAGTATGGGTTGTTATATGCACCCTCAACTTCCGTGATCTATACACTACCACATGATTCCCTTGCATGAGAACACACCCCAACCCTGATCCCGATGCATCAAAATAAACCACGTACCCTTTTCCTAGTTCTGGAAAAACAAAGATTGGTAATGATGTATGGCGACCCTTTAGTTCTTCAAAACACTGCTGACAGTGTTCATTCCACTAGAATGGAACATTATTTCTTTTCAAAGCTGTCATCGGTGAAGCCAAACTTGAAAAATCTCGAACAAAACTCTGATAATAACCAGCTAGACTTCGAAAACTTCATACCTCAAGAACATTCTTTGGCGGTTGCCACGAGATAATAGACTCTATCTTTTTTAGATCCACTGAAACACCTCTTTCAAAAATCACATGGCCAAGAAAATGAACTTCTTATATCCAAAAGTCACACATTGACAATTTAGAATACTATCACTGATCCGTCAAGATCCTTAGCACTGTCTCCAAGTGCTTCTCATGCTCCACCCTTTTCTTCAAATACACCAGAATATTGTCTACAAACACCACCACAAATGAATCCAGATATCACTGAAATATCTGATTCATCAATTCCATGAACACTGCTGGAAAATTTGTTATACCAAAGGGCATAACCACATGTTCATAATGGATATATCTACTTCTGACAGATTTTTTAGGAATATCATCCTTCCTCACCCATAATTGATGATATCGCGACCTTAGGTCGATCTTGGAGAACCACTAGGCTCCCCTAAACTGGTTGGAAAAATCATCAATTCATGGAAGTAGATATCTATCCTTTATTATAATGTGGTTAAGTCTATGATAATCAACAAAGTGCCTCAAATTTCCATCTTCCTTTTTCACCAACAACACTGGCGCTGCCCACAGAGACGTGGTAGGCCTGATAAACCCTTTTTTTCTAACTCATCCAACTAGACTTTCAATTCTCGCAATTCGGTAGGTGCCATCCGATAATACAGAAATGAGATAGGGATGTTACCCAAAATGATATCAATCATAAACTCTACTTCTCATATAGGAGGAAACCCACATAATTTTTCAGGAAAAACATCCATGAACTCATCCACCTCTATCGAAAGAACACTCTGCTCAACAACGTCAACCGATTCCAACGACAACACCACAAAATTATATGATTACGTGACCATTATTGGTTACAACAAACCCATTGCAACATTACTCTCATGCCTCTCCCCTATAAAGAGATTTATAACTCTATTTTGTGTCGTTAAAGCCACTGTCCATGCATTACAGTCGATGTGGGCCTTAAAAACCAGCAGCAAATCCATTCCCATGATTACATCGTACCCATCCATCGCAAGAACTGAGAAATTCTAAGTTATCTCAACCCCACCCAAAACAATACTATATGCTCTGCATAAGAAGGCTCGACACTCTCTTTGACTCAAAGGAGATTTAAGTTTCAAAACTGAAGGAATCATTTTTACCCTTATACCCAACAACTCAACCATACGTGCAACAATAAATGACTGTGAAGAACCCGTATCAAACAACACTTGCATCAAAGTAGAATTTAAAAGAATAGTACGACACATCATGGATGGCATCGACTTATTATCCACCACTACCTGCTCAGCTCCGAACAATTCCTTTGTTGCCACACACTGCTCTTTATTGCTTTGTTAAGGAGTCATGGTATTCTAAGAGTCACCATGACCCACTTTACTCTGCTGATGAGGGGTGTGTTGTTGTCCCCGTCCCGTCGAAGAATACGATGTCTGCGATCCCAGATGACTTTCACGTGCACCTGACCTTGGAGTATTCCGACAATAACACTACAGATTCCCCATATATGTAAAATTATGACATGCTTGAGGTTGTGTTGTACAATCTTTCTTGATGTGGCTCGTAGAACCACACTGAAAACATCCCGGGTTGATATAGGGATTTGAAAGAAGATTCACTGATCCTGCCATTAGATTATATGCCATATTCCTGCCTAGGGAATAAGTGTCCCTCCTTCGCTTGAACCCAGCATTAAAGTTCCCACTATTCCCCATGGGCACCACCATGCTTCCTCCGCCCAGAGCTCCCAACAAATCCTACTTAGCCACCGAGGCTCTATTCACCATCTTTGTGTAATCATCTAAACATAGCACTGCTATCTTGGAATTAATTTCATTCCTCAAACCAGCTTCAAAGATATGAGCTTTCAATGATGAATTATCGCCACCTTGAGTGCAAATCTCACAATGTTCATAAACATAGAGACATACTCTATCATAAACATATGCTCTTGCTTCAGACTAAAGAAATCAGATGTGAGTTGAATTGTAAATGTATGTGGGATAATATTTTTATTAAACCATTCCTCAATGCCTTCCCACGTCATTCCCTAGTGCGTTCCCACTTGGACTATCAAATCCCACCACTGAAGGAAAATATCTTCCATCATATATATGGCCAAATTCACTTTTAACTCTACCAGTGTTCCCAAGAACTCGAAAATCTTGTTCATTCTACTCAACCATGCTTCTTCCACCTCCGCCACTGAATCACCCCTGAATATGGGTGGAATCTGCTTTTTAAAATGAACTGGAAGATCCACATGCTTTTGTTCATCCATTTTATTTCCACTTTCCACAGCATGGAAAGTCTGGACTATGCGTTGCACTAGCTGTTGGCTCACCCGGGGCTCAGGAGAAACCATGTTCTCATTGGCCACCTTCAGTTGGACTCTAACATTCCTACTCAATGCCATTTCTATAAACAGAGGAAAAACAACCATGAGTCTCACTTCCATAGACATCATGAATTCCCATTTCAATTTTCATAACACAACACTATCACAATGAGGCCCTCCACCTTTTCCACATTTTCCTTGTTTCACCATTTTTTAAAATCATACCATTTTCTAAATACCAAATTTGTTCATAGTACAATTTCACACATTTGATAAACCACCATTTCTCAATTCATTCCATAAATCATTATTCCCAATGAAATACGCATCCTAGTAGGAATTCATTCCTACTATACATGACATGGTCATATCATTAGCTATACCCACGACAATGAGATATCCAATGCCTATAAGTGTCTCCAAAACACTTATGTACCCAACTTCCTGGTAACTTGAAGTTCAGTATAAGAGGGTTAGAAACGTCCTTTTATGCTATAAATTCCATTTTCCAACATTCCTATGCCTTGATACCATCCCAACTCATGGCATATACTAAAACAAATGTCAACACCAAAACCAATGATCAACACCAAAGGACCGAACAAGCTGATACCACTTTTAAAACCATACCCCTACCTCATTGTCTTGAGGAGGTGGTGGGGGATAATTGTCTTTAAGAGATGTTCCCAAGATGATAAAGGCTGGAAATAAATGCTGAGGGCTTCAAGATCAAATTGGGGAATGATTTTCCATTAAGACAAAACCAACCAAAAAATCAATTTACACCACTATATGATGCATGTCAATAAAAGATGCAAGCATACATTCCAAAAAGACTACCAAGTTGTACCAGAATACAACCCAAAATAATACAACCATACATGTCTACACCACATCAGAGTACAATCGGAAACCCAAAACCAACACCATGATCCATGACACCACCATAGATCCACACCAAGCTCCATGCTCCAAGCTCTACCAAGACATCACAATGCACCACTAAATGAGATAGATGTCGTAACTTTTCCCATGTCACGGTACACAAAATATGAAAAGACACCAAAGTTCCAAAGGAGGGGGTGAGTACTAAAACTAAATAGGTTTTCCAAAAATGAAATTCCTACACATGGCACTAGGATAAAGCAGTTAGCACATTTATATACAGTTTCTTATATAATATAATCACAAGTGCAACCATTGACATAAGCGAAACACACCCTTACCAAGCCATCACAACCAAACCAAGAAACCCAGGGAAAGCTGACCAAACATTCCAAAAGCCATTTCATCATCAAAACACTAGCAAAAAAATTTCAAACTTGTAAATCATTACACAACAAACTCCCAAAACAACCAAAACAACCAAACGGTTGAGCTTCCATCCAACCTGTTCACCCTTTCACACCTAGTGGCACTTCCCGTCCACTTATCCTTTGATGGTGGACCTTCTTTCCAATATTTATCCCCTTTTTTATAGCGTTACATCTCACCACTTCCACAAAAAATTCCAATCAATCCAGAACCAAACATATAACACACCAAGGACATAAAAACATGCAATCAACCAATTCCATTGCATATCAATTCAATTCAATAAATCACCCTTTATTGAAAAATCATTTTCCATGGCAAAAAATATTTCAATAAAACATCCATTTTATTGAAAACCAATTCAATAAATAATTTCACAAATCAACCACAGGATCCTATTTTAAAATCAACATTGTAAAATCTACAACGATAGAATTTCACCATAAAACCCCCTTTTTCCAAAAATTCCAAAAAATGGATTTCCAACCAACTTCTCACATAAAAAACAATTAATTTCAATCCAAACAAATTAATTGTAACCATAAACCACTATCTCTTACCATGTGGAGTTGAGAGAGAATCCACCTACCTTTAGGGTTCCTGAGAAATCGACCCACAAGCAACCGCACCTCAAATTCGGCAAACGCACCACCGAAACCTCTCTTGATCCCCTTCCCTAACATTCACAATCCTAAAAATCATCATCCATGGAAACCAAAACCATACATCTACAAAAAACAAGTGTAGATCTAAAAAACCAAGAAACAGGGAGATGTGGATTTAGAGGAAACCACAAGAAAACAAAGAAGAGTGACTTACAAAGGATAAACCACCATCAATCCGCCAAAAACCCTCTTCAAAATGCATCCAAAATTAGTGGTATCGCCCCTCCAACCCTTGAAAACCAAAGAAACGGAGTGATGCTTGAGTGGGATGATGTTTGGATAGGAATCAGGAAATCCCGAGTGAGCCCAGGTTTTAAAACCCTATTTTTAAGTGGCCACACGGTTACCCCACACAGTTTGGAAAACTGTGGGCCAACCGTGTGCATGATACTACCTCGAGAGCAAGGGTCCCTATGGTTTCCTCACACGGTTTGGCAAACTATGTGAACACCATGCGAAGCCTACTGTCTCCCCCTGCGCAATTTCAGGGAGAATCCGCACGGTTTCTACTAACCTTACTCAAATCATGATCCTTAAGAAAAGCCTCCAAACTCATTCAAAACCATTGTAAACTCTCCCAACCTCTTCCCAACTCATCCCATGCACATAAAACACATAAAAATGCATAAACAACGGCCTAATACCTCAAACCGGGGGTAATACAACTCTATTTCTCACTAAGGGTTAAAAAGGTAGATATGTCAGTATAATCATATGCATAAGATTATATTAACAATATCATGAAAATAAAAGATCATACACTATATATCAAAGATCATTTACTTGAATCATGGAATAAATCATGGTAGTTAATAAGACATAAATCATTAAAAAATAAGGAATATATACCATGAAATCATAAAATAAGAATAAAACATGGAATTGTGGTATACACATAAATATATATATTATGATTTCTATAGTATCCAATCAATCACTTCTAAGACCACCTTGGTAATATATGTTTTCTCCCCATATCATCTTTGTAGTCATGGTTCACTCCCCTGGCCATATTAGTAGCATGCGTTCTATCCTCATACTATCTGGGTTATCATGGTTTACTCCCATGGCCATTTTATTAGTCCGGGTCCATTCCCAAACCATCTTATTGAATTTTATGATTTATATATATTTACACAATGAATTAGTGGGATATATAGGCCCCACCCATCTCATAGAACCACCTTTTTGATGAATAGAAATTTATTATAAATGTTATATTGAACCATATTGTCATATATAATATAATATATGGTTTTATTATGATCTTATATTACTCCCTTGTTAACCATCCTCTAATAATATTTCACATCAGATAATTTTTCTTTTTTCTTTCACATATTTCATAATTTGTTATATTATTGGTATTTATAAGTATATGATGATTCGTGAATATAAATGGTGATATATAAATAATTTATATTCCTAATATTTTATTTATAATAATATATGGAATATAAATTTATGTAATTGAATACACTGTTCGTGGAGAGTGTATGTCTTATGATCTCATGAGCATTGTTTCTATTTTTAATGTCATATAGGATGAAATAAATAAAATGACCTATGTATATATATATAATATCATCAATGTATAATTATAATTTTATATATATATTATAATTTGACTAAACCCATCTTTAATACATTCCATGTAGCGTGTAATGAATCAAATATCTTTGATGGGTGTAATAGTTCACATTTCCTCAAACAAAATTATCATATTTACAGAAAAATTAAAGTAAAAATATATGTGTTGTAAAAGGAGTAAAAAGGATTAAATAAATAAAAAAAATAACATAAAAACATATATGAATAGATTTTCTATCGTAATATCCACCATTAGAGGTGGTAAGGAAAATTGAGCAATCATCACTTAGTGAGGCAGTTGTTCTCCATTCAAATAAACAATATATTTGTTATTCATTAAATGGAGGTGTGATTATGGTTATGGTCAAAACATATCATGAGAACATCCTAGTATATTTTTTATACTAGTTATTTTATTTTAGAATTGAAAAAATAAATTTTATGGGGGTGTTAAATGAAAATAAATGAAGGGAATTTAGTGAAGATGTTACCTCTTAATCAGGTAATGCCTCTATGTTTATGCCAAAAAGCTCCTTTGATTTTTTTATACCCATGGAAATGGTTCTATATTTTGACCAAGCCCTATCCCATAACATAATCTTGAATTTTAGTCTAGATAGCATGTCCAATCATATTGACGAACGTTTTATGATTATAGTTTTAGAGAATTCAGATATAATACTTACATAAAATTACACATTAATACAAAGATGATACCATCAAAACAGTATTCATTTCATCCAAAATAATATACATTTCAAATAAAATATGATTTCATTGAAAAATATTCAAATCATTCAACTTGGATTCCTGCTTTGTCTTTAAAATCCTTAAAATGTCTGAAAATAATATAGAAATATTTGATGAGTACAAAAAGATCAATAAGGGATATAGAAATATAGATATAACACATTAGTCCAGAAATACTTGTAAAATATGAAATCATTTTCAAAGAGACATAATTTTCCCCCATATTAACATACATTGATAAACATAAGATTTACATGATATTTTCACAAAACATATAAAGCAAAAATAGATCGCTAAAGTTTTGTTGTGAATTCATTACATAATCTTGTAGCCCTCTCGGTTACCTTATAATTTGTAACCCTCGTGGCACCATTCTAATTTTTGTAACCATTGCAGTTACACATGGGGCAACAATATGACTGACCCCAAAATTATGTATACCCAATCCATTTTTGGGAGTTATAGGTCCCACCCTTCACCATAAACAATTCTAGAAAACCATAAAATAATCATAAAGCAAGAAAAATTTCACAAAAACATTTCTTTTGGATTTTGTAAAATAGAATTTTAAGAAAGTAATTTTAAAGAGAAAACCCCTAAAAATATCATATTATTGAATTGATACATAATAGAGGGGATGGAAAAAGTATATAAACTATACATAAAAATAATTTTACAAATTAAATACAAAAATCATTTACAAATAATCTTAATACAACATAAATATTGAAGAATAATGTAAACCCAAAAGAATGGAAATCCGGTTATGAATTCCCTTACCTAGGGTTTTCCTTACATAAAACCCATTTAAACAACCTGTATAATGGTTGAACGAATTTTATTGATATCTTACATAAAAATATTCATGTTTATAACATCTTATATGATCATTTCATAACATATATTAACCTTTTAATTATTTGAATTTCGTTTGTTCAGTTGTTTTGGATGCCATTTTTACATGATTTCCATGATGGGTGTGTAATTATTTTTCTTGTTGTAAGGAAAGGAAATTGAATAAGTTGAATGAAATGGTATTAATATGTTTCCATAATATATAATGATAAAAAAAATCATTTTTTATCCTATATGATTGTCGATCATTAGATAAAACCGTCATTATGTTAGTTTAGATCATTTTTTTGCGGTTCAATGATAATCATGAAATTGATTCATTATATAATATAATTTCATGCATATAAGACTATTGAAGAACATATAATATGTTAAAAAATACAATTTTAGTTCTTTTTCATCTTTGAAAAGGGTTATATGATCAGTTTTGGAGGATATAATGTATATTTCCAATATCATCCACGATATTGGTACATCAGCACATCGTGGACTGTGTTTTTATTTTTGGAAAAAGGGGGATAGGAGAGGAATGAAGATGAGGAATATTTTATATAAAAATAGTAACATAATATATATATATATATCTTGAGATTTCATACATCTTGGATAAGTATAGGGAAAGAGATTACAGTAAAAGAAATTAATTGGAAAGAAAACACATGAAAAAGAAAGATGATTCTTACCTCTTGATCTATTCTCCTTGAGATCACCTTTAAGGCCTTTAGTTTTGGCCTTTTTGTGAAACTAGTAGATCTTTCACATTGAGAAGATAACTGGGGAAGGAATTTGAATGAATACAGGTGATGCTAATGTCTTATGAGTTTTTAGAGGATGTAGGAAATGAGGGTGATATTTATACTGGAAGAGAGGACGATTTTATATAATTTTAATTATTATTTTAATATTTTTTCTCAAGACTATGAATAGTCTTGATTAATGTGACCTAAAATATTAAAAATTTCATGTTATTTTGAAAAAAGTGGGCTAACATCGACCTTACATCGCCTTTGTTGTTGTACAACAAGTATTTATCATTTATCATATTTTACTATTCATAAAAAATTCTAGAATTTCTGAAAAATCCCAAAAAATCACCATGTCCATTTTTTGATGTGTAGAATTCCAATTTGAACTAAATTTTATAAAAATAAATTTCTATATATTATTTATTCAATTTTTAAATCAAATCACACTTTATGAAAAAATTATCATTTTTAAAATAATAACTCATTTTATAAAAACATGAAAATTAATCAATCTTTCATAATGTTAAAACCATAGGAAAATAAAATAATAATATAATTCAATATTCATTATAACCATATTACTATTCATATGAATGCATAATTATTCACCAACAATCAATTTAGTTCTATCAGATTCCGAATAATTTACTGATGATAATAGTATAAGATTTTATGTATAAATTAAAACCATAATAGTGGAAAATTTATGTTTAAAGGATAATTATAACTATCTAATTAAAACAATGTTTCATGAATTACAATTTATTTTTAAAAATATTTGGTGTTACATTCTCCCCACCTTCTAGAAATTGCGTCCTCATGATTTTTTTACTCATTAAATATGTTTTAGTACCTTTCCCTCATTGCATTTCCACATTCTCATGTTTCTTCTTATACAACGTAGTATCTCAAAAAGAACATTCACATAGTAGATAACCTTATTCTGAAATACTTGTTCCCTTTGATTAGGAATCTCAACTAGTTTCCTGTCATAGGAAAGGTTCTATTCCTACTGAACTACTTTTGGACACAATATATGAGAAATCTGGAACATACAATCTCAACATTGGAACATGAAAAACATTATGTACCAAAGAAAAACACAGAGGCAAGGCTACTTGGTATGTGACTAGTCCAAATTTCTATAGAATTTTGTGAGTTCCAATGAATCATAGACTAAGCTTTCCATTATTACCAAAATTCATAACACTCTTCCTTGGTATGATTCTAAAAAAACATACTCACTTACATCAAAACAAATGTCTATCCTCTTGTTATCTACATAACTACTCTTCCTGCTCTGAGGATTCCTTATGTGTTTTTGGATCATTTTCACATTTTCAATCACCTCCTCTACTAATTATAGTCCCATAAACATCATTTCCATGAATACATCCCACAAATATTGTAACGCCCCAACCCCAGCTACCCAGAGTCGGTGCATTATTACACAATATTGGATTGACCACAAAAGATCATGTCTCAAAAGACTGATTAGTCTAGTAGCCTGGGAAACACTAGATACATTCATAAATGGTACATTACATCATAAAGTGAAAAAATATAATAACATAGTCTTCATAGTCCACACCCATATCCCATTCATAATATCCCTACAGGTCAGTAATAAAATATTTCTTCACATCCAGGGAAAAATAAAACATTGAAAGGGGTGAGCTCAGATGTTCCGTTATGATAAAATTATAGCGGAAAATTTCATAAATAAACATAAACATTTAAGGCAATGTATAACTAAAAAAATTCCCTTTAAAAATGAACTTCAGCATAATATGTAAAAAATAAAATGAAATAATTTCATTTACATATCCACATGGATATTCTACTAGTAGAATAATCACATGCAATATCAATAACAACTTTCATAATGATGGAATCTGTTATTCCAGACTATCATAACCACATAGTCAAGGCGTTGTACCAAGACTAAAAATATGATTTTTTCATGGCCTTGTTCCAAGACACTAGTTTGTCTCATGAGACCTACCGATTCATCGAGGAGCTATAGAGGGCTCCACCCATCACTTATTAATTCCAATGCATTCCTTATATGAAAAGGTTTTAACATATCATAAACAATAACATAATTGTATCACATAAAACATGCATAATGAAAACATTAAATTTCCACATTTAAATAACAAGATATCAATAAAACACATTGATATAATAAAAACATTTTCAATACCAAAATAAAAGGGAAGTAAATCATTGTTTTTATTTTCCATTTTAAAAAAAATTTATGGCTTGTAGAGGAAGTCGAAACTCAAATATTGGTCACGGCGGCATAGATGTCCTTGTCGCCGCATACGTACGACAAAAAAATACCTTTTTTTGTTTATTAAAATTCTTTGTATAAAAATATTCCTTTTGAATAAATGTAAAAGTCAAGGGGTATATACACCATATAAAAGAAAGTTGTGTAAAAAACAAAATATGCCCCAACGAAAGGAGATTGAGACAAAGTCCCTTACCTCGTGTCCGACTTGACTCGATCGTGCTTTAAACTCCTGAATAATAAACTAGAGTTAATTTATACTTGCTTAAAAACCTTTTTCAAGTTAATTATTTCTTTTATATCAATTATTATTATGTTATTAACATTATGTAAAAATTTAAGTTAATAACGGTCGTTTTGTCGATCTTTGCTACTTGAGTCAAAAATAAACTTCTTATAATTACAAGTTGATCATGTGGTAGAATATGCATTATATCCAGAATTATATTCATGATTTAGATATAATATATATCATATATATCCAGTATATACATTCATTTATAATATTACATAACATTTAGAGGTAAGAAATGGAATGCACCGTTCATGGAGACGGTAAGCCGTACGTACGCATGAACGCTACTTTCATTTCTATTTCGTATTTAATGGAATGAAATAATAATGAAATAAAGGTATATTATACTTCCATTATAATATCGTATATAATATCATTTACTTCATCCTTTATACATCCCACATATGGCATTAACGATTCAAATCACTTTGAGGGGGCGATAGTCAGCACTTCCTAAAATGAAATTATCACGTTTACCCAAAATGGAAATACTAAAGGTATGCCATAAATAAAAAATAAAGAAGAATAATGAAAATATAAACATAATATATATCATATATAAATATAGTGACATCTTAATGGTCACTATGAGAGGTTTTAAAAGAAGATTCAACAATCATCGCTTCGCGAGGCAGTAATTCACCACCCACAGAAACAGTATGTTTTTTAACCTTTAGACGAAGGTGTGTGTAAGTGTAAATAAATTAATTCTCATAAAAACATCATATAATATTGAATATACTGGTTTTGTTACAAAATAATGGAATAAAAATAGTTTAAGGGGTTGGAGAAGAAAAATAAGACAAAAGAACATAAGAGAAGACATTACCTTAAAATCGGGTAACTCTTTTCGATTTGAGCCAAAGGATTTTTTGGGAAGATTTATGACCAAATTGAGGCTTATAAGAGTAATAGAGGTACGGTTAGAGAGTAATTTTTAGAGGTTTCCCGATCCAAATGGTTTTGAAGGTGTGAATAAGGAGGTAGAGGTGGGGGGCCTTTTATAAGAGGATAGGAGGGGCACTCTTGGAAGTTCATGAAATGTTACAATATTATGAAATTATTTTCGGATTTTAAACATCCCAAAATGGTATATTTCTAGGATACGGTGATAAGGGTTCGAAATATACTCATCCAATAGGTTTTAGACAAGTGTAAGTCTTAGAGTTTACTTTATCATTCTATTTTATTTAAATTGTTCATTAATGAGGTAATTGTTGCATCATCATGGTGTCATAAATAAATTTATTTATTTAATGCCTAAAAATTATAAAGAAATTACCATGATGTAGTAAATCTTTTTATCTTTCCAATTAATATTTATAATCGAAAATGTAACTTATATAACCCCATGTAATAATTGTTTTAGTAAAACAACACATGTTTGTGACAATTTTATTTTAACTTTAAATAAAACGTTATTAATGTCATTTTCTTACCCAAGTGGCTCCATGGGGTCCCCAAGTTGACCCATTGATTTTTTTGTCGGAAATGACTCATACAATAAGGGTAGGACAAGTTTAATGGTAATTTCAAATTATTATGACATTATATTTATCTTAAATTATACTAATTACCTTTAATCGCGATTAATAAATCTTAAAAGTTACTATTCACCAAATATTATTTTCATCACATTGAACCACATTTTACTTTCTAATGAAAACCATATATGTCGAATTTTTAAAATTAAATTCACAAAAGTGTTAAATATTCATTTAAATGAAAAATTAGTTTTTTAACTACCTCTTAGTGGTTTCACTATTCATCAAAATTTGACGTTTCTCAGACAATACCAAAAATTCACCCTAATATATAATTGATATTATGAATTCAAAAATGATATCTATTTTAAAAAATTAAAAACATATAATCTGCATTAATTAATTTTAAAATTAATTCCCATTGTCAAATCAAATAGCTTGTTTTTAAGAAACAATATCAATCAAAATATTGACAAATGTTTAAGTCCAATTTCAAAGTGAAATTAATTATAATGACCACCATTGGATAGAATGGTAAAAATAAATTATAATTATACATTAAAACCACTCAATATTATAATTTATCACTATAAATTATTTTGATTAAAAATGTTGTTTTTATGTATTTTTCACTATTCATCGAAAATTGGAAGTTCTCAGAAAAATACCAAAAATTCAAAATAGGATAATTTCGATATTCCGAATACAAAAATTAAGTTCATTATGAAATATAAAATTTATATAATTTCAAAAATTGGGTATTAATATTCATAACGGCTACTTTGATTGTTTGATATGTGTTAGAACTCGAGGTTGTGTACAACACATGATGCTCTATTATTCAAAGAGAAGCGTACCATGGAAGCATGGGGTGTTACATTCTATCCTCCTTCCATAAATTGCGTCCTCACAATTTGAAAATGTTCTTCGACAATAAAAGGTTTAAAATAGAAAATACCTTTGTGGAAAACCCACACCGGAAATAAGTTTAATAAAATTTAGCCTTAATAATAGAGAAAGGGAAATGAAAACATCACCACCAAATTAAGATCTCGATTAGGAGAAAATTGTTGGAAATTAGAGACATATAATTAGAGGAAAAACATAAATATTTCTAGGGAGGGATTGAGGTTATCAATTACTAACAAGTGTAAAATTGAGGGCCTCAATGCCTTCAATCTCTGTTGATTTAAAATATCATCAGTTTAACAAAACATAAGGTATTAGGATAACACATTTCTTATTTTAATATCCCTTTATTAATGTTTATGAATTTATTTATTCATAGAATAAGAGATAGGTATATATATATATATATTCTTGACAAGTAGAGTTTCAACACTCAACTAATTTCTACCAAAAACTCATCTTTCACTCAAAAAGATAATAGAACTAAAAAATAATATATTTATCCTAATCGTACAAGGGTCAAAATATTAAAACATACCATTTAGATTAGAAAAACTATTTTTTAATAAACAGGGACTTTATGTAGGCTAGTGGTAGGTAATAAAGGCATGCCACACTATGGTTGGGGGTTCGATTTCTACAGCTTTTTCCTACGCGACGGGTTATCCCCTGACCTGCAGGTTGTCCTTTTCCTAAAACTATAGTATTATAATATTCCAAAAATAATCTTCAGATATGTTTTAACCTTAAAAAGTACTATCCAAAGATAATCCTAATTCATTCCAACCTTTATAGTTATCCAAAATACAAGTGTCCAGATTTTCTCTAAAAGGTCTCTAAATTCCAAAATCAATTCATCAGATTCCCCAAACAAAGTAAATTTTCTCTTATTGTCATATACTAAAAATTTGATTACCTTAATCATATTAAGACCTTAATGAAAACAACATGTACTGTTGTGCAATCCTTATATATATCACATTATACTTATAACCATAATATTGTTTTTGAGTCCAAGAGCACCAATACATTAATTATTCCACATTAACTATAGTAACATCATAAGATTGTCCTTGATACCTTTGAATTTTCTGAGGTAAGTTTCCTTGGAGATTAAGTTATTCATTTGAATAATGCCCCATTTATCTACAATTGTAGCACTCAACATTGATAGCCTCTGTTTTCCCTTGAAATCCCGAGCCAAGTGACCTTTTTTCTCTATATTTATAACAAACTCCCATTCCCTTTAGTCATGTACTGGGGTGATTCTTCCCAAAATTATTGCATAATGGAAAATACTTCTTTCCCTTTTTCCCTTTATCTTTCTCTTGTTCCACCGTTCTCTTCTTCTCTTGCTTTTCTTTATTGTCATAAGATTTAGAGAATTCATTTTTGGTCTTAATAGAACACGAGACTATATCTTCGTACGTTGAGAAAGATTGTGATACTAATTCTCTACGAAGAAATGGATTTAACCCATAAAATAAGGGATCAATCTTACATCTTGGGTTACATATATAATCTATAGCATACCTCGCTAACCTTGTAAAGTTGGCCTCATACATTGCAACATTCTCATCCTCCTTTTGTCTCAGACTCAGAATTTTCCTTTCCATATCCTCTTGATGGTCATGAAAAAAGTATTTTTATAAGAAAAGTGCTTTGAACTCCCTCCATTCCATATTTTATAAATAATCATCTTTGTCTATGTTTTTAATCAATGACCACCATTGATCAGCATCTATAGTGAGGCGGAAAACTACCATAATAACCATTTCCCTTTCCATACTCCCCATGGCATGGAATATTTTCTCTAAGGAATTTATCCACTGGTCATCTACTAATGGATTTGTAATCCCATTGAATGTTGGTGGTTGTTTCCTATTGAAGCGGTCTAACATTGACCCTCCATGTTGCAAATCAAGGTGCTCCATACGAGTAAGGTTATTATTCATAACCTGAGTGAGTTGTCCCAGTATGGTGATAAGTTGTTCAGCACCAGTTGTATCACCAGCTCCACTATAATTATCTTGAGAAGGAGGAAAATCCCTACATGGAGTGGGTGCATTGATACAGTTTCCATTCCTTCCACTAGGCACCATTTCTAAACAATGTCATGAACTAGATCAGTTTATGAATCAAAATACACAATTCCATACTTGTAAAACACTAAACATAAATTGAACAGTTTATGGATATAATCCATAATCATAAAAATGTTTTCTTTGAGGAAGTATATACACAGAAACCCATCATAATGGTTCGTAAAGAAAATGGGAATTATCCTAAACATATCCCCCAGGAGTGTCGTAACCAAGAGTGCAGTAAGGCCCGTTGTCGTGCACCAGTTAACGTTCAAGTCTATCACAAAGTGCGGTTTTTGGGTTTTACCCCTAGGTACATCTATGCCAGAGCCGCCTCTACCTACTCGTAGCCAGACAGGGATGTATTGCTCAAAAAACTCACAAAATCACTATAATACCAAAATTCTAGGAAGTTCTTCTACACTAATCCTCAAAGTCTATCTTAGTTTTATGTGTTCTAATCAGAGTATTTTTTATTATAGCTTCCAAGGTTAGTACTAACCTCCCTCTGATACCAACTGTAATGCCTCGAACCTAGTTACCCAGAGTTGGTGAATTATTATGTAACATTGGTATGATAACAAAAGATCAAGTCTCGAAAAACCGATTAGTTTTGTAGCCTTGGAAACACTAGATACATTCATAAATGTTACATTACATCATAAAGTGAACAACTACAATAACATGGTCTACAAAGTCCACACTCATATCTCCTGCAAACTATACCTGTAGGTTAGTCATAAAATATTTCTTCACATCCTGGGAAAAATAATGCACATAAAGGGGTGATCTCAGATGCTCAGTATGTATAACAATATAGCGGAAACTTTCATAAATAAACATAATCATTTAAGGAAATGTATAACTAAAACAAAATCCTTTTAAACTTGATCTTCAACATAATATGGAAAAAATAAATTGAAATAATACCATTTAATTTTTCACATGAATATTCTTCTAGTCTAATAACCACATGAAATATCAATAACCACTTTCATAATGATGGAATGCATAATTCCAGACTATCATAACTACATAGTCAAGGCCTTGTGCCAATACTACAAATAAGATTTTTTGAAGGCATTGTGCAAAGACACTAGTTTGTCTCGTGAGACCTACCGATGCATTGAGGAGATATATCAGGATCCACCCGTCACTTACTAAGTCCAATTCATTCCTTATATGAAAAGGTTTAAACATATCATAAGCCATGCCCAAGAACCATAACATAATCGTATCACATAAAACATGCATAAAGGAAACCTAAAATTTCCACATTTCAATCACAATATTTCAATACAAGAAATTAATATAATGAAAACATTATCGAAACCATTTTCAATACCAAAAAAAAAAGAAAATTAAAACATGGTATTTATTTTTCATTTAAAAAAGTTACGTCTTGTAGAGGAAGCCGAAACACAAATAATGGTCACGGCGGCAGAGAAGTCGTTGTCACGGAATATGTAAGAAAAAAATATTCCTTTTGTCATTTAGTAAAACTCTTTTTACAAAAATATTCCTTTTGAATAAAAGTAAAAGTCAAAGGGTTTTATACAATGTATAAAAGAAAGATGTGTATAAAACAAAATATGCCTCAATGAAAGGAGATTGAGACGAAGTCCCTTACCTCATGTCCGACTTAACTCGATCGTTCATTAAACTCCTGAATAATAAACTAGAGTTAATTTCAACTTGTTTAAGAACATTTTTCAAGTTCATTATTACTTTTATATCACTTATTACCATGTTATAAACATTATGTAAAAATTTATGTTAATAACGGTCTTTTTGTCGATCTTTGGTACTTGAGTCAAAAATAAACTTCTTATAATTACTAGTTGCCATGTGGTAAAATATAAATTATATCCAGAATTATATTTATTATGTAAATATCATATATATCATATATATCCAGTATATACATTCATTTATAAAATTGCATAACATTTAGAGTTAAGAAATTAAATGCACCGTTCATGGAGACGGTAAGTCGTACGTACACATGAACGCTACTTTAATTTATATTTTTAATTTTATGGAATGAAATAATAATTATATATGGTTATATTATACTTCCAGTATTATATCATATATAATATCATTTACTCCATCCTTTATACGTCCCACATATGGCATTAACGATTCAAATCACTTTGAGGGGGCAGTAGTCCGCACTTCCTAAATAGAAATTATGGCGTTTATGCATAATGTAAATCATAAAGTTATGCCATAATTGAAAAATACAGAAGAATAAGTAACACATAAACATAATATATATCATATATAAATATTTTGACATCTTAATGGCCTCCATGAGATGTGTTAAAATAAGATTGAACAATCATCGTTTCGTGAGGCAGTAATTCCCCACCCACATAAACAGCATGTTCTTTAACCATTAGACGAAGGTGTGTGTAAGTGTAAATCAATTAATTCTGATAAAAACATCCTAGATTATTAAATATACTGGTGTTGTTACAAAATAAATGAATAAAAATAGTTTAAGGTGTTGGAGAAGAAAAATAAAACAACAGAACTTAAGAGAAGACATTACCTTAAAATCGGGTAACTCTTTTTGATTTGAGCCAAAGGCTTCCTTAAAAATACATCTGCACAAAGTGAGGCTTCTAGGAGTGAGAGAGGGATGTTTAGAGAGTATTTGGTCAGATTTTGGCCGAGCCAAATGTCTTTGAAGGTGTGAATAAGGTGGTAGATTTGGGGGCCTTTTATGAGAGGAGAGGAGGGGCACTCTTGGAAAGTCATGAAATGTTATTTTATTGTGAAATAATTTTTGGATTTTAAAGGTCCCAAAATGATATATATATATATATATATAGGATATGGTGATATGGGTTTTTAATATACTCATCCAATAGGTTTTAGAGAAGTGTATGTTTTATATTAAACTTTATCTTTTCATATTATTTAAATTGATTATTAATTAGGTAATCGTTGCATCATCATAGTGTCATAAATTAATTTATTTATTTAATGCCTAAAAAGTTTAAAAAAATTACTATTATGTAGGTAAACGTTTTATCTTTCCAATTAATATTTATAGTCGAAAATATAACTTATATAACCCCATGTAATAATTTTTTTAGTAAAACAACACATGTTTGTGACAATTTTATTTTTACTTTTAGTAAAAAGTTATTAATGAAATTTTCTTACCCAAGTGGCTCCATGGGGTCCCCAAGTTAACCCATGGATTATCTTGGTCGGCCATTACTCATTCAATAAGTGTAGGACAAGTGTAAAGGTAATTTCATAATATTATAAAATTATATTTACCTTAAATTACACTAATTACCTTTAATCACGATTAATAAAACTTAAAAGTTACTATTCACAAAAAATTATTTTATCTCATTGAACCTCATTTCAATTAATAATGGCGTCCATGTATGTAATATTTTTAAAATTCAATTCAAAAAAGTGGTAATGTTTCATTTAAAATAAAAATTAGTTTTTTAACTACCACTTAGTGGTTTCACTATTCATTAAAAATTGAAGTTTCTCAGAACAATAAAAAAAATTCACCCTAAGCTATAATTGATATTATGAATTCAAAAATGATTTCTATTTTACAAAAATACAAACATCTCAGTTGTATTAATTAATTTTATAATTATTTCCTGTTGTCAAAACAAATATCGTGTCTGAAAGAAACAATATCAGTCAAAAGATTTACAATTGTTTATGTCCAATTTCAAAGTGAAATTAATTCAAATGACCACCATTGGATAAAATGGTAAAATTATATTATAATTATACTTTAAAATTAATAAATAGTATAATTTATCACTATAAATTTTTTTGATTACAAATGTTGTTTTTAAGTATTTTTCACTATTCATCGAAAATTGGAAGTTCTCAGAAAAATACAAAAAATTAAACATAGGCTAATTTCGATATTCCGAATACAAAAAATGAAGTCCATTATGAAATATAAATTTTATATAAATTAAAAAAGTGGGTATTAATATTCATAACGGCTACTTTTATTATCCACGGTGTGTTCGAACTTAAGGTTGCATACAACACATGCTGCTCTGTTATTCAAAGAGAATTGTGCCATGGAAGCTTCGGGTGTTACAAATATTGAGTTCTACACCGACTATTATACAATTACTTGAAAGGTTTCATCTGAATATTGCAATGAAAACTATTTTTATAATAAAAATAAACTATGAAATGAAAATGATTCAAGCATTCCTCGTAGTCCATTGAACAAGATCAAAGCATATCCTTCAATCTCTGAATCATTTATTATGAATTCCCATTTGATTGAGGATGAAAAGATTTACTGAAATTTAATTATGTTTCCAATGACTTCTTAAGTCTCTTCTAAAAGATATAAGTAAACAAGGGACCCTGATATGATTCAATGGAAAGAATAACCCCTTGTAAACTAACATTATAATTGAGGTTCAACCTATAAAGCTGATAAAAAGACATTGAATCTCGAATTTGGAGAAAATGTGTAGATTTAGTCAGTCAGTCAACAATGATCAATATTTTATTGTTACCTCGAGATATATTTTGTTGTCCCACAATGAATTCCATTTATATATTCTCACATTTCCACTTTATAACTTGTAATGGCTGAAGTATCCCCTTCAGTAACTACCCCTATGTTTTAACATGTTTAATTATCAATCATTTCACAGTAAATTCTACAATATCCCTTCTCATTCCATCCCACCAGTAATACTCCCAAAGGCCTCTATACATGTTTGTACTGTCATGATGAACTGAAAATAGATAACCATAAACATCACACAAAAAATCATTCTTTAACTAGGAGTCACATGGCACACACAACCATTTACCAAATCATAAAACACAAAACTTATCAATGTTAAATTCTGGAAACTTACAAAGTTTACCAAATTATATCTTTTTCTATAGCTCATAGACTTCCTTCTTAACTTGATTAATTCAGTCTGATAATGATGAATGCACTGAAACCTGAAACCAAACAAATTTATTTTATGCCCCAATAAATTTTATGATAAAATTCATTAAATCATTAATCAAGGGATCATGTTTCAGATGTAACATGGTTAATTATTCATGATGTTTTCAACTCATGTCATATGTCACATTGTTTTCTTTTCCCAAATGGTAATTGATGGTGAAATCATAATCCATTATCAGTTCAAGATATTTTTCAGGACTCGTGTCTAAATCATTTTTTGTGAATATATACATCATAATTTTATGTTTAGTATACATTTAACAATTCACTCCTTATAAATGATTCCTCCATATTTTCAGAACAAAAACCACAACATCCAGTTCCAAATCAAGTGTGAGATAATTTAACTCATTAGTATTTAGTTTTCTTGAAGCATTAGAAATTACCTATTCAATCTTCATCAGAACACAATGAAGTCTGTTCAATAAAGCATCAATGTAGATGAAAAGCTCAGCATTTTGGGAAGGAAAGGCCAAAACTAGAGCATTCACTATTCTCTTCTACAGTTCCTAAAAATAAACATCACATTCATATTTCCAAATAAAATTTTCCCCATTGCATTAACATAGTTAGCAGGCTAGATAACCATGAAATGTTGTCAAGGATTTTGTCGGTAATAACCTCTTTATATAATAAAACTATGATTCTCTGTATCATTTATAAGCCTTTTCAATTCATCAATCACTTTAGTTTTGTCAATATAAACTATTCTTCCATAATTATTTACAATTTTCCAAAGAATAGAAATCTATTGTAACCAAAACACACACATTCTGAATTTTATATACAGTTTTATTTCATCTAAGGTTTGAAATACACCCCTCATATGTTTTTCATCCTCTTGTTTACTCTTAGAAAATACATGAATGTCATCAATAAACACAACCATAAACTTATCCAAGAATTAATGAATTATTCTATTAAAAAGATCCAAGAATACAACAGGTGAATTAGTAAACCGAAAACGCATAACAAAAAAATCATAATTCCTATATCAATATGAATATATATTTTCAGGATTTCACCCTCCTTCTCGTTTAGATGAGTGTATCTGATTATCATGTTAATCATGGATATGTACGAAAATAACTAAACCTGGTTAAACATGTCATCAATATGGGGAAAATTATACATTTTTTAATTGTGATGTTATTCAGGGAACTATAATCAATTCAAGGTCAAATGGAACCATATTTATTTTTATTGAGAAAATAAGATCACCCCATAGTGAAGTGCTAGGACAAATGATGCCTTTATAAATAAATTCCTTCACCTGATTTTTCTAATCATGAAGTTCCATTTTAGCCGTTTGATATTGGTGTTTTGAAATTTTATTTTCATTAGAAACTATGTCAATGGTGAATTTGACTTCCTGATCAGGTATAACACTGTATAACATATCATGAGAAACATCTAGGTATTCATTTACAACGAGAAAATCATTAATATGAATAGTTCCCTTGTTTTCAAAAATATGAGAAAGATAACATTCATTTCAATATTTCAAAAGTTTCTTAGCTTCAATATATGTTATCAATAGTATTTGTTCATTCTTGTATAATAAATGAAACCATTTTTAAAAAAAACTTCATTGGATCTATAGTCAATCATTGTATAATTAACAAAAAGTAATCTATTCCTATAATGACATCAAAATCTAATAAGGGGAAAACAATAAGGTTTTTAGGTAAATTCTTTCCACAGTGAAAAATAGAAATATTCTTATAATTCCTCTTTGCATTAATATTTCCCCATTTTGTTTTAAAAATATGTTCCAGCTTTAATTTTTTTGGTGATATTTCTAATTTACAACAATATTCCTTAGAAATAAAGTAATATGTAGAACCTATATCATAAAAAACTTTAGTCAAAGTTGATTAATCAATTAAGGTACTTAATAAAACATCATTGGATGGCCTGACGTTTTCTGATGTAGTCGCAAAGGATCTCACTACACCTTACATCTTATACGCTTGGTTCTTTCCATCATTCAGATCTCTCTTTGGACAAGTGTTTTCATAATGACCCATCTCATCACATTTAAAAGACTTAATAGTTTACTTACTAGGATTAGAATTTGTATTATTTCCATTACAATATTGAGCCATAAGTCTAGACTTACCACATCGAAAACACTTCTCAGTTTCAGTAAAGAATTTCCTAGGGTGCTTCTTGACACACTTTTCCCAAACTGGAAACTGGAATTTCTTGCCATCATATTTCTTTGGTTGATTCTTACCTATCACATTCCATCTAGACCTATTTTTCTACTTGTCTTCGAAGTGAATGTGATCATAAGAAAACATCATCTCTGCCCTCTCTTCACATCATACAAGTTTCGCATAAATTTTGAATTCATGAGAGGTCAATTGCCTTGGATACCATGGAATTAATCCAGAGTAAAACCGGTTGATTTTTCTATCAAGATCCAGAATATGATTTGGTGCATACCTCGCCCGTCAGGTGAAGTTCACTTCATACCTAACACCAAATTCATCCTTCTTATACTTAAATTTAATTAATTTCTTCTCCATCATAAGTGGGTCACCTTTGGAGAAGGTTTTTCAAGGGAAATGCATTTAAATTTAACCCACTCTAAGGCATCAATACCATCTCTATCCCTAATATTCATGACCATTGACCTCCACTGATCAGCTTCACCTTCAAAACGATAAAGGGAAAGTCATACCTTTTAATTACCTGAACATCCCATAACATTTAATATTTTTTCAAGAGGGTTAATCCATCCTCTAGCTACTACTGTGTCATAAGATCCAATTAAAGCAGTATGGTGTTGTTTCTAAAATGTTCCACTATCATCATGATTCATTGTAATAACTCTAGTTTTTATCTTTCGTTGATTCCACCACAATTTATTTCCTCCTTAAATTGACCCAATACTATCACAAACATCTAGGTTTCAATCCCTACCATTATTGGCTGTAAATTCTGAAGGATATCATTCTGTGCATGCCTTATCACTTTATCGTACCAATTTCAACTGTGGAAAACCATTCTAAACAAACATATCATTGTTGAATCAACATGGTAACATTTAAATGTAAATTATTTAAAATTAACCATAGTGTAAAAATTATTTATGGTATTCAATTAACATTATCCTAACCCCTCATATTATCTAAACAATCCTCTAATACAAAATATAAGCACTCATCTTTATTACATTACATAATCTTGAATTTATTCAAGAAATACCTTCCTTTCATATTGAGAAGATTTTCATGTTTAGATTATTACATAATTGAGATATTTAATAAACATTACATTTCAGATTAATACAGAGAGGATACCATAAAAACTATATTCATTTCTCCCAAAATATAAATCATTTCAAATAAAAAATGATTTCATTGAAAATTAATTATAAAAATTAACATGGGTTCTTTATTTTTCTATCAAACCACTATAACATGTGAAAATAATTTAAACTATTCATATGGCCACGAAATTCTCAGTAAGGGATATATAAATCTTGAAATAAAACATTAGACCAGGAATACTTGTAATGTATGAAATAATTTTTAAAAAAGACATACTTGTCATCCATATAAACTTACTTTTTGAAACATGATATTTTTATGAGACTAACACAAAACACATAGAACAAAAAATGAACCACAAATTTATCTTGGGAAATTACTTCCATAGTCATGTAACCCTCTAAGAAATTACATAATTTGTAACCCTCACAGCTACCATAAAATATTTGTAACCATCAGAAGTAAACTTGGAGTAACCATATAGCCGACATCCAACACACACATACCCAATACATTGGAGGGAGATATAGGTCCAACCATTAAAAATAAAAAATTCCTGAGAACTAGAAAATAATCATACAACATGAAAAATTTCATAAAAACATTACTTTTCAATTTGGTAAAATATAATTTTAATAGATTATTTTTAAATAAAATCCCCATATTAATATCATACAATGAAATTGATACATAATATACTGGATGGAAAATGTTTACACACTATAAATACACATAATTAAAGAAAATATAAAAAAATAATCACACAAACAATCTTAATACCACATGAATAATGAAGAATAATGTTAACCAAAATAATTGAAATCGGGTAATGATTTCCATTTCCATGGGTTTTTGTTAACTTCATAAACATTTAAACCTCTTTTATAATGGTTAAATGAGTGTAACAAATATCTTACAGAAACATATTCATTTTTATATCACCACATATGAACATTTCATAACATCGTTTCAACCTTCAATTATTATTATTTTGTTTCATTAATTGTTTTGGGGGTGTTCTTTACATGATTTCCATGGCCAGCTTGTAATTTACTTTCTTTTCATAATGAATAGAAATTTCACCAGTGGAATGAAATGGTATTACTATTTTTCCAAAATATATCAAGATACCATAAATCTATTTTATCATATATTATGATGGATCATTAGATAAAACATTAATGATGTTTGTTGAGATCATTTTTGGAGGTTCCAAGATAATCATAAACCTGTTTCATTATATAATTTAATTTCATGGATATTAGTTAATTCCTGTAAAAAATAGCATTAATATTAAACTTCAGATTCTATGGAAACCATTAAAACGGTATTATGATCATATTTGAATGATGTAATGGATGTTGCAAACTCATCCTCGATAATTTTGGTAAATTTTCACATTGTGGATAGTTTTTTTATTTTTAAAACAGGAGGGGAAGTGAAAAAAGAAAAAAAGATGAATCTTATACATGAACATGGTAACATTCAACATATATATGATTCTTGAGATTTAATACCTCTTTGATAAGTGGAGGGATATAGAGTATAAGAAAATAATAGAATTGGAATGAAAACACATGAAAAACGACAAGGATTCTCACCTCTTGATCTATTCTCCTTGAGATCATCCTTATGGCCTTTGGTTTTGGCCATTTGGTGAGATGAGAAGGTCGTGGATGTGGGAAAGAGCCATTTGGAGGGAATTTTGTAGAACGTAGGCAATGATCATGGATTGAGAGGTTTGAGAGGAGGTCGGTAATGAGGGTGATATTTATAGAGGACGAGAGGAGGGATTTTAAATTATTTTAATCCTTATTTTAATATTGTTTAATAGTAATACGAGAATTCTTGATTCATGTTAGCCAAAATAATAAAAAATGAATGTCAGTTTCGAATAATGGTATTAAATAATCCTTGGATCACCTATGATTGTGTAAAACATGTATTTAGAATTTATTGTAATTTATCGTATTTTACTATTCATAAAAAATTCATGAATATCAAAAAAATCATAATATTTCTCCCTAACCATTTCTCGATTTGTAGAATTTAATATTTAACTCTAATTTTTTGAATTTTGTTTTTCAAAATGTTATTAATTTAATTTTAATATAAAATAATAATTTATTAAATATTTAACTCTTTTAAAATTACATCTAATTTTATATCACCATGAAAAATTAATCAACATGTCATTATCTTAATTATTTTAAAAAATAAAATCATAATATAACTAACTATTCATTATGGTCATTTTACTATTCATATTACTATTCATTAGGGTATGTTACAATTCACAAAAAAAATCATGTTGGTTCCTCAGACTCCAAATAACTTACGAATCAAAATTATAGATGCCCATTTTTCAAAATATTAAACATAGAAGCGAAAATGTATGTTTAAAGGCTAGTTATAACTATCTAATTAACACAAAATTTCATGCATTTCAATTTAATTTTAAACCGTGCAATTTTACATTTATATGAGTAATTTAATGCTTTTTTTATGTTTATTTAGTAGACTTTCATAGAACAAAATATTTTTGATTGGTGGGAAGTAGATAGAAAGTTGTTAGACATTTATGGGGAATGAAGAGTGGCACTCTTAAACATATTTTTTTAAGAGAGAAAATCCACCCTTGTTTTTCAGGTAGCATGTGGATCCAAAAATGATCTAGATCCAATAAAAGGGAGTAAAGGTCTAAATATGGGCATATAATGGATTTTGGAAATGTGTACATGTATATTTTGGCCTTAAAGATATTGTTATCCCCATATGAAGCTTCATTTTACATTAATCGATGTAATTAATTTAAACCATATTTAGTAATATTTTTTGTCCATAAATAAGTTAACTGTTTTAAAAATTATAAACAATTGGGATTCCAAATATTTAGTCCATTATAAAAATTCCAATCACATTAGTGGAATATATTAATTTAAAATAAATGTTGATTTATAGTTGACCATATTGGGTTTAAAGTAAATATGATAAAATGTTTGCTATGTTTTTTATATCCAATTTCAATTTGAAATTGTTTCCAATTACCCTGATTGGATAAGTTTATTAAAATATAATATAATTAACCATTTAACCCAAATTAAAATATAATTTATCATTAAGAATAAAATATATGAAAATTGTCATTTGATTTATAATCTCTTATTTTTTACTATTCTTCCAAAATGTGTGTTTCTCAAAAAAATACCAAAAAATAATCATAAGATAATTTTGACATTATAAATTCAAATATGATTTTTATTTTCTAAAATTAAATTAATAAATGTGACTAATATTTTTTTTATTTAAAATCTGTTCATTCGAGAAATCATTATTTTGAAATATAAAATGAATTTAAAAAAAATCATATCTTTCTTTACAAATATGTTTTATTAAAATAAAAATTCTATATACAAATAATTTAAAAGTATATATTTCTATTTATATTACTATTTTTTATGTGTAGGTTATAATTATATCATTTAAGTAATAATAAAATTAAAATCATGTTTCTTAGAAACACTGGTGTTGCATGTAACATATTCCATATCGATGTTGCGTGTAGCATACCTCGAGTTGATGTTTTTTGTACTATATGCCAAGTTGGTAAAATGTAATTTTCACCATGTTTGTGCTATTTAACTTATTCCAAGTATGTTTCATGTGAAGTAAATGTTTCACTTAGTGCATTGTAATATATGAATGAAAATTTAATTTATTCAAGAAAGAAGGTATATAAAAACATGGGGAGTTATGTTGTGTGATCATGTTTTCTTCTCCATTATTATAGAAATTCATAAATTTCATAATTGACCCACACAATATCACACCATAATATTTCATCATTATTTATTCTTCAATGTACCCATATTAAATTTCTATCCTTGAAAATTCATCTGTGTATCTTCTAAGTTATCTCAACCTCACCCAAAACAATAATACATGCTCTACATAAGAAGGCTTGATACTCTCTTCGACCCAAAGGAGTTTGAAGTTTCAAAACTGAAGGAATCATTTCTACCCTTAAACCCATCAACTCAACCATACGTGCAACAATAAATTAGTCTGAAGCACCCGTATCAAATAACACTTGCATCAAGGTAGAATTTAAAATAATAGTACATCTCACCATGGATGGCCTCTACTGATTATCCACCACTACCTACTCAGCTCCAAACAATGACTTTGTTGCCACACTCTGCTCTTTATTGCTTTGTTGAGAAGTCATGGTATTCTGAGAATCACTATGACCAACTTTACTCTGCTGATGAGGGGTGTGTTGTTGTCCCCGTCTCATCAAAGAATACGACATCTGCAATCCCAGAGGAGTTTCACGTGCACCCGACCATGGAGCATTCCGAAAATAACACTGCAGATGCCCCATATTCTTAAAATTATGAGATGCTCGAGGTTTTTTTGTACAATATTTCTTGATGTGGCTCATAGACCGACACTGAAAACATCCCAGCTTGATCTAGGGCTTTGGAGGAAGATTCCATGATCATGCCGTTAGATTATATGCCATATTCCCACCCAGGGAATAAGTGTCCATCCTTTTCTTGAACCCAGCATTAGAGTTCCCACTATTCCATATTGGTACAACCATGCTTCCTCCGCCCAGAGCTCCAAAAAAATCCTTCTTAACCACCGATGCTCTATTCACCATCTCTGTGTAATCATCTAAACATAGCACCACTATCGAGGAATGAATTTCATTCCTCAAACCAGCTTCAACGATTCGAGCATTCAATGATGTACTACCCGCCACTTCGAGTGCAGATCTCACTATGTTCATAAAATTAGTGGCATACTCTATCACAGACATATGCTCTTGCTTCAGACAGAAGAAATCGGACGTTTGTTGCATTGTAAATGTATGTGGGTAAAATGTTTTATTAAACAATTCCTCAAAGACTTCCCACATCATGCCCTGGTCTGTCTCCACTTAGACTACCAAATCCCACCACTGAAGGGAAATTTCTTCCATCATAAACATGGCCAACATCACTTTTAACTCTACTGGTGTTCCCATGAACTCGAAAATCTAGTTCATTCTAATCAACCATGCATCTTCACTATCTGCATCTATATCACCCCCGATGATGGGTGGATTCTACATTTCAAAATGAACTACATGATCCAGATGCCTTGGTTCATCCATTTTATTTCCACTTTCCACAGCATGGAAAGTCTGCACTATGCTTTGCACTAGCAGTTGGTTCACCTGCGGCTTAGGAGAAACCATGTTCTCATCAGCCACCTTCGGTTGGTCTCCAAGACGCATACCCGATGCCATTTCTATAAACAAAAAACAAACAACCATGAGTCTCACTTCTGTACACATCATGAATTCCCATATCAAGTTTCATTACATAACACTATCACAATGAGGCTCTCCACCTTTTCCACATTTTCCATGTTTCACCATTTTTTATAATCATACCGTTTCTAAAATACCAAATTTATTCATATTACAATTTCACACATTTGAAAAACCACTATTTCCCAATTCAGCCCATAAATCATTATGCCCAATGAAATATGCATCCTAGTTGGAATTCATTCCTACCATACATGCCATGGTCATAACATTTTCTATACCCACGTCAATGAGATATCCAATTCCTATAAGTGTCTCCAAAACACTTATGTACCCAACTCCCTAGTAACTTGAAGTTCAGCATAAGAGGGTTAGAAACATTCTTTTATGCTATAAATTCCATTTTCGAACATTCCTACACCTTGATACCATCCCAACTCAGGGAATATACTACAAAATATATCAACACCAAACCCAATGATCAACACAAAAGGACCGAACAATTGATACAACTTATAACACCCTACCCCTAACTCATTGTCTTGAGGAGGTGGTGAGGGATACTTGTCTTTATGAGACGTTCCCAAGATGCTAAAGGCTGACAATAAATGTTGAGGGCTTCAATATAAAATTGGGGAATGATTTTCCATTAAGACAAAACCAACCTAACCATCCATTTACACCACTATATGATGCATTTCAATAACAGATGCAAGAATACATTCCCAAAAGAAAACCAAGTTGTACCACAATACAACCCAAAAAAAATACAACCAGACATGTCTACACCACATCAGAGTGAAATTGGAAACCAAAAAATAACAGCACAATCCATGACACCACCACAACTCCACACCATGCTCCATGCTCCAAGCTCCACCAAGACATCACAATGCACCACTAAAGGAGTGATATGCCTTAACTTTTCCCATGTCATGGTACACGACATCTACAAAGACACAAAAGTGCCAAAGGAGGGGGTGAGTACTAAAACTCAGTAGGTTTTCCACAAATGAAATACCTACACACCACACTAGGATAAAGACGTTAGCTCATTTATATAAAGCTATTTATATAATATAATCACAAGTGCATCTATTCCCATAAGCCAAACACGCCCTTACCAAGACATCACACCCAAACCAAGAAACCTAGGGAAAGCCGACCAAACATTCCACAATCCATTTCATCATTAAAACACTAGCAAAAATATTTTAAACTTGCAAGGAATTCCACAAAAAACTCCCAAAACATCCAAAACAACCAAACGGTTGAGCTTCCGTCCAACCCGTTCACCCTTTCACACCTATTGGCACTTCTCGTCCACTTATCCTTGGATGGTGACCCTTATTTCAACTATCTTTCCCCTTTTTTATAGTGGTATATCTTGCCACATCCACACAACATTCCAATCAAGACAGAACCAAGCATATAACCCACCAAGGACACAACCACATGAAATCAACCAATTCTATTGCATATCAATTCAATTCAATAAATCACCCCTTTATTGAAAAATCATTTTCTTTGGCAATAAATATTTCAATAAAACAACCTTTTTATTGAAAACCATTTCTATCAATAATTTCTCAAATCAACCATATGATCCAATATTAAAATCAACATTTTATAATCTACAATGATAGAATTTCACCATAAAACCCCCTTTTTCCAAAAAAATCCCCAAATGGATTTCCAACCAACTTCTCACATCAAAAAACAGCTAATTTCAAGTCAACCAAATTAATTGTAACCAAAAACCGCTAGCTCTAACCATGTGGAGTTGAGAGAGAATCCACATACCTTTAGGGTTCCTGAGAAATCGACCCACAAACAACCGCACCTCAAATTTGGAAAACGCACCTCCGAAACCTCCCAATATCCCCTTCCATAACATTCACAATCCTAAAAATCATCATCCAAGGAAACCAAAACCCTACATATTCACCAAAAAGTGTAGATCTAGAAAACCATGAAAGATGAGGATGTGGATTTTGAGGAAACCACAATAAAACAAAGAGGATAGACTTATCCAGGATAAACCACCTTCAATACTCTAAGAAAACACTTCAAAATGCATCCAATATTAGTGGGATAACCCCTCCAACCCTTCAAAACTGAAGAACCCGAGTGATGCTTGAGTGGGAGGAATTTTGGATAGGAATCAGGCAAGCCTGAGTGATCTCGGGTTTTAAAACCCTGTTTTTAAGTGGCCACAGTGTTTGGAAAACTATGCGCTAACCATGAGGAGGCTACTACCTCGAGAGAAAGCATCCCTATGCTTTCCTCATACAGTTTGGCAAACTATGTGTAGGCCATTCAAAGCCTACTGTCTCCCCCTGCAGATTTTCTGGGAGAATCCGCATGGTTTCTACTAACTGTTCTCAATTCGTGCTCCCTAAGAAAAGCCTCCAAACTCATTCAAAACCATTCTAAACTCTCACAACCTCTTCACAACTCACCCCATGCACTTAAAACACATAAATATTCATAAACAATGGTCAAATACCTTATATCCGGGATTCCACAACTCTGTTTATCACTAAGGGTTAAAAAGGTAGATATGTAGGTATAATCATAAGCATAAGAGTATATTAACAATATCATGAAAATAAAATATCATACACTGTATATCAAAGATCATTTACATGAATCATGGAATAAATCATGGCAGTTAATAAGATCTGAATCATTAAAAAACAAAGAATATATACCATGATATCATAAAATACGAATAAAACATGGAATTTTGGTAGACACATAAGTATATATAATATGATTTCTATAGTAACCAACACATCACATCTAATATCACCTTGGTAATATATGTTTTCTCCCCATACCATCTTTATAGTCATGGTTCACTCCCTGGCCATATTGGTAGCCTGAGTTCTATCCTCATACCATCTAGGTTATCATGGTTTACTCCCATGGCCATTTTATTAGTCCGGGTCCATTCCCAAACCATCTTATTCAATTTGATGAGTTATAAATATTTACACAATGAATTAGTGGGATATATAGGTCCCACCCATCTCATAGAACCACCTTTGTAATGAATAAAAATTTATTATAAATGTTATATAGAACCATATTGTCATATATAATATAATATATGGTTTTATTATGATCTTATATAACTCCCTTGTTAACCATCCTCTAATAATGTTTCACTTCAGATAATTTTTCTTTTTCCTTCACATGTTTCATAATTTTTTATATCGTTTGTATTTATAAATATATGATGATTCCTGATAATAATTTTTGATATATAAATAATTTATATTCCTAATATTTTTTTATAATAATATATGGAATATACATGTACGTAATTGATTAAACTGTTCGTGGAGAGTGTAAGTCGTATGTTCTTATGAGCATTGTTTCTATTTTTATTGTCATATAGGATGAAATAAATAAAATGACCTATGTATATATATATAATATCATCAATGTATAATTATAATGTTATATATATCATATAAGTTGACTAAACCCATCCTTAATACATTCCATGTAGCATGTAATGAATCAAATATCTTTGAAGGGTGTAATAGTTCACATTTCCTCAAACAAAATTATCATATTTACAAAAAAAGTAAAGTTAAAATTTATGTGTTGTAAAAGGTGTAAAAAAGAATAAATAAATAATAAAAATAACATAAAAAATATATAAATAGGTTTTCCATGGTAATATCCACCATGAGAGGTGGTAAGGAAAATTGATCAATCATCACTTAGCGAGGCGGTTATTCTCCGTTCAAATAAACAATATGTTTGTTATTCATTAAAAAGAGGTGTGAGTATGTTTAAGTTCAAAACATATCAAGAGAACATCCTAGTATAATATTTATACTAGTTATTTTATTTTAGAATTGAAAAAATAAATTTTAGTGGGGTGTTAAATGAAAATAAATGAAGGGACTTTATTGAAGATGTTACCTCTTAATCAGGAAATGCCTCTATGTCTATGCCAAAAAGCTCATTTTATTTTTTTATACACATGGTGATGGTTCTATATTTGGACCAAGCCTTATCCCATTATATAATCTTGAATTTTAATCTAGATATCACCTCCTTTCATAGTGAGGATCTTTTTATGATTATAGTTTTAGATAATTCAGATATAATACATATATAAAATTACACATTATTACAAATTCGATACCATAAAAACAGTATTCATTTCATCCAAAATATTATAAATTTCAAATAAAATATGATTTCATCGAAAAATATTCTTAACATTCAACCTAGATTCCTGCTTTGTCTTTAAAATCCTTATAATGTGTGAAATAATATATAAACATTTTATGAGTACAAAAAGATCAATAAGGGATATATAAATATCGATAGAACACATTATTCCAGATATACTTGTAACATATGAAATCATTTTCGAAAAGGCATAATTTTCCCCATATAAAAATACATTGTTAGACATGGTATTTAAATGATATTTCCATAAAACATATAAAACAAAAATAGATCCATAAAGGTATGTTTTGAATTCTTTATATAGTCTTGTAGCCCTCTCAGTTACCTTATAATTTGTAACCCTCATGGCAACCTTCTAATTTGTGTAACCATTGTAGTTACACTTGGGGAAACAATACGACTGACCTCAAAATTACATATACTCAATGCATTTGCAGGAGTTATAGGTCCCAAACTTCACCATAAACAATTATAGAGAACCATAACATAATCATAAAACATTAAAAATTTCATAAAAATATTTAATTTGGATTTTGTAAAATAGAATTTTAAGAAAGTAATTTTAAAGAGAGAACCCCTAAAAATATCATATTATTGAAGTGATACTTAATAGAGTGTATGGAAGATGTATATAAACTATAAATACAAATAATTCTATAAATTAAATACAAAAATCATTGAAAAACAATCTCAATACAACATAAATATTGAAGAAGAATATAAACCCTAAAGAATGGAAATCCGGTTATGAATTCACTTACCTTAGGTTTTCCTTACATAAAACCCATTTAAACATCCTGAATAATGGTTGAATGAATTTTATTAATATCCTACATAAAAATATTCAGGTTTATAACAGCTTATAGGATTATTTCATAACATATATTCACCTTTTAATTATTTTCATTTCGCTTCTTCTGTTGTTTTTGATGCATTCTTTACATGATTTCCAAGATGGGTGTGTAATTGATTTTCTTGTTGTAAGGAAAGGAAATTAAATAAGTTGAATGAAATTGTATTAATATGTTTCCAGAATATATAATGATAAAAAAAATCATTTTTTATCATATATTATTATAGATCATTAGATAAAACCTTAATGATGTTAGTTTAGATCATTTTTTGCGGTTCAATGATAATCATGAAATTGTTTCATTATATAATATAATTTTACGCATATAAGATTATTTAAGAACATAAAATAGGTTAAAAATTACACTTTTAATTCTCTTTCATCTTTGAAAAGGGTTTTATGATCAGTTTTGGAGGATATAAAGTATATTTCCAATATCATCCACGATATTGGTACATCAGCACATCGTGGACTGTTTTTATTTTTTGAAAAAGAGGGATAAGAGAGGAAGAAATATGAGGAATCATTTATGTAAAATTAGTAAGATAAAAAATATATATATATATATCTAGAGATTTCGTACATCGTGGATAAGTGGAGGGAAAGAGAGTATAATAAAAGAAATTAATTGGAAATAAAACACATGAAAAGGAAAGATGATTCTTTCCTCTTGATCTATTCTCCATGAGATCTCCATTTAGGTCTTTGGTTTTGGCCTTTTGGTTACACTAGTAGATCTTGGACATTGAGAAGATAATTGGGGACATAATTTGAATGAATATAGTCAATTATAATGTCTCAAGAGTTGTGACAAGATGTTGGAAATGTGGGTGATATTTATACTGGATGAGAGGAGGATTTTGCATAATTTTAATCATTATTTTAATATTTTTTATCAAGACTATGAATATTATTGATTAATGTGACCTAAAATATTAAAAATTTCATGTTAGTTTCAAAAAAGCGGGCTAACATCGACCTTACATCGCCTTTGTTTTTGTACAACAAGTATTTCTCATTTATCATATTTTACTATTCATAAAAAATTCTTGAATTTCAGAAAAATCCCAAAAAATCACCCTATCCATTTTTTTATTTGTATAATTCCAATTTGAACTCCATTTTATAAAAATAAATTTCTATATATTATTTATTCAATTTTTAAATAAAATCATACTTTATGAAAAAATTATCGTTTATAAAATGATAACTCATTTTATAAAAACTTGAAAATTAATCAATCTTTCATAATGTTAAACACTTAGGAAAATAAAATAATAATATAATTAAATATTCATTATGACCATATTACTATTCATACGAATACATATTCATTCACCAACAATCAAGTTAGTTCTATAAGACTCCAAATAATTTACTGATCATAATAGTATAAAATTGTTTGTATAAATTTAAACCATAGTAGTGGAAAATTTATGTTTAAAGGATAATTATAACTATCTATTTAAAACAATGTTTCATGAATTTCAATTTATTTTTAAAACTGAGTGGTGTTACATTCTCCCCACCTTCTAGAAATTTCATCCTAAAGATTTTTTGTACTCATTAAACAAGTTTTAGAACCTTTCCCTCATTGCATTTCCACATTCTCATGTTTCTTTTAAACAACATCGTTTCTCAAAAAAACATTCACATAGTAGATTACCATATTATGAAATACATATTCCATTTGATTGTGAATCTGAACTAGTTTCCTGTCATAGGAAAGGTTCTATTCCTACTAAACTACTTTTGGACATAATATATGAGAAATCTAGAACATACATTATCAACATTGAAACATTATAAACATTATGTACCTAAGAAAAACACAGAGGCAAGGCTACTTGGTATGTGACTAGTCCAAATTTCTCTAGAATTTTGTGACGTCCAATGAACCTTGGACTAAGATTTCCATTATTACCGAAATTCATAACACACTTCCATTGTTAGATTCTAAAAAAACATGCTCACCTGCATCAAAAGAAATGTCTATCCTCTTGTCATCTACATAACTACTTTTCCTACTCTGAGATTTCCTCATGTGTTGATGGATCATTTTCACATTCTCAATCACTTCCTCTACTAATTTTGGTGCTATAAACTTCCTTTCCCTAAATACATGCCAAAAATATTGTAACACCCCACCCCATTTACCGATAGTTGGTGCATTATTATGCAACATTGGCATGATCACAAAAGATCAAGTCTCCAAAGACCGATTAGTTTAGTATCCTTGGAAACACTAGATACATTCATAAATGTTACATTACATAATAAAGTGAAAAACTACAATAACACGGTCTCCATATTCCACACTCATATCCCCTTCAGACTATCCCAGCAGGTCAGTCATTAAATATTTCTTCACATCCTGGGAAAAATAAAACACAGAAAGGGGTGAGCTCATATGATCAGTAAGGATAATAATATAGAGGAATATTTCATAAATAAACATAAACATTTAAGGCAATGTATAACTAAAAAAAATCCTTTTAAACCTGAACTTCAGAATAATATGGAAAAATAAAACGAAATAATGACATTTACTTATTCACATGGATATTATACTAGTCGAATAATCACCTGCTATATCAATAACCACTTTCATAATGGTGGAATGCATAATTCCAGACTATCATAACCACATAGTCAAGGCCTTGTACCAAGACTACAAATAAGATTTTTTCAAGGACTTATTCCAAGACACTATTTTATCTCATGAGACCTACCGATTCATCGAGGAGCTATATCGGGTTTCACCCGTCACTTATTAAGTCTGATGCATTCCTTATATGAAAAGGTTTAAACATATCATAAACCATAACATAATCGTATCACATAAAAAATGCATAAAGGAAACATAACATTTACACATTTAAATCACAAGATATAAATACAACACATTGATATAATAAAAACATTTTCAATACCAAAATATAAGAATAGTAAATCTTGTCTTTTATTTTTCATTTTAAAAAAATTTATGGCTTGTAGAGGAAGTCGAAACTCAAATATTGGTCATAGCGGCGGAGAAGTCGTTGTCGCCGAATACGTAGGACAAAAAAAATTTCCTTTGTGTTGCTTAGTAAAACACTTCATAAAAAAATATTCCTTTTGAATAAACGTGAAAGTCAAAAGGGTTTATACACCGTATAAAATAAAGTTATGTAAAAAACAAAATATGCCTCAATGAAAGGAGATTCATACGAAGTCCCTTACCTCGTGTCCGACTTGACTCGATCGTGCTTTAAACTCCTGAATGATAAACTAGAGTTAATTTCTACTTGCTTAAGAAAATTTTTCAAGTTCATTATTCCTTTTATATCACTTATTACCATGTTATGAACATTTCGTAAAAATTTAAGTTAATAACCGTAGTTTTGTCGATCTTGGGTACTTGAGTAAAAAATAAACTTCTTATAATTACAAGTTGATCATGTGGTAAAATATCCATTATATCCAGAATTATATTCATGATTTAGATATCATATATATCATATATATCCAGTGTATACATTCATTTATAATATTACATAACATTTAGAGGTTATAAATGAAATGCACCGTTCATGGAGACGGAAGCTGTACGTACGCATGAACGCTACCTTCATTTCTATTTCATATTTGATGGAATGAAATTATAATGATATAAAGGTATATTATACTTCCAGTATAATTTCATATATAATATCATTTACTCCATCCTTTATACATCCCACATATGGCATTAACGATTGAAATCACTTTGAGGGGGCAGTAGTCTACACTTCCTAAAATGAAATTATCACATTAACCCATAATGGAAATACTAAAGGTATGATTTAAATGAAAAATAAAGATGAATAAGGAAAACATAAACATAATATATATTATATATAAATATAGTTACATCTTGACGGCCACCATGAGTGGTGTTAAAAGAAGATTGAACAATCATCGTTTCGTGAGGCAGTAATTCACCACCCACAGAAGCAGTATGTTATTTAACCATTAGACGAAGGTGTGTGTAAGTGAAAATCATGTCCTTATCATAAAAACATAATATTATATTTAATATACTGGTTTTTTTACAAAATAAAGGAATTAAAAGAGTTTAAGGGGTTGGAGAAGCAAAATAAAACAAAATAACATAAGAGAAGACATTACCTTAAAATCGAGTAACTCTTTTTGATTTGAGACAAATGATTTCTTGGGAAGACTTATGCCAAAAGTGAGGTTATAAGAGTAAGATAGGGAAGTTGAGAGAGTATTTTTTAAGAGTTTGGCCGAGACAAATGGCTTTGAAGGTGTGAATAAGGTGGTAGAGGTGGGGGCCTTTTATAAGAGGAGGGGAGGGGCACTCTTGGAAAGTAATGAAATGTTACTTTATTATGAAATTTCTTTCAGATTTTAAAAGTCCCAAAAGATATATTTCAAGGATAAGGTGATAAGGGTTCGAAATATACATGTCCAATAAGTTTTAGACAAGTGTAAGTCTTAGATTTTACCTTATCTTTTCATTTTATTTAAATTGTTCATTAATATGGTAATCGCTGCATCACCATGGTGTCATAAATAAATTTATTTATTTAATGCCTAAATATTATAAAGAATTTACCATGATGTAGAAATATTATTATCTTTCCAATTAATACTTATAGTGGAAAATTTAACTTATATAACCCCATGTAATAATTGTTTTAGTAAAACAACACATGTTTGTGACAATTTTATTTTTACTTTAAATAAAAAGTTATTATTGTCATTTTCTTACCCAAGTGGCTCCATGGGGTCCCCAAGTTGACTCATGGATTGTCTTGGTCGTACATGACTCATCCAAGAAGGGTAGGACAAGTTTAAATGTAATTTCATATTATTATAACATTATATTTACCTTAAATTACACTAATTACCTTTAATCGTGATTAATAAATCTTAAAAGTTACTATTCATCAAAAATTATTTTCATGTCATTGAAACACATTTTACTTTATAATGAAAACCATGTATGTTGGATTTTTGAAATTCAATTCACAGAAGTGGTAAAGTTTCATTGAAATGAAAAATTAGTTTATTAACTACCACTTAGTGGTTTTACTATTCATCAATATTTGTAGTTTCTTATAACAATACAAAAAATTCACCCAAAGAAATAATTGATATTCTGAATTCAAAAATGATATCAATTTTATAAAATTACAAACATATAAGTTTCATTAATTAATTTTATAATTAATTCCCATTGCCAAAATAAATACCTTGTATTTAACAAACAATATCAATCAAAAGATTGACAATTGTTTATGTCCAATTTCAAAATGAAATTAATTCTAATGACCACCATTGGATAAAATGGTAAAATTATATTATAATTATACTTTAAAACCACTCAATAGTATAATTTATCACTATAAATTGTTTTGATTAAAAATGTTGTTTTTAAGTATTTTTTTAACTATTCATCGAAAAGTGTAAGTACTCAAAAATATACCAAAAATTTTACATAGGATAATTTCTATATTCCAAATACAAAAATTATGCCCATTCTGAAATAAAAAATTTATATAATTTAAAAAATTGGGCATTTCTATTCATAACAGCTACTTTGATTGGTTGCGGTGTGTTAGAACTCAAGGTTGCATACAACACACGTTGCTCTATTATTCAAAGAGAAGCGTACCATGGAAGCTTGGGGTGTTACATTCTCCCCTCCTTCAATAAATTTTGTCCTCGCAATTTGAAAATTTTCATCGAAAATAAAAGGTTGAAAATAGAAAATGCCTTTGTGGATAACCCACATCAGAAATAAGGTTAACAAAATTTATCCTTAATAAGAGAGAAAGGGAAATGAAAAAGTCACCACCAAATTATGATCTCGATTAGGAGATCATTGGTGGAAATTAGAGACATATAATTGGAGAAGAAATATAAATATTTATAGGGAGTGATTGAGGTTATCAATTACAAAAAAGTGTAAAATTGAGGGCCTTAAAGCCTTCAATCTATGTTGATTTAAAATATCATCATTTTAACAAAACATAAGGTATTAGGATAACACATTTTTTTAATATCTATTTTCTAATGTTTACGAGTTAATTTATTCATAGAATAAGAGATAGCTATATATATATATGCTTGACTAGTAGAGTTTCAACACACAACTAATTTCTACCACAAACTCATCATTCACTCAAAAATATAATAGAACTCAAAAATATTATATTTATTCTAATCGTACAAGGTTCAAAATATTAACACATACCATTATATTAGGAAAACTATTTTTTAATAACCAGGGACATTATGTATGCTGTTGGTAGGTAATAAAGGCCTGTTGTACTATGGTTGTGGGTTCAATTCCTAAAGCTTTGTCCGACAGGATGGGTTATCCCCTGACCTGCAGGTGGTCCTTTTCCTAAAACTATTGTATTATAAGATTCCAAAAATAATCTTTAGAAATGTTTTAACCATAAAAAAAACTATCCAAAGTTAAACATAATTCATTCCAACATTTATAGTTATCCAAAATACCTCTATCTAGACTTTCTCTAAAAGGTCTCTAAATTCCAAAATAAATTCATCAGATTCCCCAAACAAAGTAAAGATTCTCTTATTGTCACATACTAAAAATATGATTACCTTCATCATATTAAAACCTTAATGAAAACAACAAGTACTGTAGTACAATCCTAATAAATATCACATTATTCTTATAACCATAATATAGTTCTTGATTCCAAAAGCACCAATACATTAATTATTCCACTTCAACTGTAGTAACAACATAAGATTGGCCATGACACCTTGGCCTTTTCTGAGGTAAGTTTCCTTGGATATTAGGGTATTCATTTTCATAATGCCCCATTTCTCTATAATTGTTGCATTCAACATTGATAGCCTCTTTTTTCCCTTGCAATCCCGAGCCTGGTGACCTTTTTCTCCACAATTATAACAAACTCCCATTCCTTTTAGGCAAGTACCGGGGTGATTCTTCCTACAATTATCGCATAATAGAAAATAATTATTTCCCTTTTTCCCTCTATGTGTCTCTTGTTCAACCGTTCTCTTCTTCTCTTACTTTTCTTTATTGTCATAAGATTTAGAGAATTCCTTTTCGGTCTTGATAGAATACGAGACTATATCTTCATACGTTGAGAAATATTGTGATACTAATGCTCGACGGAGAAATGGTTTTAACCCATAAAATAAGCGATCAATCTTACATCATGGGTTACGTATATAATTTGTAGCATACCTCGCTAACCTTGTAAATTTGGCCTCATACATTGTGACATTCTCATCCTCCTTTTGTCTCAGACTCAGAAATTGCCTTCCCATATCTGCTTGATGGTCACGAGGAAAGTATTTTTCTAAGAAAATCTCTTTGAACTCCCTCCATTCCATATTTTATACTTCATCATCATCTTTTTTTTGAGTCAATGACCACCATTGATCAGCAACTTCAGTGAGGTGGTAAACTGCCTTGATAACCTTTTCCCTTTCCCTACTCCCCAACGCATGGAATATTTTCTCTAAGGAATTTATCCATTGCTCAGCTACTAAGGGATTTGTACTCCAATTGAATGTTGGTGGTTGTTTCCTCATGAAGCGGTCTATCATTTATCCTCCACGTTGCAGATCAGGGTGCTCTATATGGGTAAGGATATTATTCATAACCTGAGTGAGTTGTCCCAGAATGGTGATAAGTTGATCATCACCAGTTGTATCTCCAGCTTCACTATAATTATCTTGAGCTGGAGAGAAATCCCTACATGGAGTGCATGCATTGATAAATTTTACATTCCTTCCACTAGGAACCATTTCTAAACAATGGCATGAACTAGATAAGTTTATGAATCAAAATACATAATTCCATACTTGTAATACACTTAAAAAAAATTGAACAGTTTATCGATATAATCCACAATCATAAAAATGTTTTCTTTGAGAAATTTTATACTCATAAACCCTTCATAATGGTTTGTAAAGAAAATGTGAATTATCCTAAGCATATCCCCTGGGAGTGTTGTAACCAAGAGTGCAGCAAGGCTCATTATCGTGCACCAGTTCTCGTTCGAGTCTAGTAAAAAGTGGTGTTTTCGGTTTTTACCCCTAGGTACATTTGTGCCAGATCCGCCTCTACCTGCTCGTATCCAGATAGAGATGTATTGCTTGTAAAACTCACAAAATCACTATAATACCAAAATTCTAGGAAGTTATTCTATACTAATCCTCAAAGTATATCTTAGGGATATGTTATCTAATCAGAGTTTTTCTAAATCTAGCTTACATGGTTAGTATTAACCTCCCTCTGATACCAACTGTAATGCCCCGACCCCAGTTACCTAGAGTCGGTGCATTATTATGTAACATTGGCATGATCACAAAAGATCAAGTCTCGAAAGACATATTAGTTTAGTAGCCTTTGAAACACTAGATACATTCATAAATGTTACATTACATCATAAAGTGAAAAACTACACTAACATGGTCTCCATAGTCCACACTCATATCCCCTTTAGACTATCGCTTCAGTCTAGTCATAAAATATTTCTTCACATTCTGGGAAAAATAAAACACAGAAATGGGTGACCTCATATGCTCAGTAAGGATAACAATATAGCAGAAACATTCATAAATAAACATAAACATTTAAGGCAATGTATAGCTTAAACAAATGCCTTTTAAACTTGAACTTCAGCTTAATATGGAAAAAATAAAATGAAATAATTCCACTTACTTATTCACATGGATATTCTACTAGTCGAATAATCACATGCAATATCAATAACCACTTTCATAATGATGGAATGCATATTGCCAGACTATCATAACTACATAGTCAAGGCCTTGTTCCAAGAGTACAAATAAGATTTTGTCAAGCCCTTGTGCCAAGACACTAGTTTATCTCATGAGACCTACCGATGCATCAAGGTGCTGTAGCAGGATCCACCCATAACTTACTAATTCCAATTCATTACTTATATGAAAAGGTTTAAACATATCATAAACCATGCCCATGAACCATAACATAATCGTATCACATAAAACATGCATAAAATAAACATAAAATTTCCACATTTCAATCACAAGATTTCAATAAAAGACATTAATATAATCAAAATATTATCAATACCATTTTCAATACCAAAATAAATGAAAATTAATTTTTGTATTTATTTTTCATTTAAAAAAGTTATGTCTTGTAGAGGAATCCAAAACACAAATAATGGTCACGGCGGTGGAGAAGTCATTGTTGCGGCATATATAAGAAAAAATATTCCTTTTTTAATTTAGTAAAAATCTTCATACAAAAAGATTACTTTTGAATAAAAGTCAAAGTCAAAGGGTTTTATACACCGTATAAAAGAAAGATGTGTATAAAACAAAATATACCTCAATGAAAGGAGATTGAGACGAAGTCCCTTACCTCGTGTCCGACTTGAATCGACCGTTATTTAAACTCCAGAATAATAAAATAGAGTTATTTTATACTTTCTTAAGAGCCTTTTTCAAGTTCATTATTCCTTTTATATCACTTATTACCATGTTATGAACATTAAGAAAAAATTTATGTTAATAACGTTCATTTTTTCAATCTTTGGTACTTGAGTCAAAAATAAATTTCTTATAATTACTAGTTGTTCATGTGGTAAAATATCCATTATATCCAGAATTATATTCATTATTTAGATAACATATATATAATATATATCAATTATATACATTCACTTTTAATATTACATAACATTTAGAGGTAAGAAATGAAATGCACCGTTCATGGAGACGGTAAGCCCAACGTACGCATGAACGCTAATTTCATTTCTATTTCATATTTAATGGAATGAAATCATAATGATATAAGGTTATATTATACTTCATTTATAAGATTATATATAATATAATTTACTCCATCCTTTATACGTCCCAAATATGGCATTAATGATTCAAATCACTTTGAGGGGGCGGTAGTCCACACTTCCTAAAAAGAAATTATCGTGTTTACCCATAATGGAAATCATAATGGTATGACATAAATGAAAAATACAGAAGCATAAGGAAAAAATAAACATAATATATATCATATATAAAAATGGTGACATCTTAATAGCCACCTTGAGAGGTGTTAAAATAATATTGAACAATCATCGTTTCGTGAGGCAGTAAATCACCACCCACAGAAACAATATGTTGTTTAACCATTAGGCAAAGGTGTGAGTATGTGTAAATCAAGTAATTCTCATAAAAACATCCTATTATATTTAATATACAGGTTTTGTTACAAAATAAGGGTATAAAAATAGTTTAAGGGGTTGGAGAAGCAAAATAAAACAAAAGAACATAAGAGAAGACATTACCTTAAAATCGAGTAACTCTTTTTGATTTAAGCCAAAGGCTTCCTTGGGAAGAAATCTCCACAATGTGAGGCTTCTAGGAGTAAGAGATGGACGTTTAGAGAGTATATGGGCAGAGGTTGGCTGAGACAAACGGTTTTGATGGTGTGAATAAGGTTGTAGAGGTGGGGGCCTTTTATAGGAGGGGAGGCGGGGCACTCTAGGAAAGTCATGAAATGTTACTTTATTATGAAATTATTTTCAGATTTCAAAGGTCCAACAATGATATATTTAATGTATAAGGTGATAATGGTTCTAAATATACCCATCCAATAGGTTTTAGACAAGTTTAAGTCTTATATTTTACCTTATCTTTTCATTTTATTTAAATTGATCATTAATGAGGTAATCGTTGCATCATCATGGTGTCATAAATAAATTTATTTATTTAATGCCTAAAATTTATAAAACAATCACCATTATGTATGAAATAGTTTTATATTTCCAATGAATATTTATAGTCTAAATGTTAACTTATATAACCCCATGTAAAATTTGTTTTAGTAAAACAACACATGTTTGTGACAATTTTATTTTTACTTTAAATAAAACGTTATTAATGTCATTTTCATACCCAAGTGGCTCCATGGGGTTCCCAAGTTGAGACATGGATTTTCTTGGTCGGACATGACTCATCCAATAAGGTTAGGACAAGTGTAAAGGTAATTTCATATTATTATAACATTATATTTACCTTAAATTACACTAATTACCTTTAATCGCGAATAATAAAACTTAAAAGTTACTATTCACCAAAAAATATTTTCATCTCATTGAACCAAATATTAATTAATAATGATATACATGTATGTTGGATTTTTGAAATTCAATTCACAGAAGTGGTAAAGTTTCATTTAAATGAAAAATTAGTTTTTTAACTACCTCTTAGTGGTTTCACTGTTCATCAAAAATTGAAGATTCTCAGAACAATATCAAAAATTCACCAAAAGCTATAATTGATATTCTAAATTAAAAAATGATGTCTATTTTACAAAATTACAAAAATATCAGTTAAAATAATTAATTTTATAATTATTTTCCATTGTCAAAACAAATAGCGTGTTTTAAAGAAACAATATCAATCTAAAGATTGGCCATTGTTTATGTCCAATTTCAAAGTAAAATTAATTCTAATGACCACCATTGGATAAAATGGTAAAATTATATTATAATTATACTTTAAAACCAATCAATAGTATAATTTATAACTAAAAATTATTTTGATTAAAAATGTTTTTTTTAATTATTTTTCACTATTCATAAAAAATTGGATGTTCTCGGAATAATACAAAAAATTCAACATAGGATAATTTCGATATTCTGAATTAAAAAATGAAGTCCATTCAGAAATATAAGTTTTATATAATTTCAAAAAGTTGGTATTACTATTCATAACACCTACTTTGATTGGTCGCGGTGTTTTAGAACTCGAGGTTGCATACAAAACATGCAACTCTGTTATTCAAAGAGAAGCGTACCATGGAAGCTTGGGGTGTTACAAACATTTAGTTCTATAGTGCTTCTTATACAATTACTTGAATGGTTCCATCTGAATACTGGAATGAAAGCTGTTTTTATAAGAAAAAAACTATGGAATGAAAATGATTCAAGCATTCCTGGTATTCCATTGAACAAGCTCAAAGCATATCCTTCAATGTCTAAATCATTTATTATGAATTCCCATCTGATTGAGGATGAAAATATTTTCTGAAATTTAATTTTGTGTCCAATGACTTCTTAAGTCCCTTCTAAAAGATAGAAGTAAACATGGGACCCCGATATGATTCAATGGAAAGAGGAACCCCTTATAAATTAACATTATAATTTACATTCAACCTATAAAGCTGATAAAAAGACATTGTATCTCGAATATGGAGAAAATGTGCATATTTAGTCAGTCAGTCAACAATGATCAATATTTCATTTTTACCTCGAGATATATTTTATTGTCCCACAATGAATTCCATTGATATATTCTCCCATTTCCACTCGAAAACTGGTAATGGCTAAAATATCCCCTTCAGTAACAACCCCTATGTTTAACATGTTTACTTATCAATCATTTCATAGTAAATTCTGCAATATCCCTTCTCATTCCATCCCACCAGTAATACATCCAAAGGCCTCTATACATCTTAGTACTGCCATGATGAACTGAAAATAGAGAACCATAAACTTCACACAAAAAACCATTCTTCAACTAGGAGTCACAAGGCACACACAACCATTTACCAAATAATAAAATAAAATACTTATCAATGCTAAATTCGGGCAACTTACACAGTTTAACAAATTATATCTATTTCTATAGCTCATAGTCTTCCTTATAAAATTGATTAATTCTGTCTGATAATAATGATTGCACTAAAACCTGAAACAAAAAAAAATGTATTTTATGCCCCAATAAATTCTATGATAAAATTCATTAAATCATTAATCATGGGATCATGTTCCAGACGTAACATGGTTAACAATTCATGATGTTTTCAACTTAATTCATCTGTCACATTGTTTTCTTTTCCCAAATGTTAATTGATCGTGAAATAATTATCCATTATCAGTTCAAGACATTTTCAATGACTCATGTATAAATCATTTTTAGTGAATATATAATTTAGAATTTTATGTTTAGTATACATTTAACAATTTACTCCTTATAAATGATTCCTCCATATTTTTAGAACAAAAACCACAACTTCCAGTTCCAAATCAAGTGTGAGATAATTTAACTCCTGAGTATTTAGTATTCTTGAAGCATAAGAAATTACATATTCATTCTTCATGAGAATACAATGAATTATGTTCAATGAAGCATCAATGTAGATGAAAATCTCAGCATTTTGGGAAGTAAAGGACAAAACTATAGCATTCACCAATCTCTTCTACAGTTCTTAAAAATAAAGATCACATTAATTTTTATAACTAAATTTATCCCCATTTGCATTAACATTGTTAGCAATCTAGATAACCATGAAATGTTTTCAAGGATTTTGTCGGTAATAATCTCCTAATCTAATAAAACTATGAATATCTGTATTATTTATAGGCCTTTTAAATTCAAAAATCACTATAGTTTTGTCAATATAAACTATTATTCCATCATTATTTAAAATTTTCCAAAGAATAGAAATCAATTGTTACCAAAACACACATATTTCATATAAGGTTTGAAAAACAACCCTCATATGTTTTTCATCCTCTTGTTTACTCTTAAAAAATACTGTAATGTCATCAATAAACACAACTAAAAACATATCCAAGAATGAATTAAATATTCTAATAATAAGCTCCAAGAATAAAATAGTTGAATTATTAAACAAAAAATGCATAAGAAAAAAATCATAATTCCTATATCTATATGAATAGATATTTTTGGGATTTCACCCTCCTTCGCTTTCAGATGTGTGTATCCGATTATCATGTTCATCATGGAAAAGTATAAAAATCCCTAGACCGGGTTAAACATGTCATCAATATGGGGAAAATGATACATTTTTTAATTGTGATTTTATTCATGGAATAATAATCAATTCAAGGTCAAATGGAACCATATTTATTTTTAATGAAAAAATATGATCACCCCATAGTGAAGTGATAGGACAAATGAATCCTTAATAAATAAATTCCTTCACCTGATTTTTCTAATCAAGAAGTTCCATTTTATCCATTTGATATGGGTGTTTTGAAATTGTATTTTAATTAGTAACTATGTCAATTGTGAGTTTGACTTCCTGATCAGGTATGCCACTATATAACCTATCATAAAAAACATTAAGGTATTCATTTACCACTAAAAAATCATTAATATGAATAGTTCCCTTGTTTTCAAAAATATGAGAAAGATAACATTCATTTCCATATTTCAAAAGTTTTTCAGCTTTATGATATGTTATCTATAGTATTGGTTCATTCTTGTATAATAAATGAAACCATATTTGAAAGAAAAAAGTGCATTGTCTTTATAGTCAATCATTGTATAATTTACAGAAATCTAATCTATTCCCATAATGACATCAAATTCTAATAAGTGGAAAACAACAAGGTTTTTAGTTAATTTCTTTCAACAGGAAAAAATATAAATATTCTTATAATTTCTCTTTGCAATATTATTTCCCCATTGTGTTTTAAAAATATGTTACAACATTAATTTTTGAGGTGATATTTCTAATTTACAAGAATATTCCTTAGAAATAAAGTAATGTGTAGACCCTATATCGAATAAAACATTAGACAAAATTGATTAATCAAATAAGGTACTTAATAAAACATCATTGGATGGCCTGACGTTTTCTGAAGTAGTCGCAAAGGATCCCACTACACATTTCATCTTATACTCTTGGTTATTTCCATCATTCAGATCTCTCTTTGGGAAAGTGTTTTCATAATGACCCATCTCACCACATTTAAAACAAATAATAGTTTACTTACTATGATTAGTGTTTGGATCCTTTCCATTAAAATATTGAGCCATAAGTATGAACTTACCACATCGAAAATACTTCTCAGTTTCAGTAAAGAATTTCCTAGGGTGCTTCTTGATACACTTTTCACAAACTGGAAACTTGAATTTCTTGCCATCATATTTCTTTGGTTGATTCTTACCCCTCACATTCCATTTAGACCTATTTTTCTCCTTTTATTAGAAGTGAATGTGATAATAAGAAAAAATAATCTATACCCTCTCTTCACATCATATGAGTTATTCATAAATTTTGAATTCATGAGAGGTCAATTGCCTTGGATACCATGGAATTAATCCAGAATAAAACCGGTTGATTTTTCTATCAAGATCCAGAATATGATTTGGTGCCTACCTCACCAGTCAGGTGAATTTCACTTCATACCTAACACCAAAATCATCTTCCTTATTCTTCAATTAAATGAAATTTTCTCTCCATCATAAGCGGTTCACCTTTCGAAAAGGTTTTTCGAGGTAAATTATTTTAAATTTAACCCACTCTAAGGCATCAATACCGTGTCTATCCCTAATATTCATGACCATTAACCTCCACTGATCTGCTTCACCTTCTAAACGATAAATGGGAAGACATACCTTTTAATTACATGAATATCCCATAACATTTAATATTTTTTCAAGAGGGTTAATCCATCCTCTAGCTGCTACTATGTCATAATATCCAATGAAAGCAATACGATGTTGTTTCTAAAATGTTCCACTATCATCATGTTTCATTGTAATAACTCTAGTTTTTTTCTTTTTTGGATGCCACCATAATTTATTTCCTCATTAAATTGAGCCAATACTATCACAAACATCTAGGTTCCAATCCCTACCACTAATGGCTATAAATTCGGAAGGATATCATTCTCTGCATGCCTCATCTCTTTATATTAACAATTTCAACTATGGAAAAACCATTCTAAACAAACATATCATAGTTGAATCAACACAGTAACATTTAAATGTAAATAATTTCAAATTAACCATAGTGTAAAAAATATTTATGGTAATCAATTAACATTATCATAACCCCTCATGTTATCTAAACCATCCTATTATATCAAATATAACCATCCATCCTTATTACATTACATAATCTTGAATTTTTGTCAAGAACTACCTTCCTTTCATATTGAGAATATTTTCATGTTTAAAGTATTACATAATTGGGATATTGTATAAACATTACATTTCATATTAATAAAGAGTTGATACCATAAAAACTGTATTCATTTCTCCCAAAATATAAAACATTTCAAATAAAACAGGATTTCATTGAAAAATCATCATAAAAATTAACATGTGTTCCTTATTTTTCTATCAAACCATTATTACATGTGAAAATAATTTAAACTATTCATATGGCCACAAAATGCTCAGTAAGGGATATATAAATTTTGAAACAACACATTAGTCCAGGAATACTTGTAACGTATGAAATAATTTTTTAAAAAAGACATACTTCTCATCCATAAAAACTTACTTTTTGAAACATGAAATTTCTATGATATTAACAAAAAATACATAGAACATAAATTGAACCATAAATGTATCTTGGGGAATAACTTCCATAGTCATGTGACACTCTATGAAATTATGTAATTTTTAACCCTCACAACTACCATAAAATATTTGTAACCATCATAGGTACACTTGGAGTAACCATACAGCCGACCTTCAACACACACATACCCAATACATTAAAGGGAGCTATAGGTCCAACCATTAAAAATAATAAATTCATGAGAACTAGAAAATAATCATACAACATGAAAATTTTCCTAAAAACATTTCCTTTCAATTTTGTAAAATATAATTTTAAAAGATGATTTTTAATTAAAATTCCCATACTAATATCATAAAATGAATGTGATACATAATATAGTCGATGGAAAATGTGTGTACGCTATAAATACACAAAATTAAACAAAATATAAAAAAAATACACAAAAACAATCTTAATACCACGTGAATAATGAAGAATAATGTTAACCAAAAGAATGGAAATCAGTTAATGAATTCCATTTCCATGGGTTTTTCTAACATAATAAACATTTAAACCTCTTTTATAATGGTAAAATTAGTGTAATAAATATCTTACAGAAACATATTCATTTTTATATCACCATATATGAACATTTCATAACATCGTTTCAACCTTTAATTATTAGTATTTTGTTCCATTAATTGTTTTGGGGGCGTTCTTCACATGATTTCCATGGCCAGTTTGTAATTTACTTTCTTTTCGTAATGAATAGAAATTTTAGAAGTGGAATGAAATGGTATTACTCTTTTTCCAAAATATATCAAGATATCATAAATCAATTTTATCATATATTCTGATGGATCATTAGATAAAACATTAATGATGTTTGTTGAGATCATTTTTGGAGGCTCTAAGATAATCATAAACATGTTTCATTATATAATTTAATTTCATGGAATTAAGTTAATTCCGGTAAAAAATAGAATAAATATTAAACATTAAATTATGTAGAAACCATTAAAATGGTTTTATGATCCTATTTTAAGGATATAATGGATATTCCAAACTCATCCTCAACAATTTTGGTAAATTGGCACATTGGGGATATATTTTTTATTTTCAAAACAAGATGGAAAGGGGAAAAATAAAAATGATGAATCATTTACATGAACATGGTAACATTCAAAATATATATGATTCTTGAGATTTAATACCTCCTTGATAAGTGGAGGGATATTGAGTATAATAAAATAATGGAATTGGAATGAAAACACATGAAAAAGGACATGGATTCTCACCTCTTGATCTATTTTCCTTGAGATCATCCTTATAGACTTTGGTTTTGGCCATTTGGTGAGATAAAAAGGTCTTGGATGTGGGAAATAGCCATTTGGAGGGAATTTGGTAGAACATAGACAATTCTCAAGGATTGAAAGGTTTGAGAGGAAGAGGGTAATGTGAGTGATATTTATAGAGGATGAGAGGAGGGATTTTACATTATTTTAATCCTTATTTTAATATTGTTTAACAGTAGTATGAAAAGTCTTGATTCATGTTACCCAAAATAATAAAACAAATGCATTTTTGTTCAGAATAGTGGTATTAAATAATCCTTGGATCACCTATGGTTGTGTAAAACATTTATTTAGAATTTACTATAATTTATCGTATTTTCTATTCATAAAAAATTCATGAATATCAGCAAAATCATAATATTTCGCCCTAACCATTTCTCAATGTGTATGAAATTAAAATTTAACACTAATTTTTTGAAAGTAATTTTCAAAATGTTATTAATTTATTTTTAAAATAAAATAATACTTTATTAAATATTTAACTCTTTTCAAATTACATCTAATTTTATATCACCCTGAAAATTTAATCAACATGTCATTATCTTAATTATTTTAGAAAATAAAATAATAATATAATTAACTATTCATTAAAGACATTTTACTATTCATATTACAATTCATTAGGGTATGTTACAATTCACAAAAAAATCATGTTCGTTCCCCATACTTTAAATAACGTACTGATCAAAATTATAGATGCCCATTTTTCAAATTTTTTAACATAGAAGCGAAAATGTATGTTTAAAGGCTAGTTATAACTATCTAATTAACACAAAATTTCATGAATTTCAATTTATTTTTAAAACTGTGGAATGTTACATTTATAAGATTAATTTAGTGATTTTGTTATGTTTATTTAGTAGACCTTCGCAGAACATAATATTTCTGAGAGGTGAGAAGTAGATAGAAAGTTGTTAGACTATTATGGGGAATGAAGAGTGGCAATCTTATACATATTTTTTTAAGAGAGAAAATCCACCCTTGTTTTTCAGGTAGCATGTGGATCCAAAAATGATCTAGATCCAATACAAGGGAGTAAAGGTCTAAATATGGGCATATAATGGATTTTGGAAAAGTTTACATGTATATTTTTTCCTTAAAGATATGGTTAGCCCCATATGAAGCTTAATTTTACCTTAATCGATGTAATTAATTTTAACCATATTTAGATATATTTTTTGTTCATAAATAAGATAACTGTTTTAAAAATTATAAACAATTTGCATTCCAAATATTTATTCCATTATAAAAATTCCAATCACATTAGAGGAATATATTAATTTAAAATAAATGTTGATGTATGGTCGACCATATTGTGTTTAAAGTAAATATGATAAAATGTTTGCTATGATTTTTATATCCAATTTCAATTTGAAATTGTTTCCAATTACCCTAATTGGATAAGTTTATTAAAATATAATCTAATTAACCATTTAACTGAAATTAAAATATAATTTAACATTAAGAATAAAATATATGAAAATGGAATTTTGATTTATAATCTCTTATTTTTTACTATTCATCCGAAATGTGTGTTTCTCAAAAAAATACCAAAAATTAATCATAAGATAATTTTGATATTGCAAATTCAAAAATGATTTTTTTTTCTAAAATTAAATTAATAAATGTGACTAATATTTTTTTTATTAAAATATTTTCATTCGAGAAATAATTATTTTGAAATATAAAATGTCTTTAAAAAATTCATATCTTTCTTTACAAATATGTTTTATTAAAATAAAAAATCTATAAATAATATTTTAAAAGTAGTTGTTATGATATATATTACTATGTTTTATGTGTAGGTTATAATTATATCATTTAAGTAATTATAACATCAAAATCATGTTTCATAGAAACACCGGTGTTGCGTGTAACATATTCCATATCGATGTTGCGTGTAGCATACCTCGAGTTGATGTTTTTTGTAATGTATGCCAAGTTGGTAATATGTAATTTTCACCATGTTTGTGCTATTTAACTTATTCCAAGTAAGTTTCATGTGCAATAAATGTTTCACTTAGTGAATTTTAATACATTAATGAAAATTTAATTTATTCAAGAAAGAAGGTATATAAAAACATGGTGTGTTACGTTGTGTGACCATGTTTTCTTCTCCATTATTATAGAAATTCATATATTTCATAATAGTCCCACCGAAAATCACACCATAATATTTCATTGTTATTCATTCTTCAATGTACCTATATAAAATTCATATCCTTTAAATTTCATCTATGTATCTTCTAAAAAATTCTACCACATTCGGGACATGAATACATTCAATGAACTATATCTCATTGAACCCACACATAAGCTACTTCTAAGGGATATCATTCATGATTCAATGACCAGTGTAATATATGAGTTATATCCTTCTATCTATTTTTTTATTAAATCATGTTCGAACACTACTATAATCAATCCAAGCTTTGTCATAGGATTCCATAATCATTTTAATGAAAATTATGATATCAATTAGTGAATAATGCATCATAAGAATGATAATGGTATCATGGTGATGAAATAGATCAGTTTTTAGTGAGATATCAATCACCAAATATTCCGTGCTTAAAACTATATACCCCAAATTTGATCTATTAAGGATTCAAAATGATTATGAGGGAATATATAGAAAACATCTCATTCAGTTTTTTAATAAATTATTAATTGACATTATGAAAAATGATTCATTAAAAAATCAATTCTATTGATATTTGAAACATGTAATTCTCCAACATCTATTAGTTAATCATAAAAATTATATAATATGAATTTTATAATTATATTTCACAATAAAATATATGAGGGACTATATAATACTCATACATTAATGGTAGAAATTAATTTATTATTTTTTGTTTTTTTTAGTTCACTTGCATCATTTATTGATGTTTTGATCCACATGACCTCATCATAGAATGAGATCCCAAGAATTAAATATCCATGAGGGAATCACCATAAATTTAGGGTACGTTAATAAATATAATTTCGATCATGATTTTATAAGGGGTCATTTGGTCAATTGGGTAAAAATATAAATATATGTATCTGATTCAGTTTCCTTTTTAAAAACAAGACATGTAAATTATCGGCCTATGAACGTACCTCATTTTAGAAACCACCACAACTACAAAATATCAAATCAAGGACTCATATAAGAGATATCTATTTCCCCTTACATTGAAAAAACATTTATTTTACAAATTAATATAATATATCCCATAAACATCTTAACACTCCTCCCCATATTCCTGTTTTTTAAAACATATAAAGAAGGTTGATGAATAACTAATTAGGAGAACATACATAATTATATTTAATGATAAATAATATTCAAAATAAAGGTAAATTAATTTCCATAATGAAATGTAAATATATGGACATTATAGATATATTACCTCAATAGATAAATAATAATAACATGCAATAAGAAAATGGGATACACTATAATTTCATATAAGGAATGAATCCATGTTAAGATCCCATGTGCTCTGGTCATATACAAGACCTGGACAAAAGTATAAAATAGAATAGAAATATATAAATAATTAAATTAGATATAGGTCCCCACCAAGTCGCATATTCTACTCATCTATCTATTATAACTCAATAATTAACTTTCTGTTCCTTTTCCATTACCTATATACTGGTTAATAATTTACGTCCATAATTTGTATATGACATAAGTGTGAATGATATATTCACTACTATATCAATTACCAAGGATAATGATCTAATTATATATAATCAAAAAACATGAATGAGGAATCACAGTCATATCACACATGGTGAACCATGCAACATATCATAATAATATATTTTAAATAAAGTATCGTTATATCACTACATTCTACTAAATGATACATATCCAATAAACATTTTCAAGTGTAATTAAATATTGATATCTATATTTCATGCATCGATTTATGGTATTATAATACATTAATTTCTATATTCAAATGATTAAACTTTCAAATTTATGAATTATGTGACTTGTTTTATATGTATTTTGATAGGCACATTATTTTTTATGATGTTCACTGAGCACTTCAATGGAACAAAAATGATAAAAAAAATGAGGCTTTCAAAGAATAAAAATGACATTACACGTCATGTAATTATTACACTACATGTACTAGTTAACATCTTAAAATTATGGACACATCATGAAATAAACAAATACATCATTAAAATTTACACATTGTGTAATAATTTATATCATTTTTAAATTCATGAGATGGGGTTTTAATTCCTAGATTCTTCATGTATCTATATTTTGACAAAATCATTTACGTGAGACCAACCCGGACCAACATTGGTCTTATTATTATTGATAAAAATAATGCAATAGAATATATGGATCCTATAAATAGAGGGATATCCTACTACTATTGAGGATAATATGATACAAATTCCTAGTGAAAGAAGTTGTGTAGTGAATCCCCCCAATGTTTTCCACAAATATCATTATGCATTCATTTTATTTTATCCTACCTTCATATTAAATCATCAATATGATAATAGGGTAAGCATTCTATCTACTAGTGTTATGTAATAAAATGGGTGTGGTTCAATTATATTAATTTATTTTCTTGTATTCAAGTATATCATCTACCACAATTTTATCTTTAACTTCCAATACATTTATTTTTCTTTTACGATGACAATTAATATTTGAATATAAATTGAAAATAAAAAATTGACAACTAACAACCCTAATGATTGAATGAAATATTTTTGGTTTATGGGAAATTTTTTTTAAATATGATATGTCAACATACATGTTTTAGTGATACCCTAAATTACCAGACCAAGGGTAGTAGGGTATTGTGGAGTTATGGAGGGGATACCATGACTAATATATGTTCCTTGTCTTGAATATAATTAAAATATTCAATTATTCATCATATTTTCTTAAATCTAATAACACATGAACCCTGAAATTAAAAAAATCTATTATTATTTTAAAATTCTCCCTCAATAAATCATTATTATTTTCTATATTCATTATTTTTCTCCAAATAAAAACAAAATGATATTATTTCACTTCAGTATAAAAATTAATAAAATTATATCATTTTAAAATCTAATCAAAAAAATTTCCTCATCCCTATAAATTAATCTTGTGCTCTATATTTACAATTTTTAATTAATTAGTTACATCTTTTGAGTTCATATAAATTTGTATTTTACATAGACACAAGGGGAATTAAAAACTCTCTCTAGAATAGTCAAATATCACTATACCACATCTATGGTGGATGATAAATAACATGTATCACTATCAATGATATATGTTGTATTATTAGTCCAATAATTGTTTTTTAATGATTATCATCATACATACTGAAAAGGGTCTTTGATGTATCACAAATTTATTAACATGGGTGGATGATATACCTATTAAAAATGGTAATTGTGTTGAATATTCTACTAAAATCATAGTAAAGGTAAATTATATATCATTGAAAAATACAAAAGAAAAATTATTTATCTCTACTCACATAGCTCGGGGTGGATAATATAAAACCCAGAAAAACGTGGGTGGTAAATCCCACAATTATAATTTAGGTAAACACCAAATTATTGAATATATTATATGTAGTGAATGATTTATCAGAATTTATATAAATAATTTGAATGATCCATCATATAATTTTTATAATTTAGTTATATTTTATATCACTAATATATAAAAACATTATCTCCTGATTAAATGTTTTCTTTATTTTAAATAACTTTCCTTTTAAAATAACTATAAAAGTTTCTATTATGTATGTTATTATTTATTATTAGGTTCATTTTACATCAACATTTATACACTAAATGACAACTAATTGTTATGTTTCCATACTAGGTATACCCCCCATTTTCCCAAAAAAAACAAGGTACTAAGAATCGTGACCTGCCATACCTAATTCCATTTATCACCAATGAAAGTTTTTTCACAATTAAGACAAATGATCAAAAAACCCATGGAATATACGAAATAATTAAATAGATAAAAACCACATAAAATAAAAAAAATCATTGATATAAAATTTATCAAATTCTATAATTATAATACATGGTTTATTTTGGGTCTTCACACCGAGTTATATGTAACGATTTTATACCATGAATATTCATTGATAATTTATTGTGATGATGATATGTGTTGTGATATGAATGTTCTAATAAAATAAAACTATATAATTATTGGACATTATAAAAAAGATAATGTGACATTTAGGGAAATTTATATACTTTTAATTAGTGGGTGATGATAAAATATCATTTTGTTAAAGACACCTCATATATGAAATTATCATAGTGGAGCTATGGATATATCTTATTTTAGTCATGGAAAATAAATAAATGATATTAACATTGTATGTTATTTTTTTATAATGATAATTCTATCAAATTAAATGGTGTTTGTATAAGTTATATTTTTATATAATAGTATATATATTGTCATAACTCAATTAATTCCATGTTTTGATGGATGGATCATATGGTATTTACTTACATGTGTCACATAATTAAATTTTATCCAAACTTTAGATGATTAGGATGAAATTAAATTGATATTTCACATGTTTTTGAAAAGAATTATATGTAGGTTTGGTGTCAATATGTAATAATTCTATATATAATAAGAATTTTACTCTAATTAATGAATACATTTGGTATCCTTATATATTTTCCAACAAGGTTTTTACATCACGTGGATTTTGGAATATGTATATTTTACAACTTTAAAGCATGAAAACATTGAACGAGGTTATTTGGGACTGCTAAATTCTGATAAACACAATCTAAGATGTTGTTTCATAAACATGGATTCCATAATTTAGAGTGCATTTCTATAAAATTATGTTGAACGGATATCATTGAATATTGTACCCTCTCTCTCTAAATCATGTGGCCACACTATAATAATCCCTCTAAAATAATGGGTACATAAAAAGATTACTATATATTGTATCATGTCATTCTATAATGATGTAATTACTTTACGGACCAATATTATATATCATTCAGTCGTGATCATCACAGTACAATAACAATTACCCTCAATTATAAATGTATTTTTAAAAAATATTAGGAGTCTCGCATAGTGAATAGTTTGATGAATATTTGGTATATATATCGATGTATTCTAGAAAAAATTATATTTAAAATTTTTAGGGTATTAAGGATAAAAACAATGGTTCACACAAGATTAAAATCCTAGAGGAATGTAACATGAGGAAGTATAAGATAACAAACTAGTTGATACTTCTATTTCATTCTTATACATTTATTTCAAGTCATTATTATTACCCTAATACATTTTCATTTTTATAATAAGACAACAACATATTAAATTACATCACAACTATTTAATACCATATATTGTTATCATGATTAAAAGAGTTATTAAACCTTTTAAACACTCATGTATTGTGTGTGTTCTTTCTCTCTATCTATAAGATTGTTTTTTGAGATATTATAGTTGTAGCTAGAAATGTAAAAAAAATCACTAATTTTTATGTAACCACTAATTGACCCTAAAATGGTGGTCTAATCTTTCATGGGCCATACTTACGGAATCATAGAAGAATATAAATATATTATAGTAGTACCTTAGAATTATTTTCCAATGAACTATGTCATAAAAATTCTTTTTATTTTCTAACCAATATTATTTCTCCATTTTTTAATAAATTATAGTGATTAATATACTAAATTGAATGCATGAAAATAATTAAAAATAATGATGTTCCCCATGAATAAGAGAATAAATCCAATCAATTAAAGGATGGGATGGATCCACACCATCCTTACCATGAAATGGAAATTCCTAATATCATTGTAGAAGATGTACATATTTCATTATATTGGGAAAATTCTATTTCACATAATAATAAATAATTAATCATTTGGGGGATAACACAATGTGATACTGTCTTCTATCATCGAGTTCGAGATCACATGAGGGAATGGAACAAAGTCATATAATGTAATATAATGGAATCTCCATGATATTTATAATTTATAAAAACAATTGAATGGGTAATAGATACACGCATACCATTCCTGATTTTATAATATTAACATGATATAATACTATTATATGAAACAATTTTTAAATTCAGTGAAAAAAATATTGATATAAATTCAATTATATTGTGTAATTATTTACTTTTTCTTAATATTTATGAATTTAATAGGGATATGTTTTCTATAATGTTGATTTAATTATTTTTTCCATAGAGGATGCAGACATGGATTTGTAGGCCACAAAATATGATCAATAATGTATTGATTTATTTTGAAATGTTGAGAGGTACATATAAAGGAATGTAAAAAATAATATATTCTTAAATTTAATTGTTTTGTATGGATTAAAATATCTTGTGTATAATAAGACTCATTAGTATGAAATTAGGTCTAAATATGAATCCACGAATATCAAGTAATTTTTAGAATTTTTTAAAATACTACGCGATAATTAAAATTTAAATATATTAGTGTCCCTTATTATATTTATATCAATTTTAGTATGATTAGAAAATTTATAGATTTATCCACTTAAATAAAAAAGGAAGGTGAAATTAAAAATCAATATAAATCGATATCATAAATAAGAAAGTAATAATTTTTTTGAAATACAGGAATTTAGGATAATGAAAATTACAATAATAATTCATCATGTAATGTTATTAGTCTCTAAAAATATGTTGATGTATCCTTTTTTAATGAAATTGAAAATTATTGAGTAGATTGATTGTATGAATGAAAAGTAAATTTCATTGTCAAAGAAAAAAACTTTTTTTCACCCATTATTGAATAATAAAAATGAAAAGGTGAGGGGACTACTAATGAGTACAGTAAATATGAGGAAAGAAAAAAATAATTCCATTTAACAATTTATTTTCTGGTTGGTTTGAATGAATTCCAAAAACAATAAAATTTGGTGTCTTAATTGTGGAAGGTGGATGGATTCCATAATAAAACTCTTAATACATTATAATTTACAGATATTAATGAAATGTAAGTGCAGTTATTATAAATTAAATAATATGGTAATTAAATCATTGAACTAATAAAACTGATATATGATATTACCACCACATGATAAATTTTTTTAAAAAAATTATTGAGGGTAAATGATAATAAGTTATTGATGTTCGAGAATTCCTTTAAAAACACTGAATATATATTCTATAAATCATTAATGATGATTGTGATATATGTAAATCGTTATAGAAAAATATTATCATCACAAATAATCATTATTAATATCCTATAACTTCATATAAATACATCACATGGACTTGATTTTTATCAAATTCCTAGTAGTAATGGTAAGAAAGGGAATATGGTTTATAATTCTCCAAATAAGGACAAAATATAGTTTTTTCATCATGTTTTCGTATTAATAATTAAAAAAATATGTTATTCATGACTATGAGTGAAGATAACAATATAATGGAAAAATAGAGGACAAATAATATTTCATTTAGAAATTAGGATATTATGCAGAAAATACAGACTTTAAAATGGAATATATTTTTACATGATGATATTGATGAATAATATTTTGAAAAAATGATTCCTGTTTCAAGGTGTGTATGAATTAAAGGTATTTTTTTGAAAATAAAATCTATGTGTTATGGTATATTTTATCACAAAAAAAATCAATGATAGTATTTCTTTCATTAGGGAGTCAACTTGAAATTCCCATTGGTATACTATAACAACACAAGAATAACAATGTAAAATTAGATAATTATTTTGACTAAATTAAATGAATTTTTAGGAGGTGTTATCAACTCATTAAAAACTTATTAATGTTCCTCAATATACTACAAAAATAACTAAAATCTTATAGGATGATAATATCAAGGGATGGGAAGAGTATCCATAAAAAAAATTGTTCTTGATGTGGCTTATAAAGACATGAACTATATAAAACCATATTAACATGATAGTTGATAGAGTAATCACATGAAATAAAACTAAAAATGCAATAAAAATGTCCATGGGTATTTTGGATAATATTTTTATTTTAAAAATGTTGTACATTTTAATCTTAATGAAGATGGAAGTGAAAAAATCAGTGTGAAAAATAAAACTTGGCATTATTCTATTTGCTGATTATTCTGGGACCATAATCTTGACTGCATCAAAAGTTTAATATAATGGAAGTAGTATAATATTCCAAAATAATTAATGTGTTATAGGGAGAAAATAATAATTAAATATCATCAAAAATGGATAATGAATAAGGGGTGTTATATAACAAAATTTTCATTCTTCAAATTGTTACTTCCTAAAAAGGAAGGAAAAAAATAAACATTTTTATAGTATATTTTTTCACATGGTTCAGAATAATATGTATATATTAATCATATATAAATTATTTATTATTATGTCAATGATGAATTCTTTAAAAATAAACTATTCTAGGAATTGTAAAAAATGTAAAAATAGCTATCAAGATTTTGATTACATTTTATATTAATGAAAAAACCTCTTCTGTTGACACATTTGTAATCATGTTTACTGGTGATATTATAGATTACTATAGATATATATTTCACTTTTTATGTTTTATTTATATATATAAGTGTAATGTCAAATTTTTTATGAGTAAATAAAAATATCATATGATGTATAATAACTTTCGAAAATGTTCTAAAAATCAACCAGGATATATAATCAATAGTTTTTTTAATAGAGGTATTGAACCAAAAAAATTCAAATGATAAGGAATATAATACGAATAAAGTAATAAAAAATTAATATATTACTCTATATGCACTAAAAACATTGAGTATCAATGTAAAATAATTATATTTCTCTTAACATGTGATGAAAAATGTTATTGGTGAATGGATACTCAATCTACAATTTATGTGATGTCACAACTATGGTAGTTCAAATTCTAATCAATTTAATACTCTAATAAAATTTTATTATCACTCCATATGAGATATATATTGATAATATAAGGAGTCATAAAAATCTAAAGGTATATGGTTTCCCTTATTACATAAAATTCAAAAGACAAAAATTTAAAATGTATAGTGAGAGAATAATCCATGTTTAAACAAAAAGGGGAAATTGTTATTAGTTTTATAAAAAAATCATATAAGATTATTAAGACCTATGATTTTATTATTTTCAATAATCTTAATCAATTGATGAAAATATTTTCCATAGATAATAATGATGATAAATATTCTTGAGGAGAATCTGACATAAAATATGAAATAAATTTTATTCTAATACAATTAGTTTAAAATTTATAGGTTGACTCCCAAATTTATAGAAATGGGGGGGGGGTCCATGTAAAGGTTTCTCTATGTTATTATGAAATCAGAAATATGTAAATAATAATAAAATTCATAAATAAATTACAATGAATTCATTAAAATGAGAAGTCTCTAAATTAATTATTACTCTAGTTTTTGAACAAATAGTGAATCAAATAATGTATAAAGGATTTATAATATGAGGTATGGATAGTTGTAGAGGATTATGATCAATATAATAAAAAAATTCCAAAATATGAAATTTATAAAAAAAATTCATGATTGGTAAAAATATGTTGTTTATAAATAACAATTTTGATATAAGATATGTAGAATAATACATTTCCCAGTCTGTATGCAAGGAATAAACTCAAATTGATGTTATATAACATTATGAGACTTTCTTTGAAGTCAAATGTTATGATAATATCCTAAAATTGATTTTCATATAGTCCCATTTAAATTTTAATGTTTTCAAAATTGATTTGAAGTTATTTTTTGAAAATGGAAGACATAAGAGTAAGATATAAAATGAACTAATGCAAGTTTTTAGATATAAAATTGATGGGTAATGTGTTTTCAAGATAATTTAATAGTATTATAACCATATAAAAATACACTCATAACATTTTCAATGATGTAAAACACAATAAAGACAATTAATTTGAGGAAAGGCATGGTGGTTAATAATCCACCTGTCAAATGAGATGATATAAATATACTCATTCTGATTTAATATATTGATAAAAATATATCACTAATACAAAAGAAAAATTTGAAGTATTTTCCTTGAAAATGAGAAGTAACATTTTTATATCGGTGATTGGGTAAATTAAATTAAATTAGGGGTTTTGTGTTGCAAACAACGTATAATTTATATTTCTATCAAATTATAATAATTATCATGTATTATGTAAGAAATTTATAAGTCACTAATTAGGATGGGAATATACTCTCATTGAACATTGGGCCCTTTTATCCCTATATTTTAAAGGAACACAAGTTTTTGAATCACTATCCTAGTGACTTTTCAGTATAATACTTTTCATGAAAATGTATAGCATGGAAATCATGTTTTTTAGACTTTGTGTATAAATATGATGAAATACACTGTATTCACATATTATGGATGTGAATCAAATCATACATTAAGATAAGGTAACTCTAAAGTATAAATTTATTGAAATTCTAAGGGATATTAATTTATATTACAAAGATAAATTTATCAACACTCTAAGAATTAAAATTCAGTCAATATACCGTGAATGAATATTGAGTATGTGTCTATATCATAGTGATGACCACTAACTATGAGTATGAAGTCCAATACAGAATACACGAGAATGAAATTATGCTTCAAATTAATGATTTTATGTGATACTTAAAGTTATGTCATATTTTCAAACAATATTATTAAATATTCAATGTCATTTTAAAATGAAATCATGCACCACTTCCTCTAGAAGGAATTTGTATATAGGGGCTTTCATTGACCCATTTTTTAAACCATTGAGAAATTAATAAATTTAATGACATATCTTCTATTTAAGGATTATGTAAAGAATGTGGTATTTTTAGGAGAGTAAATTATGTTAAAATCACTACATTTTTTTTATAAATGTGGATAAAGTCAATGTAATTTTTTGGGCATGATTAAGGGGGGATATTGAATTTGTTTCCACATAATGGGAGACATTAGGTGATAATAGTTTTCTAATAGAGAATATTTTAATGGTTTCTTCATATATTCCAATAATTTTATAATAGATATATTGGAAATCCATATGGCTGTATTGATGTTAAATTGATGATTGAGAGATACTGATTAATCATTGTGCCCAAGATCCCCTGTGAAGGGAATTAAAAATTGGGGAAGTGAGTTCATCTAGATTTTTCAATGTTTAATAAAACATTAATATTTAGTGTGAGTTGATGAATTATTATAAAAATAATTCTATAAAATTATTTTATGTTGATTTTATATCAAATTTCGGAAGAGTTTATCAATTATTCAACGTGACATCTAATTTTTTAGTTTTAAAGTTTCGTTCTTATTGTATTTATTTACAAAATTTTCATGGATTATTTGGGTTTCTATTATGTATTAGTACAATAATAAAGAATTAGCATTTCTTATGTTCAATAAATAAATGTTATAATGGGTATATATGATTCCACAATGGAGTATAATTTATGAACTATTTTACTCATTCATTAGAAATAACTCTAAACGTATGTATGTTTAATCATTAATTGAATACCTGGAGGTTTTGTTAGTATTGGCCCATACCATTTGTTAAATATGGGAAAATATGTTTTTGGTATATTTATGCTATTTGATGTCTCTATTTCTTAATTTTAGACATCATTACCCAACTAATGATTCCATGTTGTAGTGTTCAGAACTATGAAATTTTGGTTTTCACATTTCATATAAGACAGTTGTCTCATTCTATAAGGAAAAGAATCATGACACAATAGATATTGTATTATTTATGAGAGGATAAAAAGATAATTCTATAAATTATAAATCCAATCTATGATAATTCCTGAATTTTTAAAGATATATAATCAATATCATTCGTTATTTACCTTACTTTAGTAAAAAATCTAGGTCACTCGATAATCAGAGTCAGTGAACATTGTACACAAATAATGCCTTTATGAATTATTTCATAATATATCTAATACCATTAAATTATTTTATTCTAAAATTCATCCCATTAAATGATTATGGGAAAATTATTGTATGAATTCATGTTTTAATAACTATTGATTCACTCCCCCTCACAGTGATGTCCCTCTCTCTAAGAGGCCTTTTATTGTAGAAAACATGGAATGATCAATGATAAAATTGAGAGAATGAATTTATCAATACCATTTATCAATGTTACACCAGATTTTATGGATTTATCAAATATATCCTAAATTAATATAATAATTGAAAAATAAATTTATAAAAATAACTAAATTTTTTTGAAAATGATTTTGGTTGGACTCTTTGAAACATTTGGTCATCTAATTGATCACAAGAAAATATTTTAATTGAAATTATTATATCGAAAACATTTTTGGATAAGTCGAAATGTAATTAATTTTAATTTCACTCCATAATTATTTTAAAATTATGGAGATTTTAATATTTCCGTGGAGAAATCATTGAGTATGTTGGCTCAATTATCTCAAATAATGGAATAACTATACCATGATTGATGGTTTTATTTTTTGTCATTAATGATGGGTATCAAAGTGTTAATGATGAATTCAATATGTATTAAAAAATAAAATCTTTTGATATTAGATGAATTTTATAAGATATAAGTTAGGTAAAAGTTATATCCAGGTGATGAAGATAATATTTAATGTTAATATTTATTAGTGATGGTTAAGATATTGAATGATAATGTTGTTTTGGAAATTCTAAATTAGTTCTAGAGTCACGATGACTTTCCAGAAATTTAATTTATTTGAAATACAGTAAAAAAATTGATAATTGGTTATTCATTTTCTATATACGAAAAATCAATGAGAATAATTTCTTACATATTGAATTTTGTAATGATTGAGGTTTTTTAAGATCTCTACTATATTATAGTGAATAAATCCATTTTATAGAAGCCATTTTATGAATCATTTATAAATAAAAAATTAATTATAAAATGATTAAAAAAACCATAACATTTCATTTTCAATGTTTGACATATGTATGAGTCATTTGAGTGGATGAAATGTACTTATACGAGTCATACATTTTGTTCTAGGAATTATATGACAGAATTCTTCTAGAATAAATCGAAAATTGATGAAAACACTAGATAGTGTGACATGGTTAAATAAAATGATGTTCTAGGATGTTCACCACATGTAGTGATTTCCTGAAATACATCATGTGTGAAATAATTGGTTTCCATTGGGTAGAGGGAATGTAAGGGTCAGATGAAATATTATATATAGAAATCTAGAATATAAAACATCCACACTCCCAAGGACCAATATAAATTATGAATTTTATAAAAAAGATGCATTCATCTATTTTAAAACCCTAACACATGTGCAATGATTTTATGAGTGTATCAACATTGTCATTAAGATATAAAGAGTTATTTAACTCGTGTGTCTTGTATAATCATTTAGATACTAATAGTATCATATCAAATCATTCAATTTTTTTGTTCAATAAACCTAATAGATTTTTTATCTACAATTCATCATCATGACTAGGTTTATGTGTGTATATTAGAGACTATCCATGATGATGACTATATAAGTGAGATTACAAAAATCAATAAACATTCTCATTCATGATATCTGATTTTATGTTATAAGAACTAATATTATTAGGAAATATGGGGAGACCGACTCCTGAAGATAAGCGGCGACACCCGATACCCCTTGAGCCGAACCCTAATCGTTGATCCTTCGTAGAAGTCGTTGCGGGTAGATCTTTGGATCCAGCTGCAAATGGCATCGCGGAATCTGATGTAAAGATCGATCCAAACGCTTACAGACACCGCGGGCAAATGGCCATCGCTTTGTCTTTGGAGGAGGTAAATCTTCTTGCTTTGGACTTGCGATATGTTTTGATTGGTTACTTTCCAAAGCGCAGACCTTCCCAAAAATTTCATAGAACATCAATCGAATCATTGGGATTCTCGGGTTTTCACATCGGTCTCCTCACTTCTACACATATTGCTCTTCCGTTTGCTTCAGAGTAAGACTATTACCGGATCTGGATTCGACAGATCTGTTTCTTTGGGGGATACCCCATGATGGTTTTAAAATGGACACCCAACTTTGACCCTACTGCAGAATCTCCAAATGTCCCGATTTGGGTAGGATTTCCTGGACTACCGCTTCATTTGTTCAAAAAAATAGCTTTGTTTCCAATAGCAAAGCTAATTAGAAACCCTTTAAATCTTGACAATGCAACCAAAAATCGCACTCGTCCCTCTGTTTGTAGAATATGTGTTGAGTTAGATACCTCTAAGTAGTTCCCTCCTTACATATGGATTCAAAATGGGGATCATGGTTTCTATCAAGAGGTGGTTTATGATGAACTCCCTGATTATTGTCAACGTTGTTTTAAGTTGGGACATGTGACCCCCAACTGTGGAAGACCTGTAGGGACAGAGGTCACTAAGTCCGTATGGGTGGAAAAAGAGAAAACTGCTAACCCCTCCACTTCAACAAAGAAGATGGACAACTCTGTTCAAGTAGTGCACTTGGATTAGAGGCAAGATCTACATTCTCAAGAGACAGATTTTACTAATGTTGTTATGGTTTCCACAGAAAATGATTCAACTCATATGGACATACCTCTTGATTTTCTAGAACCCTCTAACACAGGGGCTGATTCTAAACCTAATATTGTGGCTAAGGAACATGATATGATCACCCAAACCCAGGAAGCCCAAGGGGCTGAATAGGAAGAATCCTTCGAAACAAGTGATGTTCCTAAAGAAGTAGAAGACCAGACTGGGCAATTAGAGGAGAATTTCTTGAATTCTATGGCCATAAAGGGAAAAACTCATGGTAGATGAAGATGGATTCATCACTCCTACCCCTAGGAAAACTAGGAAAAGGAGAGATTACTCACAGATGTAAAGAACCATCACCACTCGCTCTATCAATACCACTAAATCTGTCACTAATGAGATAGCTCATGACACTCCAGCTAATGAGGCTAATGAGATTACACCACAACTCTCCCTTGAGGAACAATTAAAATACGTTGATGCTCATTGGGACGAGCCAAAAGGATTGGCCTATGAGAAATTGAAAATTGGTGAAATTTATGCTGAAACATTTCATAAAGTTGAACTAGGTATTTAGGGGAGAAGAAGGCTATTAATCCTCCAAAATTCCTGTTGAATACTTCTTTTGTAGTTTGCTTTAGATCAGAAATAATTGACTGAGTTTTTTCATTGCTTGTGTACTTTAAAAAATTATGATTTGGAACTGCTTCTAAACCTGACATTGAGATTGTAATTTCAATATTGCATGGACTCTGGTTTTTCTATACAGTGAAAAAGTTGATGTCTTGTTGGGATTCCTTTAAGCTCTTTTGGTTCTCCTTTTCTGGGATGAGCTCAAGATTAGGATGCTTGTTGATGAGAAGCATTCTTTGACATTTTTTTGAAGCCCTCTTATGATGTTTTCTGCCTCTGGTTCTGATGTTAAAGGTTTGAGTTAGCTGGATTGCTCGAGTTCGCATTATTGCTTGACTTTCCATACATCTGTCTGGTTGCGACCATGCCTTGATGATGAGCTGATTTTTTTCTGGGATTTGAGGTAGCAGAATGCTGAAGAAATGTTGGGTCTGATCTCTCTCTATTGGCAGTTCGTGCAGATCTTCTTCTGGAGATTTTTTAAGTCCGGTCCTTGGATTTCTTGGGAATCTTGCACATGGAGATTACTTCTTTCTGGAATCCCGATGTTTCATCCTTTTGGATTCCTCTATCTATTTTTTTGAAGATAAGCCTGATTATTCTTCATGTTGGCATATTTTTTCCCAGTTGAAAACTTGATTAATCTATGTTTTCTTAAGCTTGATTTGGCCGGAATTCTCAAGTTCTGTTTTGGTTTTTTGCTACTGGTCCTTCATTGCACCTGTATTGTTGCAGAATTGCTGAGATGATGTGCTGATTGATTCATATATACTTTGACAAGTGTTGATCCTACACTGGATTTTGATGTTCCAGAATGATGAAGATATGGTGGGGCTGATCATGCAGATCTTCTTCTGGAATATTTTGATGATTCCTACCCAGTTTTTAAAGTTTTATCTTTGTTTGTCTTTTCTATTTTTAAGATGGTGTATGAATTTTACACCTCGGGATTTTTTTTAACCTTTTTATTTAATAAATTTCTTTTGGCATGGATTGGGTAACCAATCCATGTCGCCTCTTTGAAAAAAAACTAATATTATTATCATGTTATATATATGATATGCATTAAAAATGATAAGTAATTTATAAATACCTGAGTATAGTGGGGATATGATAGTATCATATGTTCTAGATATATTAGAAATATATTAATTATGTCATTCTATATAAAATTTTATGATATGATGAAAATACATGAAAATAATAAAATCGAATATAAAATATAAAATAGTTGAATATAAATTTTTTTCTACATGACCGTGGGGTTTGAAATTTCAAATTTGGAAAAAATAGTTATAGTAAATTAAGTATCGAATTCAAATTATAAAAGGGAATTATGGATATCATAAATATTTTTTTCCTTTTCCAAAATGGAAATATACAATTTCACAAGGTATACATTATGGTGAATTCAAAATATGTACTGAATATCTTTTTTCTATAATTGATAGAATCAAAAAACAACTACATAATAAAGATCATCTCCTGATGATTGGTGCAATTGAAAGAAAATGAAAATTAGAACACACTATTTTATTTATTCGATAACCATTTTCATTAGTCATACTGATATAATGTAATAGAAATATGAATGTGTTATATCCTTCAAAAAAATATTCATGTCGTTATTAGGATAAAAAATTGAGTTAATTTAATAATAATTATGAACTGGGTCTATAAAATTCAAAAACATTTATCTAAATTGCATGATTCCAGGGAATTTAAAATTAATAAGTATTTCATAAATATAAAAATCTATCTATACATAAGAAAATATAAATATTACATAAGGAAAAGATTTTAACTATTTATGAATTATTTATAATTTATATAAATTATGATTGTTGAAAAAAAATAGTGTGAGTCTTGAATATAAAGTTTATTATTCGTATTGTATAATGTAAAAAAATTATAGAAGAATTAAATTACAGTCGAATAGTGGAACCAAGGGGAATCGAATATGTATTGAATAATAACAGTGTAACGTCCTAGAAATTCAATATAATTGTATTTAAATTATTTGTGATTTTTACTAGTTTATGAAATTTGATGGCATGTGATTCTGAGACCCAGATATCCTAAAATATATTTTTTTAATATATGTTCAGTAAATGTGTGGGCAGTGATTTCTATATTTTGAACTGGTGCTTAGATTAAAAATCGGATGACATCATTGAACTCACAGCACCAAGATTCGCTTAGGTGAAGCACAATTTCGACTAGAAAGGGTCAGATGAAAGAGATAATTTCTATAATTTACAAAAATAATATTAAAATAACTCAAGGAGTTAATTTAATTTATTTTGTAACCTATGGGAAATGGTGGTTGGAAAACTGGGTTGTTAGACCATTTAATGTCTGATTACACTTTCTTGGGTAACCTCACCTTTAGGAGATTAATGTGTTCATTATTTGAATTCATAAATTAACCTCATTAATTGTGCAGTGAGTGAAACTCCCCTATTAATCTTTTGAAACAAAACATGGGAGTAGATCTTGTGTACTCAAGAGAGTATCCGCTAACAACGTGTTGGCGACGACTTCCTCCATCTTAGAATGGATTTTTGATGCCTTAGAGGATTCAAACACGAGTTTGATGAATGCCAATGAACATGCTACGAATGCGGACCCGTCATCCTAATTTTCACAATCTACTGACATGTTTGAGGTAGGGGTTTTATTCCTAGTGTTTTATAATTCATCTACTCTTGTTGATGATTAACTTTCTTCCATGTTATAAGGCTAACTAGGAGGGTGTGTGCCGACTTTACAAGGCTTGGACCCTCTGCCAATCTCGAAATAAGATGCGTTCTTCATTGGTGACTAGAAAATATAGAAGAAATGTGAATCTGAGGGCTGCATAGTGTAGGAACCATATTAAGAAGCCCATAAAAGTAGACGGGAAAGATATCGAACCACCAGAGCTTCATCGAGGGCCTACGGAAGCATCGCCAGTGCTATAGAGCCAGCGACCGGAGTAGGCAGTGGTCGGGAACCACTGGTTGAGAGAAGGCGGCAGTGCCCGATGCCTCCACGACGGGATGGGGGGGGGGGTATCATCCCCATTGGAGCTGGGTCGCGCTCTATGGTGATGCACCACGGAGGAGTTCCACGACATCGAGGCACAGTGGAGGGTGGACCTGCGGTCTGTGGGTTCCGCTGGTGACCGGTCCAGCAGACCGGCTAGGTGGAGTGGCTCCATCTGGCATCACTTCTTTGATGGCCCAAATGGCTGAGTCATTCGAGAGGGGAGAGGGCCACTACACCCATCCAGTGGTCCTGGAGGATTCACGACCCTGTAGGCCGCACCCTGCTGAGTGGGCTAGGCCGAACACGCAACCAGCAGGCCGACCCCTTGGCCAGCGGGCCAAGCCCATGGCATTGTGGGATGGCGGAGGACCCACTGAATTGGGTCTAGCCCAGCCCCTTAAGACTGGGTCCATCTGATCCAGGACGAGTCGAGCCCCTTTAGGTCGGGCACAATAGACCTGTTTGGGTCGATCTGACAGGGTCGGACTGGACTAGGGCCCTTTTCTACCTAGTTATGTTTAAATGATAATATATCCTAAATCGGACGTCTTATTAGAGAACAATATTCCCCACTGGATCCCTTAAAACTATGTTTTCATTTTTAGACACTCCTCATGTGTTTTGATAATGTTGGAGTATGGTTGGGTTGGATCGAACTCGAATCTAACCGGGCCCTCAATACTAAAATGCATATAACATTCAAACCGAGCATTGGATTGAAGTGTTGTTTGATTAATTGAAACCATTATGACTTGATGGTTCATTGGGATTATTCTTAAAGATAATTCATTCAAGTTGAAATATGACATATGGATTTTGGAGTGGATCATCCCGAAATCTTGTGTGCTATGTGCGAGAATCCAGTGGTTGGTTGTGACATGGTGAATGAATAGTGATCCTATGTGGGTCAGCGCATACTGATCCTGTGTCGGTCAGCGCTCTACGATCATGTGTCGGTTAGAGCCAATTGATCCTATATGGGTAAAAACTTGTGTGGGTCAATGCTCAGTGATCATATGTGTTTCATCGCATATCTATCTTTTATGTCTATGTGCATACCAATCCTTTTTGGGTCACTAGCTAAGCCTCTTTACAAAATTAGATGATATAGTTTTACAACTAATAATATGTACTTCTTGTACTTACGTTATAACTAGTGTGATCTTACTTTTTCATTGTAATTTATGATTTAGATCATGCTTGTGGTTTTTCCATTTTGTAATTTTGAAGGACCCTCGGGGATCTTGGATTCCCTTTTGAGTATAGTTGTACTCACCACTACATGGTCTTTTCCCGCACCTTGTTGTGTCTTGTGTGGACTAAGAACATCATTGACTAAGACTTAGGGAGCCTGGACATGATGATGTACGAAGGTGACCGGTAGATGTGGAGATCCGTAGTGACGAGCATTACCTACCCTTCACGTATGATTTATAGAGGGTGGCCTCATCATCTATTTCTTTGTTTTACCCGTACATCCATTTCTGTTGGGATTGTATTATGGACCCTTACTTTTAGTATATAATTTTATAATTTGTTGTGGTTTTTAGTAATGGGTGTACCTTTCTTCTTCTGTGGTTTTATACTTGTGAGTATGTTTCCATGTTTGTGAGTGTAATGTTTTTGAGGAAAAGTATTCCCATTTTAGGGATATGAATTTCAGTGCTAGTCACCAACCTCTGGCCTATTGAAGGCGGGCTTGGCGAAGTCACGACATGGGCCCCAGGGGAGGGGTCATGAAAAAGTACTATCAAAGGGTTCGGTTGTACTCGAAGAACTTAAAGTCTTTTTTTCAAAGGAGAAATAGTGGTAACTACCTTGAGTTTTTATTTTAGTTCAGGGAGTCTAGTGTGGTTGTGGCATCTGACATATCAATAAACCAGGACCATGAATTCTGATATCTGACTTGGTATATAAAAACACTAATTATGTGTGTTTTGGAAATTTTGTTTTTCTTTTGATCTCTTTGAGTCAGCTCAACAAGTATAACTTATTTGCATTGGCACAACTGTTTCTTTATAAGATTCCACAGCTTAGACAGCCAGCCAGGTTTTGAGTGAGATATCACAATGATGGCCCACCTAGCGATGCGGCATTAGTGCAAGGCACTCTTACGATGATAGCACCTTCAGGTGGTGTACTAGAAGCACAAATACCTGTAGGTAAATAGATTCCACCCGCCCCACCATTAGGCCATGCACGATGACTAAGTGCATTGCACGAGTTCCAAATATAGAGGCCTCATATATTTCGAGGTGAGACAGACACATATGAGGATGAGGACTAGTTGGAGGATGTATCACGGTTTTTTCATTTTGTTGATGCACCAGTAGATTAGATGGGGATCAAAACTGTTAGCCTCTTTCAGGAAACAAAAGGGAGAGGATGGAGCCTGACGCTCCTAACACTCGAGGCGGGGACACAATCCTAAATGGGATTTGAGACCCTTTTTAGGGAAAAGTTTGTACCCAAAAATCGTCACACTATGCATATTCAAGAGCTACTACACTTACAACCGGGCAGCCTGACAATGGCCCAGTACTCAAAGAGATTCACTGACCTCTCTTGCTACTCCATAGACATGGTACATGACCGTTTCATCTGGACCTACACATTTTAGTTGGGTATCCAATTGGATATCATAGTTTCAATGATATCCCTCAATAACTCAATGTAGGCTAGAGTGCTTGAGCAAGAACTACTGGTTCCTGGCTTTCTGGATAAGTGGGCACCAATAGTGATAGTCACTACCATACGATAGGTAGCCGACTCATTTTTTGTAGGTAGTAGGGAGATGACATAGTGTTCCAAGTGGTCTAGACCATTTGGAGGGCGCCCCTAAGATATAGGGGATGTAGGTGTATAGATCACGAGACATAGGAGATCAACAGAGGTGTAGATTATGCTACACATTCAGTGGGCAGGTCACATGAATCCTGACTACTAACACGCCACACTGATGACCAGTAGATGGTCGAGGGCCCCCCATGTAAGAGGCAATGATTTAATAGAGTAGGTTCATAGCTAGGTGGACATGGAAGAGGTTCTGGCTGAGCAGTCAGCGATGGGTGGTGATTTAATTTTCTACCACCATCACCTCTAGGAGGTCCACCCCGACCTCAGGGAGTAGGTGGATAGGGATGAGCTCTAAATTAGGTAGCTGAGGCTAATGATCGCGGTACTCCAGAGATGATTCGATGTAAGATATTTTTCTAGTCCGTCCTAGATATAGAAATTATAGGCACATGATCCAGTCACACATTCATTTCTAAAACACTGGTTTGGAGATTAGAGATTCTCATCGATCCTTTGGCTCAATCCTTGTGTAAAGAAACTCCTACGAGGTAGGATTCCATGATCACACATTGCTTTTGAGAGTGTGATCATAATCAAAGAGGTGACAACTTTGGCTAGGATATCGTAGTTGCAATGTCGAGGCCTTACATGGTAATCCTGGGTATGGACTGGCTATCCATAGTCCATGCTTAGATCAATTGTTTTTTGCACAATGCATTATCAGTCCTTAAGGATGGGATCCTATTTTCCATCACCAGTGATATGGGAACCTTTGTAGAAAAGTATTTAATTTCTTAGAGGAGGGTGCATCCAATCACTCATTAGTTGGCTAGACTCACCCTCGATGTATTGGATGATAGGTGTCAGATATATCAGTTTTTGGTGGACCAGTATACTGATGTTTTCTTTGATGATGTTCTAGGAATACCTCCTTATAGAAAGGTAAACCTTTACATCAACATATAACCAAATAGGGCTCCGATATCTACACCATCATATCGGATGGCTCCTGTAGAGCTTCATTAGTTGAGGGAACAATTGGAAAACATATAAAGAGAGGGGTTCGTAAGTCCCATTGTTTCTCCTTGGGCAGCTGTGATTTTTTTCCATGAAGGAACATTTGATTATGTGGCTTTGTATAGACTATTGATGCCTGAACCAGGAGACTATGAAGAACAAGTATCCTTTTCCCAGGAATGATGAACTCTTTGACCAACCAAAGGGAGCACCATGGTTTTCAATGATAAACCTCTGATTATGAAATCATCAACTTAGTTTATGAGATAAGGATGTATCGAAGATAGCCTTCAGATGTTGGTATGGACATTATGAGTTATTGGTAATTCCTTTTTTCATGCCTAATGCTCTGGTAGTGTTCGTGGGACCCATGAAAAGAATCCTCTAGCCTTACCTCAATTGCATCCTGGTATCCTTTGTTGATGATATCATGGAATACTCCACGATTTAGGAAGAGCATGACACGCATCTAAATATTCTTCTTGATACAATCCGAGAGCACCAGCTTTAGGGAATTCTTTCAAAGATCCAGTTATAGATATGGGAAGTCCATTTCATGTGGAGCATTATCTTAGAGGCTGGAGTTGCAGTAGATCTAGAAAATATAGAGGTGGTACTTTCTTTGGAGACACATTAGAGTGTGACTGATTTTCCGGGTTTTAGGGGGCTGGAAGGGTACTACCAGATATTTTTACTTAAATTTTACAGTGTAGGAACACCCTTATCAGCTTGGATGAAGAAGGGGAAAGCATTAATTTCGATGGAGTGGTGCCATCAGACATTCCAATAGAAGACTTAAGGACTGATGAGTGGCCCCATATTGAGGCTACCAAAAGAAGGTGTTGGTTAAAAAGTCTACTAATATGCATCTGGGACCCGAATAGGTTGTGTCTTGATACAGGAGAAAGTGGTGATCACCTATGGATCATAGTAGCAAAGGCAACAGAAGAAGAATTGTGCGACCCATGACCTGGTGTTTGTAGAAGTGGTCTATGCACCGAATATGTTGCATCACTACTTGATTGGTGAAAGTTTTACTATTTACTCCAATCAAAAGAGTATTAGGTATATATTCACATAGAATGGAATGTTCCTGAGACAAAGAAAAAGGATATAGTTCTTCCAGGACTATGAATTTTAGATATTCTACACTTATGGGAAGGGGAACAACGTAGAAGACGCCCTCACCACTTGGTATAGTTTATAGTAGTTTATTGAGGTGATTGTGTAGCTAGACATGTTATAGTAATAAATTGTGGAAAGAAATGGAGAAGTATACCTTCTGTCCATGACTGTCACTCCCACACTCTATCAGTGAGTATGGGAGGCACAACTTGGGAATGTTAAATGTGGGGCCTGGTGTTCTCAGATATCCTTATAATGAGCTCCTGAAAGATTTTCTGAAGGTGGGGAGCACATCATCCTTTTTAGAGGGAATACCATTGTACCAGTGATGCTACAAGAGGAGTTGTTAAGGGGTTACACACATCTCATTTGGTGGTATATCCTGGAGTGGTGAAGATGTACCAGGACCTCTGGCATTAGTAATGGTGGCCACGGATGAAGAAAGTTGTTCTAGAGTTCATTTCATGAGGCCTCACTTGTCAGCAAGGGAATGACAAGCATTTGGTTCAAGTAGGATTTTCACAACCACTTGAGGTTCCAAAATGGATTTTTAATGGAATATCTATGTATTTCATGATTGGAAAACCATGTATGTCTAGGGTCATAATTCAATTGGGGTGATTATTGACCAGCTCACCATGTCTGTCAACATTCTGCCATTCCGAGAGCAGTGATTAGTAGAGGGAATTTGATGCAACCATGTACAAGAGATTTTTGTGACCTCACGGGGTTCCATAAAAAATTTTCTCAGATCACGCTGCTTGATTTACACCACAGTTGTGGAAGGGATTACAAGAGCCATTCAGGAATCATCTATGCTTGGGCACCGCATTCCATCCATAGACATCTGGTCAGAAAATGCGGAATATACAGTTAGTTGAGGACACGCTTCATGCATGCATCCATGATTTTGGTTGCAGTTGGGAGGACCACCTCCCACTGGTGGAGTTCGCATACAACAACAGTTATCACTCCACCATCAGCAGGGCCCCATTATAGGTTTTGTATGGGAGACTAGGAAAATCACCTATAAAATGGACATAGCTAGGGGATTCAGCACTTATCGGTACAGAGTTGGTTTGGGATAGCACTGAGAAGTTGAAGATCATACATGATTAGATGAAAACTGAACCAAACTATCATAAGACTTATGATGACCAGATTAGAGATCCTTGGAGTTTGAAGAGGGAGACCATATCTTCTAACTTGACTCACCCTGATGAGGATAAAAATTATTTTTCAGGGCCCCAACATATCTCTAAGGATCATCAAACCTTTCTAGAATAGTTGTAGACTGGGTGAGGTGTCATACCATCTAGCTCTTCCACCACAGACAAACCAAGTTCAAAACATTTTCCATGTGTCACAACTAAGGATGTATGTGAAAGAACCATCACATGTTATTGACTGGGGAGAGTAGGACATTGATGCTGGGGATACATTTGCATAATTCCTGGTGGAGATAGAGGATCGAGAGGAGCGGGTCCATCAAGGGCGGTTTATTCTCCTGGTGCACATTCTATTGCAGCATGGGAATATCTGAAAGAGTACATGTGAGTGGGAGGTTTATATTCATGATTAGTACCCCCATTTGTTTACTTAGACTTTATTGTGTCTTTAAGGGATGAAAATATATAAGGTGGGGAGAGTGTAAAGACCCCGAATTTCCATATATTTGTTTTAAATTATTTGGGATTATTAAGAGTCTCCAAAAACTGAAGTCACGTGCTTCGGAGGCCCAGAGATCCTAGAAGTGATTTTGAACATTTTTAATGTACATTAAAAAAATATGAGGGTTGAAATTTATATCCTTCAAACTACTGCTCAAATTATAAAAATGAGGGCACCATTGAATTCACAGTTCCATGCTTCAATTAGGAGAATCATAACATCGACGGAAAAGGGTCAGATGAATATGTTATTTTTTGGAAAATAAAAAATATATTAATAAAATAACTCAACGAGTTATTTTATATCTTTCGTTGTAACTAATGATCAATGGTGAAGGGAAATTTGGGTTGTCATAAAATTTAATGGTTGTTACACATGCTTGTGTTACCGCACCATCTGGAGAATAATGATTTAATTAATAAAATTAATTAATGATCTTCAATAATATTGTGTTGATTTAAACTCCCCTCTAAATCTTTTTAAACAATGCTTGGGAATGGGTCTCATGTACTCACCAGAGGAACCTCTGAAGATGTGATGATGATGACTTCCTCCAATGTATAATGGAGCTTCGATGCCATAGAGGATTCAATACAATGTTCAATGAACTCCAACAAACATGCAAAGAATGCGGACACGTCTTCTTTATCCAATCTATCAACCAACATGTTCGAGTTAGGGGTTTTATTCCTATAGTTTTATAATTCTTCAACTCTTGTTGATGACTGAATTTCTTCCATGTTTTAATGTTAACATAAAAGGTGCGGGATGAACAAAAAATACCCATACCCTTCATTGTTCCCGATATTAGTTGTGTTCTTCGTGAGCAACTAAAAAATATGGCGGAAACATGAAACCAGGGGCCATGAATGGTAGGTGTCATACCAGGAGGCCCATTTGTGTAGAATTGGAATAAAGTAGACCACTAGAGCTTCATTAGTGGCCAATGAAAGCATCACCACTGTAAGAAGGTGGTGGTGCCTGAAGGCGCCGCGGGCGCAATGGCGGAGGGGGGGGGGGCTGCACCATCCGTGTTGGAGCTGGGCCACGCTACGTGGAAGAGATTTGTGGCATTGAGATATAGCGGAGGGCAGAATCGTAGTTCGTAGGATCCGGAGGTGGCAATTTAAGAGGACTACCTATGTGGAGTAGCGCCATCTGGCGCCGCTTCTTTGAAGGGCCGAACGATCGAGCTATTAAATAGAGGAGTAAACCTTGCACCCGGCCACAGGTCCTGGTAGTTCCATGGCCTGGTAGGCCATGCTGAGCCTATGGGAGGGACTCATGGCCCAGGCGGCCACGCCCCCAACAAGCGAGCTAGGCCTAGCAGACCGAGACTAACTGTACACAGACCCTTTTCAGCCTAGTTACGTATAAATGAGAATATCCCCATAACCGGACATCTGTTTGACAAGCTGTCTAAAACACTAGAACCCATAGGAAGAGGTGGTCATTTTGAGATACTCAACATTTATTTCCAAGAATAATGTTTTATTTTCAGGTTGTATCGAACTCGAATCTCACTGAGCCCCCAGCACTAAAATGCCTATAAATTTCAGAATAGTCATCTGATTGACATGCTTTATATTGCGTTCAAACCCTTATTACATGGTTTCTCATTGGGTTAATTATTCATGGGACTTAATGATCATTGAAATATGATCGATGGATTGATGATAAGATCCTCCCAAAATCATGAATTCTAAGTGCAGTAATTCAGTGACCGGCAGTGATGTGGATAATGAAGAATAATCCTGTGTGGGTAAGGACAAACTGATCATGTGTGGGTCAGTGATCATCGAACTTTTGTGGTTCAGTGCCTAACAATATTGTGTGGGTTGGATCCTATATGGGTCTATGCTCAATGATCATGTGTGGTTCAGCACATACCAATCCATTGTAGTTCATTGCATACCTATCCTATGTGGGACAACAGCTGAGCCTATTAACCGAATAAAATAATCTAACTTTACAACTAATCATCTATACTTCTGTACTTTAGTTATACCAGGTTTGAGCTACAGGTCCCTAATGTGTATTGTTATACTCACCCCTGTGTGAGATTCGACCAAACCTTATTGTGTCTTTTGAAGTTGACATGAAACTTTTACCGAGACTCAGGCAGCCTGGACATGATAGTGTTCGGTGGTGACCGTTTGATGTAGAGATTTATAGTGATGAGTTGTACCTACACTTCTGGAATTATTCTTGTGGGTTACCATAAGAGATATTTATTTCATTTACATATACTTCCATTTCATTTCGTCTTGTATTCTAACCTATTACTTTCAGTACTTACATTTATACTCTGTTGTGTTTTTTTATGTCAGTGTACCTTTCTTCTTCAGTTGTGTTATACTTGTGCACAGTGTGGAAAGATTGTGTGTGTATAGGTTTTTAGGAAAAGTCTTCCCCCTTTTGGTATATGCCTTCTGGTGGAAGTCAACAACCCCTAACCAATGGAAGGAGGGATTGAGGTAGTCATAGAACATGCCTAGGGGGACAGGTCATGAAAAACATAGGGGATTTTGGAAACACTATATTCTTTGGATATTAAATATGATGATATATATTGATATTGGACCGTGTATATTATTGGTACTGATGATATTGATATTGATCCCGGATGTAGGATGTAGTATTTATTTGTGCATTATCTCATAAAATAGTTCATCAAAATGATCTAGAGTAGTTGATTATGTGCATTATATAATAAAAAATATTTTATCGATATAGAATTCATTCATAATTATGTTTTATTATTGATGAATATAACACAATTTATTTTCAAAATATATGTCACATTAAATGAGTGGATGAAAAACATTGATAAAAGAGAGATACAATTATAAATAAAATCATTAGTAATATGGTGGTTGATGAAATATTGGGGTGTTTTTTCTTCTTCCATCCTATATTAAGAACACTTAGATTTCCTTTTATAAAACATTGGTTATATAGTGTAAGCATACACTCATGATTCTTGGAAGAAAGCTACAATAATATGGATGAAATTACTTGCCTATATTTTTTTATTACTTTAGGTCTCAAAAAGCAGCATGATCCCTACAAGAATTATTCTACCATATTGAGGGAG